>CATKUP010000278.1:0-447000 GCA_949786385.1 Onychomys leucogaster
AAGACACAGAACCTGGGATTTAACTCCATTTCTGAAGGGAAACACACAGCATAGTATTCATCCATGGATCACACTGTGGTTAGAGCGAGAAGCACACTCTTGCTTTCTAGAGTCTCTAAGACAGCAGGAAATTTGAGTGTGCCCAGAAGAATAGAACGGTGTTTCCTACACATATGGACCATATCCAGTCCAAATCTGCTTCTGAAACTGATATAAAGCATTGACCCTCTAAAATCCAATGCTTGTCAGTTAAGATGAGAAACATGTGAGCTCTGTGAACGATGTAGTTCGTTTGAGCAGAAAAGTGACTGTCCTTACCTGAAACGAAGTCTTGCTTGTAGGAAGACTCAGAGCCTGGGATTTAACTCCATTTCTGAAGGCAAACACACAGCATAGTTCTCATCCATGGATCACACTCTGCTTTAGAGTGAGAAGCACGCTCTTGCTTTCTAGAGTCTCTAAGACAGCAGGAAACGTGATTTTGCTGAGAACAAAAGAACGGTGTTTCCTACACATACGGACCATATCTAGTCCAACTCTGCTTCTTAAACTGATACAAAGCACTGGTCCTCTAACATCCAATGCTTGTCTGTTAAGATGAGAAATGTGTGAGCTCAGTGAACGATGTAGTTCGTTTGAGCTGAAAAGTGACTGCCCTTACCTGAAATGAAGTCTTGCTTGTAGGAAGACACAGAGATTGGGATTTAACTCCATTTCTGAAGGGAAACACACAGCATAGTTCTCATCCATGGATCACAATCTGCTTTAGAGCGAGAAGCACGCTCTTGCTTTCTAGAGTCTCTAACACAGCAGGAAACGTGAGTGTGCCCAGAACAAAAGAACGGTGTTTCCTACACATACGGACCATATCTAGTCCAAATCTGCGTCTGAATCTCATACAAAGCACTGGTCCTCTAACATCCAATGCTTGTCAGTTAAGATGGGAAACGTGTGAGCTTCATGAACGATGTAGTTCGTTTGAGCAGAAAAATGACTGCCCTTACCTGAATTGAAGTCTTACTTGTAGGAAGACTCAGAGCCTGGGATTTAACTCATTTTCTGAAGTAAAACACACAGCAGTGTAATCATCCATTGATCACACTCTGCTTTAGAAGAAGAAGCACACTCTTGCTTTCTAGAGTCTCTAAGACAGCAGGAAACGTGATTTTGCTGAGAACAAAACAACGGTGTTTCCTACACATACGGACATTATATAGTCCAACTCTGCTTCTGAAACTGATACAAAGCACTGGTCCTCTAACATCCAATGCTTGTCTGTTAAGATGACAAATGTGTTGAGCTCAGTGAACGATGTAGTTCATTTGAGCAGAAAAGTGACTGTCCTTACCTGAAACGAAGTCTTGCTTGTAGGAAGACTCAGAGCCTGGGATTTAACTCCATTTCTGAAGGCAAACACACAGCATAGTTCTCATCCATGGACCACACTCTGCTTTAGAGTGAGAAGCACGCTCTTGCTTTCTAGAGTCTCTAAACAGCAGGAAACCTGAGTGTGCTGAGAACAAAAGAATGGTGTTTCCTACACATACGGACCATATCTAATCCAACTCATCTTCTGAAACTGATACAAGGCACTGGTCCTCTAACATCCAATGCTTGTCAGTTAAGATGGGAAACGTTAGAGCTTCATGAACGATGTAGTTCGTTTGAGCAGAAAAATGACTGCCTTACCTGAATTGAAGTCTTGCTTGTAGGAAGACTCAGAGACTGGGAATTAAATCCTTTTCTGAAGTGAAAAACTCAGCATAGTTCTCATCCATGGATCACACTCTGCTTTAGAGTGAGAAGCACGCTCTTGCTTTTAGAATCTCTAATATAGCAGGAAATCTAAGTGTGCCCAGAACAAAAGTACGGTGTTTCCTACATATAGGGACCATATGTAGTCCAAATCTGCCTCTGAAACTGATACAATGCACTGGTCCTCTAACATCCAATGCTTGTCAGTTAAGATGGGAAACGTGTGAGCTTCATGAACGATGTAGTTCGTTTGAGCAGAAAAGTGACTGCCTTACCTGAATTGAAGTCTTGCTTGTAGGAAGACTCAGAGCCTGGGATTTAACTCCATTTCTGAAGGCAAACATACAGCATAGTTCTCATCCATGGATCACACTCTGCTTTAGAGTGAGAAGCACACTCTTGCTTTCTAGAGTCCCTAAGACAGCAGGAAACGTGAGTGTGCCCAGAACAAAAGAACGGTGTTTCCTACACATACGGACTATATGTAGTCCAAAACTTCTTCTGAAACAGATAGAATGCACTGGTCCTCTAACATCCAATGCTTGTCAGTTAAGATGAGAAACGTGTGTGCTTCGTGAAAGATGTAGTTCGTTTGAGCAGAAAAGTGACTGCCCTTACTTGAAATGAAGTCTTGCTTGTAGGAAGACTCAGAGCCTGGGATTTAACTCCATTTCTGAAGTGAAACACACAGCAGTGTTCTCATCCATTGATGATGCTCTGCTTTAGAACAAGAATCACGCTCTTGCTTTCTAGAGTCTCTAAGACAGCAGGAAACGTGAGTGTGCTGAGAACAAAAGAACGGTGTTTCCTACACATACAGACCATATCTAGTCCAACTCTGCTTCTTAAACTGATAGAAAGCACTGGTCCTCTAACATCCAATGCTTGTCTGTTAAGATGAGAAATGTGTGAGCTCAGTGAACGATGTAGTTCCTTTGAGCTGAAAAGTGACTGCCCTTACCTTAAACGAAGTCTTGCTTGTAGGAAGACTCAGAGCCTGGGATTTAACTCCATTTCTTAAGAGAAACACACAGCATAGTTCTCATCCATGGATCACACTCTGCTTTAGAGCGAGAAGCACGCTCTTGCTTTTAGAGTCTCTAATATAGCAGGAAATCTGAGTGTGCCCAGAACAAAAGAACGGTGTTTCCTACATATACGGACCATATGTAGTCCAAATCTGCTTCTGAAACTGATACAATGCACTGGTCCTCTGACATCCAATGCTTGTCAGTTAAGATTAGAATCGTGTGATCTTCGTTAACGATGTAGTTCGTTTGAGCAGAAAAGTGACTGTCCTTACCTGAAATGAAGTCTTGCTTGTAGAAAGACTCAGAGCCTGGGCTTTAACTCCATTTCTGAAGTGAAACACACAGCAGTGTTCTCATCCATTGATGACACTCTGCTTTAGAACAAGAAGCACGCTCTTGCTTTCTAGAGTCTCTAAGACAGCAGGAAACGTGAGTGTACTCAGAACAAAAGAACGGTGTTTCCTACACATACGGACCATATCTAGTCCAACTCTGCTTCTTAAACTGATACAAAGAACTGGTCCTCTAACATCCAATGCTTGTCAGTTAAGATGGGAAACGTGTGAGCTTCATGAACGATGTAGTTCGTTTGAGCAAAAAAGTGACTGCCCTTACCTTAAACGAAGTCTTGCTTCTACGAAGAACTAGAGCCTGGGATTTAACTCCATTTCTGAATTGAAACACACAGCAGTGTTCACATCCATTGATCACACTCTGCTTTAGAATAAGAAGCACGCTCTTGCTTTTTACAGTCTCTAAGATAGGAGGAAACGTGATTTTGCCGAGAACAAAAGAACGGAGTTTCCTACACATACGGACCATATCTAGTCCAAATCTGCTTCTGAAACTGATACAAAGCACTGACCCTCTAACATCCAATGCTTGTCAGTTAAGATGGGAAACGTGTGAGCTTCATGAACGATGTAGTTCGTTTGAGCAGAAAAGTGACTGCCTTACCTGAATTGAAGTCTTGCTTGTAGGAAGATTCAGAGCCTGGGATTTAACTCCATTTCTGAAGGCAAACACACAGCATAGTTCTCATCCATGGATCACACTCTGCTTTAGAACAAGAAGCACGCTATTGCTTTCTAGAGTCTCTAAGACAGCAGGAAACGTGAGTGTGCCCAGAACAAAAGAATGGTGTTTCCTACACATACGGACTATATGTTGTCCAAAACTTCATCTGAAACAGATAGAATGCACTGGTCCTCTAACATCCAATGCTTGTCAGTTAAGATGAGAAACGTGTGTGCTTCAAGAAAGATGTAGTTCATTTGAGCATAAAAGTGACTGCCCTTACCTGAAACGAAATCTTGCTTGTAGGGAGACTCAGAGCCTGGGATTTAACTCCATTTCTGAAGTGAAACACACAGCATAGTTTTCATCCATGGATCACACTCTGCTTTATAACAAAAAGCACGCTCTTGCTTTCTAGAGTCTAAAAGACAACAGGAAACGTGAGTGTGCTGAGAACAAAAGAATGGTGTTTCCTACACATA
The DNA here is from genome assembly GCA_949786385.1 of Onychomys leucogaster. Classification (NCBI taxonomy): domain Eukaryota; kingdom Metazoa; phylum Chordata; class Mammalia; order Rodentia; family Cricetidae; genus Onychomys; species Onychomys leucogaster. Next base: position 4,286 of record CATKUP010000278.1, read on the forward strand.
TGGACCATATCTAGTCCAACTCTGCTTATGAAACTGATACAAAGCACTGGTCCTCTACATCCAATGCTTGTCAGTTAAGATGAGAAACGTGTGAGCTTTGTGATTGATGTAGTTCCTTTGAACTGAAAAGTGACTGCCCTTACCTGAAACGAAGTCTTGCTTGTTGTAAGACAGAGAGCCTGGGATTTAACTCCATTTCTTAAGAGAAACACACAGCATAGTTCTCATCCATGGATCACACTCTGCTTTAGAGCGAGAAGCACGCTCTTGCTTTTAGAGTCTCTAATATAGCAGGAAATCTGCGTGTGCCCAGAACAAAAGAACGGTGTTTCCTACATATACGGACCATAGGTAGTCCAAATCTGCTTCTGAAACTGATACAATGCACTGGTCCTCTAACATCCAATGCTTGTCAGTTAAGATGAGAATCGTGTGATCTTCGTTAACAATGTAGTTCGTTTGAGCAGAAAAGTGACTGTCCTTACCTGAAATGAAGTCCTGCTTGTAGAAAGACTCAGAGCCTGGGATTTAACTCCATTTCTGAAGTGATACACACAGCAGTGTTCTTATCCATTGATGACACTCTGCTTTAGAACAAGAAGCACGCTCTTGCTTTCTAGAGTCTCTAAGACAGCAGGAAACGTGAGTGTGCTGAGAACAAAAGAACGGAGTTTCCTACACATACGGACCATATCTAGTCCAAATCTGCTTCTGAAACTGATACAAAGCACTGGTCCTCTAACATCCAATGCTTGTCAGTTAAGATGGGAAACGTGTTAGCTTCATGAACGATGTAGTTCGTTTGAGCAGAAAAGTGACTGCCCTTACCTGAATTGAAGTCTTGCCTGTAGGAAGACTCAGAGCCTGGGATTTAACTCCATTTCTGAAGTAAAACACACAGCAGTGTAATCATCCATTGATCACACTCTGCTTTATAACAAGAAGCACGCTCTTGCTTTCTAGAGTCTCTAAGACAGCAGGAAACGTGAGTGTGCTGAGAACAAAAGAACGGTGTTTCCTACACATACGGACCATATCTAGTTCAACTGTGCTTCTGAAACTGATACAAAGCACTGGTCCTCTAACATCCAATGCTTGTCAGTTAAGATGAGAAACGTGTGAGCTTTGTGAATGATGTAGTTCCTTTGAACTGAAAAGTGACTGCCCTTACCTGAAACGAAGTCTTGCTTGTAGTAAGACACAGAGCCTGGGATTTAACTCCATTTCTTAAGAGAAACACACAGCAGTGTAATCATCCATTGATCTCACTCTGCTTTAGAATAAGAAGCACGCTCTTGCTTTTTAGAGTCTCTAAGATAGGAGGAAACGTGATTTTGCTGAGAACAAAAGAACGGAGTTTCCTACACATACGGACCATATCTAGTCCAAATCTGCTTCTGAAACTGATACAAAGCACTGACCCTCTAACATCCAATGCTTGTTAGTTAAGATGGGAAACGTGTTTGCTTCATGAACGATGTAGTTCGTTTGAGCAGAAAAGTGACTGCCTTACCTGAATTGAAGTCTTGCTTGTAGGAAGATTCAGAGCGTGGGATTTAACTCCATTTCTGAAGGCAAACACACAGCATAGTTCTCATCCATGGATCACACTCTGCTTTAGAACAAGAAGCACGCTATTGCTTTCTAGAGTCTCTAAGACAGCAGGAAACATGAATGTGCCCAGAACAAAAGAACAGTGTTTCCTACACATACGGACTATATGTAGTCCAAAACTTCATCTGAAACAGATAGAATGCACTGGTCCTCTAACATCCAATGCTTGTCAGTTAAGATGAGAAACGTGTGTGCTTCGTGAAAGATGTAGTTCATTTGAGCAGAAAAGTGACTGCCCTTACCTGAAACGAAGTCTTGCTTATAGGGAGACTCAGAGCCTGGGATTTAACTCCATTTCTGAATTGAAACACACAGCAGTGTTCTCATCCATTGATCACACTCTGCTTTAGAATAAGAAGCACGCTCTTGCTTTTTACAGTCTCTAAGATAGGAGGAAACGTGATTTTGCTGAGAACAAAAGAACGGAGTTTCCTACACATACGGACCATATCTAGTCCAACTCTGCTTCTTAAACTGATACAAAGAACTGGTCCTCTAACATCCAATGCTTGTCAGTTAAGATGGGAAACGTGTGAGCTTCATGAACGATGTAGTTCGTTTGAGCAAAAAAGTGACTGCCCTTACCTTAAACGAAGTCTTGCTTCTACGAAGAACTAGAGCCTGGGATTTAACTCCATTTCTGAATTGAAACACACAGCAGTGTTCACATCCATTGATCACACTCTGCTTTAGAATAAGAAGCACGCTCTTGCTTTTTACAGTCTCTAAGATAGGAGGAAACGTGATTTTGCTGAGAACAAAAGAACGGAGTTTCCTACACATACGGACCATATCTAGTCCAAATCTGCTTCTGAAACTGATACAAAGCACTGACCCTCTAACATCCAATGCTTGTCAGTTAAGATGGGAAACGTGTGAGCTTCATGAACGATGTAGTTCGTTTGAGCAGAAAAGTGACTGCCTTACCTGAATTGAAGTCTTGCTTGTAGGAAGATTCAGAGCCTGGGATTTAACTCCATTTCTGAAGGCAAACACACAGCATAGTTCTCATCCATGGATCACACTCTGCTTTAGAACAAGAAGCACGCTATTGCTTTCTAGAGTCTCTAAGGCAGCAGGAAACGTGAGTGTGCCCAGAACAAAAGAATGGTGTTTCCTACACATACGGACTATATGTTGTCCAAAACTTCATCTGAAACAGATAGAATGCACTGGTCCTCTAACATCCAATGCTTGTCAGTTAAGATGAGAAACGTGTGTGCTTCATGAAAGATGTAGTTCATTTGAGCAGAAAAGTGACTGCCCTTACCTGAAACGAAATCTTGCTTGTAGGGAGACTCAGAGCCTGGGATTTAACTCCATTTCTGAAGTGAAACACACAGCATAGTTTTCATCCATGGATCACACTCTGCTTTAGAACGAGAAGCACGCTCTTGCTTTCTAGAGTCTAAAAGACAACAGGAAACGTGAGTGTGCTGAGAACAAAAGAACGGTGTTTCCTACACATATGGACCATATCTAGTCCAACTCTGCTTCTGAAACTGATACAAAGCACTGGTCCTCTAACATCCAATGCTTGTCAGTTAAGATGAGAAACGTGTGAGCTTTGTGATTGATGTAGTTCCTTTGAACTGAAAAGTGACTGCCCTTACCTGAAACGAAGTCTTGCTTGTAGTAAGACAGAGAGCCTGGGATTTAACTCCATTTCTTAAGAGAAACACACAGCATAGTTCTCATCCATGGATCACACTCTGCTTTAGAGCGAGAAGCACGCTCTTGCTTTTAGAGTCTCTAATATAGCAGGAAATCTGCGTGTGCCCAGAACAAAAGAACGGTGTTTCCTACATATACGGACCATAGGTAGTCCAAATCTGCTTCTGAAACTGATACAATGCACTGGTCCTCTAACATCCAATGCTTGTCAGTTAAGATGAGAATCGTGTGATCTTCGTTAACAATGTAGTTCGTTTGAGCAGAAAAGTGACTGTCCTTACCTGAAATGAAGTCCTGCTTGTAGAAAGACTCAGAGCCTGGGATTTAACTCCATTTCTGAAGTGATACACACAGCAGTGTTCTTATCCATTGATGACACTCTGCTTTAGAACAAGAAGCACGCTCTTGCTTTCTAGAGTCTCTAAGACAGAAGGAAACGTGAGTGTGCTGAGAACAAAAGAACGGAGTTTCCTACACATACGGACCATATCTAGTCCAAATCTGCTTCTGAAACTGATACAAAGCACTGGTCCTCTAACATCCAATGCTTGTCAGTTAAGATGGGAAACGTGTGAGCTTCATGAACGATGTAGTTCGTTTGAGCAGAAAAGTGACTGCCCTTACCTGAATTGAAATCTTGCCTGTAGGAAGACTCAGAGCCTGGGATTTAACTCCATTTCTGAAGTAAAACACACAGCAGTGTAATCATCCATTGATCACACTCTGCTTTATAACAAGAAGCACGCTCTTGCTTTCTAGAGTCTCTAAGACAGCAGGAAACGTGAGTGTGCTGAGAACAAAAGAACGGTGTTTCCTACACATACGGACCATATCTAGTTCAACTGTGCTTCTGAAACTGATACAAAGCACTGGTCCTCTAACATCCAATGCTTGTCAGTTAAGATGAGAAACGTGTGAGCTTTGTGAATGATGTAGTTCCTTTGAACTGAAAAGTGACTGCCCTTACCTGAAACGAAGTCTTGATTGTAGTAAGACACAGAGCCTGGGATTTAACTCCATTTCTTAAGAGAAACACACAGCAGTGTAATCATCCATTGATCTCACTCTGCTTTAGAATAAGAAGCACGCTCTTGCTTTTTAGAGTCTCTAAGATAGGAGGAAACGTGATTTTCCTGAGAACAAAAGAACGGAGTTTCCTACACATACGGACCATATCTAGTCCAAATCTGCTTCTGAAACTGATACAAAGCACTGACCCTCTAACATCCAATGCTTGTTAGTTAAGATGGGAAACGTGTTTGCTTCATGAACGATGTAGTTCGTTTGAGCAGAAAAGTGACTGCCTTACCTGAATTGAAGTCTTGCTTGTAGGAAGATTCAGAGCGTGGGATTTAACTCCATTTCTGAAGGCAAACACACAACATACTTCTCATCCATGGATCACACTCTGCTTTAGAACAAGAAGCACGCTATTGCTTTCTAGAGTCTCTAAGACAGCAGGAAACATGAATGTGCCCAGAACAAAAGAACGGTGTTTCCTACACATACGGACTATATGTAGTCCAAAACTTCATCTGAAACAGATAGAATGCACTGGTCCTCTAACATCCAATGCTTGTCAGTTAAGATGAGAAACGTGTGTGCTTCGTGAAAGATGTAGTTCATTTGAGCAGAAAAGTGACTGCCCTTACCTGAAACGAAGTCTTGCTTGTAGGGAGACTCAGAGCCTGGGATTTAACTCCATTTCTGAATTGAAACACACAGCAGTGTTCTCATCCATTGATCACACTCTGCTTTAGAATAAGAAGCACGCTCTTGCTTTTTACAGTCTCTAAGATAGGAGGAAACGTGATTTTGCTGAGAACAAAAGAACGGAGTTTCCTACACATACGGACCATATCTAGTCCAAATCTGCTTCTGAAACTGATACAAAGCACTGACCCTCTAACATCCAATGCTTGTCAGTGAAGATGGGAAACGTGGGAGCTTCATGAACGATGTAGTTCGTTTGAGCAGAAAAGTGACTGCCTTACCTGAATTGAAGTCTTGCTTGTAGGAAGATTCAGAGCCTGGGATTTAAATCCATTTCTGAAGGCAAACACACAGCATAGTTCTCATCCATGGATCACACTCTGCTTTAGAACAAGAAGCACGCTATTGCTTTCTAGAGTCTCTAAGACAGCAGGAAACGTGAGTGTGCCCAGAACAAAAGAATGGTGTTTCCTACACATACGGACTATATGTAGTCCAAAACTTCATCTGAAACAGATAGAATGCACTGGTCCTCTAACATCCAATGCTTGTCAGTTAAGATGAGAAACGTGTGTGCTTCATGAAAGATGTAGTTCATTTGAGCAGAAAAGTGACTGCCCTTACCTGAAACGAAAGCATGCTTATAGGGAGACTCAGAGCCTGGGATTTAACTCCATTTCTGAAGTGAAACACACAGCATAGTTTTCATCCATGGATCACACTCTGCTTTAGAGCGAGAAGCACGCTCTTGCTTTTAGAGTCTCTAATATAGCAGGAAATCTGAGTGTGCCCAGAACAAAAGAACTGTGTTTCCTACATATACGGACCATATGTAGTCCAAATCTGCTTCTGAAACTGATACAATGCACTGGTCCTCTAACATCCAATGCTTGTCAGTTAAGATGAGAATCGTGTGATCTTCGTTAACAATGTAGTTCGTTTGAGCAGAAAAGTGACTGTCCTTACCTGAAATGAAGTCTTGCTTTTAGAAAGACTCAGAGCCTGGGATTTAACTCCATTTCTGAAGTGATACACACAGCAGTGTTCTTATCCATTGATGACACTCTGCTTTAGAACAAGAAGCACGCTCTTGCTTTCTAGAGTCTCTAAGACAGCAGGAAACGTGAGTGTGCTGAGAACAAAAGAACAGAGTTTCCTACACATACGGACCATATCTAGTCCAAATCTGCTTCTGAAACTGATACAAATCACTGACCCTCTAACATCCAATGCTTGTCAGTTAAGATGGGAAACGTGTGAGCTTCATGAACGATGTAGTTCGTTTGAGCAGAAAAGTGACTGCCCTTACCTGAATTGAAGTCTTGCCTGTAGGAAGACTCAGACCCTGGGATTTAACTCCATTTCTGAAGTAAAACACACAGCAGTGTAATCATCCATTGATCACACTCTGCTTTATAACAAAAAGCACGCTCGTGCTTTCTAGAGTCTCTAAGACAGCAGGAAACGTGATTTTGCTGAGAACAAAAGAACGGTGTTTCCTACACATACAGACCATATCTAGTTCAACTCTGCTTCTGAAACTGATACAAAGCACTGGTCCTCTAACATCCAATGCTTGTCAGTTAAGATGAGAAACGTGTGAGCCTTGTGAATGATGTAGTTCCTTTGAACTGAAAAGTGACTGCCCTTACCTGAAATGAAGTCTTGATTGTAGTAAGACACAGAGCCTGGGATTTATCTCCATTTCTTAAGAGAAACACACAGCATAGTTCTCATCCATGGATCACACTCTGCTTTAGAGCGAGAAGCACGCTCTTGCTTTTAGAGTCTCTAATATAGCAGGAAATCTGAGTGTGCCCAGAACAAAAGAACGGTGTTTCCTACATATACGGACCATATGTAGTCCAAATCTGCTTCTGAAACTGATACAATGCACTGGTCCTCTAACATCCAATGCTTGTCAGTTAAGATTAGAATCGTGTGATCTTCGTGAACGATGTAGTTCGTTTGAGCAGAAAAGTGACTGTCCTTACCTGAAATGAAGTCTTGCTTGTAGAAAGACTCAGAGCCTTGGATTTAACTCCATTTCTGAAGTAAAACACACAGCAGTGTAATCATCCATTGATCACACTCTGCTTTAGAATAAGAAGCACGCTCTTGCTTTTTAGAGTCTCTAAGATAGGAGGAAACGTGATTTTGCTGAGAACAAAAGAACGGAGTTTCCTACACATACGGACCATATCTAGTCCAAATCTGCTTCTGAAACTGATACAAAGCACTGACCCTCTAACATCCAATGCTTGTCAGTTAAGATGGGAAACGTGTGAGCTTCATGAACGATGTAGTTCGTTTGAGCAGAAAAGTGACTGCCTTACCTGAATTGAAGTCTTGCTTGTAGGAAGATTCAGAGCCTGGGATTTAACTCCATTTCTGAAGGCAAACACACAGCATAGTTCTCATCCATGGATCACACTCTGCTTTAGAACAAGAAGCACGCTATTGCTTTCTAGAGTCTCTAAGGCAGCAGGAAACGTGAGTGTGCCCAGAACAAAAGAATGGTGTTTCCTACACATACGGACTATATGTTGTCCAAAACTTCATCTGAAACAGATAGAATGCACTGGTCCTCTAACATCCAATGCTTGTCAGTTAAGATGAGAAACGTGTGTGCTTCATGAAAGATGTAGTTCATTTGAGCAGAAAAGTGACTGCCCTTACCTGAAACGAAATCTTGCTTGTAGGGAGACTCAGAGCCTGGGATTTAACTCCATTTCTGAAGTGAAACACACAGCATAGTTTTCATCCATGGATCACACTCTGCTTTAGAACGAGAAGCACGCTCTTGCTTTCTAGAGTCTAAAAGACAACAGGAAACGTGAGTGTGCTGAGAACAAAAGAACGGTGTTTCCTACACATATGGACCATATCTAGTCCAACTCTGCTTCTGAAACTGATACAAAGCACTGGTCCTCTAACATCCAATGCTTGTCAGTTAAGATGAGAAACGTGTGAGCTTTGTGATTGATGTAGTTCCTTTGAACTGAAAAGTGACTGCCCTTACCTGAAACGAAGTCTTGCTTGTAGTAAGACAGAGAGCCTGGGATTTAACTCCATTTCTGAAGGGAAACACACAGCATAGTTCTCATCCATGGATCACACTCTGCTTTAGAGCGAGAAGCACGCTCTTGCTTTTAGAGTCTCTAATATAGCAGGAAATCTGCGTGTGCCCAGAACAAAAGAACGGTGTTTCCTACATATACGGACCATAGGTAGTCCAAATCTGCTTCTGAAACTGATACAATGCACTGGTCCTCTAACATCCAATGCTTGTCAGTTAAGATGAGAATCGTGTGATCTTCGTTAACAATGTAGTTCGTTTGAGCAGAAAAGTGACTGTCCTTACCTGAAATGAAGTCCTGCTTGTAGAAAGACTCAGAGCCTGGGATTTAACTCCATTTCTGAAGTGATACACACAGCAGTGTTCTTATCCATTGATGACACTCTGCTTTAGAACAAGAAGCACGCTCTTGCTTTCTAGAGTCTCTAAGACAGAAGGAAACGTGAGTGTGCTGAGAACAAAAGAACGGAGTTTCCTACACATACGGACCATATCTAGTCCAAATCTGCTTCTGAAACTGATACAAAGCACTGGTCCTCTAACATCCAATGCTTGTCAGTTAAGATGGGAAACGTGTGAGCTTCATGAACGATGTAGTTCGTTTGAGCAGAAAAGTGACTGCCCTTACCTGAATTGAAGTCTTGCCTGTAGGAAGACTCAGAGCCTGGGATTTAACTCCATTTCTGAAGTAAAACACACAGCAGTGTAATCATCCATTGATCACACTCTGCTTTATAACAAGAAGCACGCTCTTGCTTTCTAGAGTCTCTAAGACAGCAGGAAACGTGAGTGTGCTGAGAACAAAAGAACGGTGTTTCCTACACATACGGACCATATCTAGTTCAACTGTGCTTCTGAAACTGATACAAAGCACTGGTCCTCTAACATCCAATGCTTGTCAGTTAAGATGAGAAACGTGTGAGCTTTGTGAATGATGTAGTTCCTTTGAACTGAAAAGTGACTGCCCTTACCTGAAACGAAGTCTTGATTGTAGTAAGACACAGAGCCTGGGATTTAACTCCATTTCTTAAGAGAAACACACAGCAGTGTAATCATCCATTGATCTCACTCTGCTTTAGAATAAGAAGCACGCTCTTGCTTTTTAGAGTCTCTAAGATAGGAGGAAACGTGATTTTCCTGAGAACAAAAGAACGGAGTTTCCTACACATACGGACCATATCTAGTCCAAATCTGCTTCTGAAACTGATACAAAGCACTGACCCTCTAACATCCAATGCTTGTTAGTTAAGATGGGAAACGTGTTTGCTTCATGAACGATGTAGTTCGTTTGAGCAGAAAAGTGACTGCCTTACCTGAATTGAAGTCTTGCTTGTAGGAAGATTCAGAGCGTGGGATTTAACTCCATTTCTGAAGGCAAACACACAGCATACTTCTCATCCATGGATCACACTCTGCTTTAGAACAAGAAGCACGCTATTGCTTTCTAGAGTCTCTAAGACAGCAGGAAACATGAATGTGCCCAGAACAAAAGAACGGTGTTTCCTACACATACGGACTATATGTAGTCCAAAACTTCATCTGAAACAGATAGAATGCACTGGTCCTCTAACATCCAATGCTTGTCAGTTAAGATGAGAAACGTGTGTGCTTCGTGAAAGATGTAGTTCATTTGAGCAGAAAAGTGACTGCCCTTACCTGAAACGAAGTCTTGCTTGTAGGGAGACTCAGAGCCTGGGATTTAACTCCATTTCTGAATTGAAACACACAGCAGTGTTCTCATCCATTGATCACACTCTGCTTTAGAATAAGAAGCACGCTCTTGCTTTTTACAGTCTCTAAGATAGGAGGAAACGTGATTTTGCTGAGAACAAAAGAACGGAGTTTCCTACACATACGGACCATATCTAGTCCAAATCTGCTTCTGAAACTGATACAAAGCACTGACCCTCTAACATCCAATGCTTGTCATTGAAGATGGGAAACGTGGGAGCTTCATGAACGATGTAGTTCGTTTGAGCAGAAAAGTGACTGCCTTACCTGAATTGAAGTCTTGCTTGTAGGAAGATTCAGAGCCTGGGATTTAAATCCATTTCTGAAGGCAAACACACAGCATAGTTCTCATCCATGGATCACACTCTGCTTTAGAACAAGAAGCACGCTATTGCTTTCTAGAGTCTCTAAGACAGCAGGAAACGTGAGTGTGCCCAGAACAAAAGAATGGTGTTTCCTACACATACGGACTATATGTAGTCCAAAACTTCATCTGAAACAGATAGAATGCACTGGTCCTCTAACATCCAATGCTTGTCAGTTAAGATGAGAAACGTGTGTGCTTCATGAAAGATGTAGTTCATTTGAGCAGAAAAGTGACTGCCCTTACCTGAAACGAAAGCTTGCTTATAGGGAGACTCAGAGCCTGGGATTTAACTCCATTTCTGAAGTGAAACACACAGCATAGTTTTCATCCATGGATCACACTCTGCTTTAGAGCGAGAAGCACGCTCTTGCTTTTAGAGTCTCTAATATAGCAGGAAATCTGAGTGTGCCCAGAACAAAAGAACTGTGTTTCCTACATATACGGACCATATGTAGTCCAAATCTGCTTCTGAAACTGATACAATGCACTGGTCCTCTAACATCCAATGCTTGTCAGTTAAGATGAGAATCGTGTGATCTTCGTTAACAATGTAGTTCGTTTGAGCAGAAAAGTGACTGTCCTTACCTGAAATGAAGTCTTGCTTGTAGAAAGACTCAGAGCCTGGGATTTAACTCCATTTCTGAAGTGATACACACAGCAGTGTTCTTATCCATTGATGACACTCTGCTTTAGAACAAGAAGCACGCTCTTGCTTTCTAGAGTCTCTAAGACAGCAGGAAACGTGAGTGTGCTGAGAACAAAAGAACAGAGTTTCCTACACATACGGACCATATCTAGTCCAAATCTGCTTCTGAAACTGATACAAATCACTGACCCTCTAACATCCAATGCTTGTCAGTTAAGATGGGAAACGTGTGAGCTTCATGAACGATGTAGTTCGTTTGAGCAGAAAAGTGACTGCCCTTACCTGAATTGAAGTCTTGCCTGTAGGAAGACTCAGACCCTGGGATTTAACTCCATTTCTGAAGTAAAACACACAGCAGTGTAATCATCCATTGATCACACTCTGCTTTATAACAAAAAGCACGCTCGTGCTTTCTAGAGTCTCTAAGACAGCAGGAAACGTGATTTTGCTGAGAACAAAAGAACGGTGTTTCCTACACATACAGACCATATCTAGTTCAACTCTGCTTCTGAAACTGATACAAAGCACTGGTCCTCTAACATCCAATGCTTGTCAGTTAAGATGAGAAACGTGTGAGCCTTGTGAATGATGTAGTTCCTTTGAACTGAAAAGTGACTGCCCTTACCTGAAATGAAGTCTTGCTTGTAGTAAGACACAGAGCCTGGGATTTATCTCCATTTCTTAAGAGAAACACACAGCATAGTTCTCATCCATGGATCACACTCTGCTTTAGAGCGAGAAGCACGCTCTTGCTTTTAGAGTCTCTAATATAGCAGGAAATCTGAGTGTGCCCAGAACAAAAGAACGGTGTTTCCTACATATACGGACCATATGTAGTCCAAATCTGCTTCTGAAACTGATACAATGCACTGGTCCTCTAACATCCAATGCTTGTCAGTTAAGATTAGAATCGTGTGATCTTCGTGAACGATGTAGTTCGTTTGAGCAGAAAAGTGACTGCCTTACCTGAATTGAAGTCTTGCTTGGAGGAAGATTCAGAGCCTGGGATTTAACTCCATTTCTGAAGGCAATCACACAGCATAGTTCTCATCCATGGATCACACTCTGCTTTAGAACAAGAAGCACGCTCTTGCTTTTAGAGTCTCTAATATAGCAGGAAATCTGAGTGTGCCCAGAACAAAAGAACGGTGTTTCCTACATATACGGACCATATGTAGTCCAAATCGGCTTCTGAAACTGATACAATGCACTGGTCCTCTAACATCCAATGCTTGTCAGTTAAGATGAGAATCGTGTGATCTTCGTTAACAATGTAGTTCGTTTGAGCAGAAAAGTGACTGTCCTTACCTGAAATGAAGTCTTGCTTGTAGAAAGACTCAGAGCCTGGGATTTAACTCCATTTCTGAAGTGATACACACCGCAGTGTTCTTATCCATTGATGACACTCTGCTTTAGAACAAGAAGCACGCTCTTGCTTTCTAGAGTCTCTAAGACAGCAGGAAACGTGAGTGTGCTGAGAACAAAAGAACGGAGTTTCCTACACATACGGACCATATCTAGTCCAAATCTGCTTCTGAAACTGATACAAAGCACTGACCCTCTAACATCCAATGCTTGTCAGTTAAGATGGGAAACGTGTGAGCTTCATGAACGATGTAGTTCGTTTGAGCAGAAAAGTGACTGCCCTTATCTGAATTGAAGTCTTGCCTGTTGGAAGACTCAGACCCTGGGATTTAACTCCATTTCTGAAGTAAAACACACAGCAGTGTAATCATCCATTGATCACACTCTGCAATATAACAAGAAGCACGCTCTTGCTTTCTAGAGTCTCTAAGACAGCAGGAAACGTGATTTTGCTGAGAACAAAAGAACGGTGTTTCCTACACATACGGACCATATCTAGTTCAACTGTGCTTCTGAAACTGATACAAAGCACTGGTCCTCTAACATCCAATGCTTGTCAGTTAAGAGGAGAAACGTGTGAGCTTTGTGAATGATGTAGTTCCTTTGAACTGAAAAGTGACTGCCCTTACCTGAAACGAATTCTTGCTTGTAGTAAGACACAGAGCCTGGGATTTAACTCCATTTCTTACGAGAAACACACAGCATAGTTCTCATGCATGGATCACACTCTGCTTTAGAGCGAGAAGCACGCTCTTGCTTTTAAAGTCTCTAATATAGCAGGAAATCTGAGTGTGCCCAGAACAAAAGAACGGTGTTTCCTACATATACGGACCATATGTAGTCCAAATCTGCTTCTGAAACTGATACAATGCACTGGTCCTCTAACATCCAATGCTTGTCTGTTAAGATGAGAATCGTGTGATCTTCGTTAACGATATAGTTCGTTTGAGCAGAAAAGTGACTGTCCTTACCTGAAATGAAGTCTTGCTTGTAGAAAGACTCAGAGCCTGGGATTTAACTCCATTTCTGAAGTGATACACAGAGCAGTGTTCTTATCCATTGATGACACTCTGCTTTAGAACAAGAAGCACGCTCTTGCTTTCTAGAGTCTGTAAGACAGCAGGAAATGTGAGTGTGCTGAGAACAAAAGAACGGAGTTTCCTACACATACGGACCATATCTAGTCCAAATCTGCTTCTGAAACTGATACAAAGCACTGACCCTCTAACATCCAATGCTTGTCAGTTAAGATGGGAAACGTGTTTGCTTCATGAACGATGTAGTTCGTTTGAGCTGAAAAGTGACTGCCTTACCTGAATTGAAGTCTTGCTTGTAGGAAGATTCAGAGCCTGGGATTTAACTTCATTTCTGAAGGCAAACACACAGCATAGTTCTCATCCATGGATCACACTCTGCTTTAGAAGAAGAAGCACGCTCTTGCTTTCTAGAGTCTAAAAGACAACAGGAAACGTGAGTGTGCTGAGAACAAAAGAACGGTGTTTCCTACACAGACGTACCATATCTAGTCCAAATCTGCTTCTTAAACTGATACAAAGCACTGACCCTCTAACATCCAATGCTTGTCTGTTAAGATGAGAAACTTGTGAGCTTCATGAACGATGTAGTTCGTTTGAGCAGAAAAGTGACTGCCCTTACCTGAATTGAAGTCTTGCCTGTAGGAAGACTCAGAGCCTGTGATTTAACTCCATTTCTGAAGTAAAACACACAGCAGTGTAATCATCCATTGATCACACTCTGCTTTATAACAAGAAGCACGCTCTTGCTTTCTAGAGTCTCTAAGACAGCAGGAAACGTGATTTTGCTGAGAACAAAAGAACGGTGTTTCCTACACATACGGACCATATCTAGTTCAACTGTGCTTCTGAAACTGATACAAAGCACTGGTCCTCTAACATCCAATGCTTGTCAGTTAAGAGGAGAAACGTGTGAGCTTTGTGAATGATGTAGTTCCTTTGAACTGAAAATTGACTGCCCTTACCTGAAACGAAGTCTTGCTTGTAGGAAGACACAGAGCCTGGGATTTAACTCCATTTCTTAAGAGAAACACACAGCATAGTTCTCATCCATGGATCACACTCTGCTTTAGAGCGAGAAGCACGCTCTTGCTTTTAGAGTCTCTAATATAGCAGGAAATCTGAGTGTGCCCAGAACAAAAGAACGGTGTTTCCTACATATACGGACCATATGTAGTCCAAATCTGCTTCTGAAACTGATACAATGCAGTGGTCCTCTAACATCCAATGCTTGTCAGTTAAGATGAGAATCGTGTGATATTCGTTAACGATATAGTTCGTTTGAGCAGAAAAGTGAATGTCCTTACCTGAAATGAAGTCTTGCTTGTAGAAAGACTCAGAGCCTGGGATTTAACTCCATTTCTGAAGTGAAACACACAGCAGTGTTCTCATCCATTGATGACACTCTGCTTTAGAACAAGAAGCACGCTCTTGCTTTCTAGAGTCTCTAAGACAGCAGGAAACGTGAGTGTGCTGAGAACAAAAGAACGGTGTTTCCTACACATACGGACCATATCTAGTCCAAATCTGCTTCTTAAACTGATACAAAGAACTGGTCCTCTAACATCCAATGCTTGTCAGTTAAGATGGGAAACGTGTGAGATTCATGAACGATGTAGTTCGTTTGTGCAAAAAAGTGACTGCCCTTACCTTAAACGAAGTCTTGCTTGTACGAAGAATTAGAGCCTGGGATTTAACTCCATTTCTGAATTGAAACACACAGCAGTGTTCTCATCCATTGATCACACTCTGCTTTAGAATAAGAAGCACGCTCTAGCTTTTTAGAATCTCTAAGATAGGAGGAAACGTGATTTTTCTGAGAACAAAAGAACGGAGTTTCCTACACATACGGACCATATCTAGTCCAAATCTGCTACTGAAACTGATACAAAGCACGGACCCTCTAACATCCAATGCTTGTCAGTTAAGATGGGAAACGTTTGAGCTTCATGAACGATGTAGTTCGTTTGAGCAGAAAAGTGACTGCCCTTACCTGAAACGAAGTCTTGCTTGTAGGGAGACACAGAGCCTGGGATTTAACTCCTTTTCTGAAGTGAAACACACAGCATAGTTTTCATCCATGGATCACACTCTGCTTTAGAACGAGAAGCACGCTCTTGCTTTCTAGATTCTAAAAGACAACAGGAAACCTGAGTGTGCTGAGAACAAAAGAACGGAGTTTCCTACACAGACAGACCATATCTAGTCCAAATCTGCTTCTTAAACTGATACAAAGCACTGATCCTCTAACATCCAATGCTTGTCTGTTAAGATGAGAAACTTGTGAGCTTCATGAACGATGTAGTTCGTTTGAGCAGAAAAGTGACTGCCCTTACCTGAATTGAAGTCTTGCCTGTAGGAAGACTCAGAGCCTCTGATTTAACTCCATTTCTGAAGTAAAACACACAGCAGTGTAATCATCCATTGATCACACTCTGCTTTATAACAAGAAGCACGCTCTTGCTTTCTAGAGTCTCTAAGTCAGCAGGAAACGTGTTTTTGCTGAGAACAAAAGAACGGTGTTTCCTACACATATGGACCATATCTAGTTCAACTCTGCTTCTGAAACTGATACAAAGCACTGGTCCTCTAACATCCAATGCTTGTCTGTTAAGATGAGAAACGTGTGAGCTCCGTGAAAGATGTACTTCTTTTGAGCTGAAAAGTGACTGCCCTTACCTGAAACGAAGTCTTGCTTGTTGGAAGACACAGAGCCTGGGATTTAACTCCTTTTCTGAAGGGAAACACACAGCATAGTTTTCATCCATGGATCACACTCTGCTTTAGAGCGAGAAGCACGCTCTTGCTTTCTATAGTCTCTAAGACAGCAGGAAACGTGAGTGTGCTGAGAACAAAAGAACGGTGTTTCCTACACATACGGAACATATCTAGTCCAACTCTGCTTCTGAAACTGATACAATGCACTGGTCCTACAATATCCAATGCTTTTCAGTTAAGATGAGAAACGTGTGAGCTTCCTGAACGATGTAGTTCCTTTGAGCAGAAAAGTGACTACACATACCTGAAAAGAAGTCTTGCTTGTTGGGAGACACAGAGCATGGGATTTAACTCCATTTCTGAAGTGAAACACAAAGTATAGTATCATCTATGGATCACAATCTGCTTTAGAGCGAGAAGCACGTTCTTGCTTTCTAGAGTCTCTAAGACAGCAGGAAACGTGAGAGGGCCCATAACAAAAGATCGGGGTTTCCTACACATATGGATCATATGTAGTCCAACTCTGCTTCTGAAACTGATACAAAGCACTGGTCCTCTAACATCCAATGCTTGTCAGTTAAGATGAGAAACACGTGAGCTCCGTGAACGATGTAGTTCGTTTGAGCAGAAAAGTGACTGCCCTTACCTGATTTGAAGTCTTGCTTGTAGGATGACTCAGAGCCTGGGATTTAACTCCATTTCTGAAGTAAAACACACAGCAGTGTAATCATCCATTGATCACACTCTGCTTTAGAACAAGAAGCACGCTCTTGCTTTCTAGAGTCTCTAAGACAGCAGGAAACGTGATTTTGCTGATAACAAAAGAACGGTGTTTCCTACATATACGGACATTATATAGTCCAACTCTGCTTCTGAAACTGATACAAAGCACTGGTCCTCTAACATCCAATGCTTGTCTCTTAAGATGAGAAACGTGTGAGCTTCGTGAACGATGTAGTTCGTTTGAGCAGAAAAGTGACTGCCCTTACCTGAATCGAAGTCTTGCTTGTAGGAAGACTCAGATCCTGGGATTTAACTCCATTTCTGAAGGGAAACACACAGCATAGTTCTCATCCATGGATCACACTCTGCTTTAGAGCGAGAAGCACGCTCTTGCTTTTAGAGTCTCTAATATAGCAGGAAATCTGAGTGTGCCCAGAACAAAAGAACGGTGTTTCCTACATATACGGACCATATGTAGTCCAAATCTGCTTCTGAAACTGAAGCAATGCACTGGTCCTCTAACATCCAATGCTTGTCAGTTAAGATTAGAATCGTGTGATCTTCGTGAACGATGTAGTTCGTTTGAGCAGAAAAGTGACTGTCCTTACCTGAAATGAAGTCTTGCTTGTAGAAAGACTCAGAGCCTTGGATTTAACTCCATTTCTGAAGTAAAACACACAGCAGTGTAATCATCCATTGATCACACTCTGCTTTAGAATAAGAAGCACGCTCTTGCTTTTTAGAGTCTCTAAGATAGGAGGAAACGTGATTTTGCTGAGAACAAAAGAACGGAGTTTCCTACACATACGGACCATATCTAGTCCAAATCTGCTTCTGAAACTGATACAAAGCACTGACCCTCTAACATCCAATGCTTGTCAGTTAAGATGGGAAACGTGTGAGCTTCATGAACGATGTAGTTCGTTTGAGCAGAAAAGTGACTGCCTTACCTGAATTGAAGTCTTGCTTGTAGGAAGATTCAGAGCCTGGGATTTAACTCCATTTCTGAAGGCAATCACACAGCATAGTTCTCATCCATGGATCACACTCTGCTTTAGAACAAGAAGCACGCTATTGCTTTCTAGAGTCTCTAAGACAGCAGGAAACGTGAGTGTGCCCAGAACAAAAGAATGGTGTTTCCTACACATACGGACTATATGTAGTCCAAAACTTCATCTGAAACAGACAGAATGCACTGGTCCTCTAACATCCAATGCTTGTCAGTTAAGATGAGAAACGTGTGTGCTTCATGAAAGATGTAGTTCATTTGAGCAGAAAAGTGACTGCCCTTACCTGAAACGAAATCTTGCTTGTAGGGAGACTCAGAGCTGGGATTTAACTCCATTTCTAGAGTGAAACACACAGCATAGTTTTCATCCATGGATCACACTCTGCTTTAGAGCGAGAAGCACGCTCTTGCTTTTAGAGTCTCTAATATAGCAGGAAATCTGAGTGTGCCCAGAACAAAAGAACGGTGTTTCCTACATATACGGACCATATGTAGTCCAAATCGGCTTCTGAAACTGATACAATGCACTGGTCCTCTAACATCCAATGCTTGTCAGTTAAGATGAGAATCGTGTGATCTTCGTTAACAATGTAGTTCGTTTGAGCAGAAAAGTGACTGTCCTTACCTGAAATGAAGTCTTGCTTGTAGAAAGACTCAGAGCCTGGGATTTAACTCCATTTCTGAAGTGATACACACAGCAGTGTTCTTATCCATTGATGACACTCTGCTTTAGAACAAGAAGCACGCTCTTGCTTTCTAGAGTCTCTAAGACAGCAGGAAACGTGAGTGTGCTGAGAACAAAAGAACGGAGTTTCCTACACATACGGACCATATCTAGTCCAAATCTGCTTCTGAAACTGATACAAAGCACTGACCCTCTAACATCCAATGCTTGTCAGTTAAGATGGGAAACGTGTGAGCTTCATGAACGATGTAGTTCGTTTGAGCAGAAAAGTGACTGCCCTTATCTGAATTGAAGTCTTGCCTGTTGGAAGACTCAGACCCTGGGATTTAACTCCATTTCTGAAGTAAAACACACAGCAGTGTAATCATCCATTGATCACACTCTGCTTTATAACAAGAAGCACGCTCTTGCTTTCTAGAGTCTCTAAGACAGCAGGAAACGTGATTTTGCTGAGAACAAAAGAACGGTGTTTCCTACACATACGGACCATATCTAGTTCAACTGTGCTTCTGAAACTGATACAAAGCACTGGTCCTCTAACATCCAATGCTTGTCAGTTAAGAGGAGAAACGTGTGAGCTTTGTGAATGATGTAGTTCCTTTGAACTGAAAAGTGACTGCCCTTACCTGAAACGAATTCTTGCTTGTAGTAAGACACAGAGCCTGGGATTTAACTCCATTTCTTACGAGAAACACACAGCATAGTTCTCATGCATGGATCACACTCTGCTTTAGAGCGAGAAGCACGCTCTTGCTTTTAAAGTCTCTAATATAGCAGGAAATCTGAGTGTGCCCAGAACAAAAGAACGGTGTTTCCTACACATACGGACCATATCTAGTTCAACTGTGCTTCTGAAACTGATACAAAGCACTGGTCCTCTAACATCCAATGCTTGTCTGTTAAGATGAGAAACGTGTGAGCTCCGTGAAAGATGTACTTCTTTTGAGCTGAAAAGTGACTGCCCTTACCTGAAACGAAGTCTTGCTTGTTGGAAGACACAGAGCCTGGGATTTAACTCCTTTTCTGAAGGGAAACACACAGCATAGTTTTCATCCATGGATCACACTCTGCTTTAGAGCGAGAAGCACGCTCTTGCTTTCTATAGTCTCTAAGACAGCAGGAAACGTGAGTGTGCTGAGAACAAAAGAACGGTGTTTCCTACACATAGGGAACATATCTAGTCCAACTCTGCTTCTGAAACTGATACAATGCACTGGTCCTACAATATCCAATGCTTTTCAGTTAAGATGAGAAACGTGTGAGCTTCCTGAACGATGTAGTTCCTTTGAGCAGAAAAGTGACTACACATACCTGAAAAGAAGTCTTGCTTGTTGGGAGACACAGAGCATGGGATTTAACTCCATTTCTGAAGTGAAACACAAAGTATAGTATCATCTATGGATCACAATCTGCTTTAGAGCGAGAAGCACGTTCTTGCTTTCTAGAGTCTCTAAGACAGCAGGAAACGTGAGAGGGCCCATAACAAAAGATCGGGGTTTCCTACACATATGGATCATATGTAGTCCAACTCTGCTTCTGAAACTGATACAAAGCACTGGTCCTCTAACATCCAATGCTTGTCAGTTAAGATGAGAAACGCGTGAGCTCCGTGAACGATGTAGTTCGTTTGAGCAGAAAAGTGACTGCCCTTACCTGATTTGAAGTCTTGCTTGTAGGATGACTCAGAGCCTGGGATTTAACTCCATTTCTGAAGTAAAACACACAGCAGTGTAATCATCCATTGATCACACTCTGCTTTAGAACAAGAAGCACGCTCTTGCTTTCTAGAGTCTCTAAGACAGCAGGAAACGTGATTTTGCTGATAACAAAAGAACGGTGTTTCCTACATATACGGACATTATATAGTCCAACTCTGCTTCTGAAACTGATACAAAGCACTGGTCCTCTAACATCCAATGCTTGTCTCTTAAGATGAGAAACGTGTGAGCTTCGTGAACGATGTAGTTCGTTTGAGCAGAAAAGTGACTGCCCTTACCTGAATCGAAGTCTTGCTTGTAGGAAGACTCAGATCCTGGGATTTAACTCCATTTCTGAAGGGAAACACACAGCATAGTTCTCATCCATGGATCACACTCTGCTTTAGAGCGAGAAGCACGCTCTTGCTTTTAGAGTCTCTAATATAGCAGGAAATCTGAGTGTGCCCAGAACAAAAGAACGGTGTTTCCTACATATACGGACCATATGTAGTCCAAATCTGCTTCTGAAACTGATACAATGCACTGGTCCTCTAACATCCAATGCTTGTCAGTTAAGATTAGAATCGTGTGATCTTCGTGAACGATGTAGTTCGTTTGAGCAGAAAAGTGACTGTCCTTACCTGAAATGAAGTCTTGCTTGTAGAAAGACTCAGAGCCTTGGATTTAACTCCATTTCTGAAGGCAATCACACAGCATAGTTCTCATCCATGGATCACACTCTGCTTTAGAACAAGAAGCACGCTATTGCTTTCTAGAGTCTCTAAGACAGCAGGAAACGTGAGTGTGCCCAGAACAAAAGAATGGTGTTTCCTACACATACGGACCATATCTAGTCCAAAACTGCTTCTGAAACTGATACAAAGCACTGGTCCTCTAACATCCAATGCTTGTCAGTTAAGATGGGAAACGTGTGAGCTTCATGAACGATGTAGTTCGTTTGAGCAGAAAAGTGACTGCCCTTATCTGAATTGAAGTCTTGCCTGTTGGAAGACTCAGACCCTGGGATTTAACTCCATTTCTGAAGTAAAACACACAGCAGTGTAATCATCCATTGATCACACTCTGCTTTATAACAAGAAGCACGCTCTTGCTTTCTAGAGTCTCTAAGACAGCAGGAAACGTGATTTTGCTGAGAACAAAAGAACGGTGTTTCCTACACATACGGACCATATCTAGTTCAACTGTGCTTCTGAAACTGATACAAAGCACTGGTCCTCTAACATCCAATGCTTGTCAGTTAAGAGGAGAAACGTGTGAGCCTTGTGAATGATGTAGTTCCTTTGAACTGAAAAGTGACTGCCC
Source organism: Onychomys leucogaster (assembly GCA_949786385.1). Taxonomy (NCBI): domain Eukaryota; kingdom Metazoa; phylum Chordata; class Mammalia; order Rodentia; family Cricetidae; genus Onychomys; species Onychomys leucogaster. The sequence continues at coordinate 25,664 of CATKUP010000278.1, forward strand.
TTACCTGAAACGAATTCTTGCTTGTAGTAAGACACAGAGCCTGGGATTTAACTCCATTTCTTACGAGAAACACACAGCATAGTTCTCATGCATGGATCACACTCTGCTTTAGAGCGAGAAGCACGCTCTTGCTTTTAAAGTCTCTAATATAGCAGGAAATCTGAGTGTGCCCAGAACAAAACAACGGTGTTTCCTACATATACGGACCATATGTAGTCCAAATCTGCTTCTGAAACTGATACAATGCACTGGTCCTCTAACATCCAATGCTTGTCTGTTAAGATGAGAATCGTGTGATCTTCGTTAATGATATAGTTCGTTTGAGCAGAAAAGTGACTGTCCTTACCTGAAATGAAGTCTTGCTTGTAGAAAGACTCAGAGCCTGGGATTTAACTCCATTTCTGAAGTGATACACACAGCAGTGTTCTTATCCATTGATGACACTCTGCTTTAGAACAAGAAGCACGCTCTTGCTTTCTAGAGTCTGTAAGACAGCAGGAAATGTGAGTGTGCTGAGAACAAAAGAACGGAGTTTCCTACACATACGGACCATATCTAGTCCAAATCTGCTTCTGAAACTGATACAAAGCACTGACCCTCTAACATCCAATGCTTGTCAGTTAAGATGGGAAACGTGTTTGCTTCATGAACGATGTAGTTCGTTTGAGCTGAAAAGTGACTGCCTTACCTGAATTGAAGTCTTGCTTGTAGGAAGATTCAGAGCCTGGGATTTAACTCCATTTCTGAAGGCAAACACACAGCATAGTTCTCATCCATGGATCACACTCTGCTTTAGAAGAAGAAGCACGCTCTTGCTTTCTAGAGTCTAAAAGACAACAGGAAACGTGAGTGTGCTGAGAACAAAAGAACGGTGTTTCCTACACAGACGTACCATATCTAGTCCAAATCTGCTTCTTAAACTGATACAAAGCACTGACCCTCTAACATCCATTGCTTGTCTGTTAAGATGAGAAACTTGTGAGCTTCATGAACGATGTAGTTCGTTTGAGCAGAAAAGTGACTGCCCTTACCTGAATTGAAGTCTTGCCTGTAGGAAGACTCAGAGCCTGGGATTTCACTCCATTTCTGAAGTAAAACACACAGCAGTGTAATCATCCATTGATCACACTCTGCTTTATAACAAGAAGCACGCTTTTGCTTTCTAGAGTCTCTAAGACAGCAGGAAACGTGATTTTGCTGATAACAAAAGAACGGTGTTTCCTACACATACGGACCATATCTAGTTCAACTGTGCTTCTGAAACTGATACAAAGCACTGGTCCTCTAACATCCAATGCTTGTCAGTTAAGATGAGAAACGTGTGAGCTTTGTGAATGATGTAGTTCCTTTGAACTGAAAATTGACTGCCCTTACCTGAAACGAAGTCTTGCTTGTAGGAAGACACAGAGCCTGGGATTTAACTCCATTTCTTAAGAGAAACACACAGCATAGTTCTCATCCATGGATCACACTCTGCTTTAGAGCGAGAAGCACGCTCTTGCTTTTAGAGTCTCTAATATAGCAGGAAATCTGAGTGTGCCCAGAACAAAAGAACGGTGTTTCCTACATATACGGACCATATGTAGTCCAAATCTGCTTCTGAAACTGATACAATGCACTGGTCCTCTAACATCCAATGCTTGTCAGTTAAGATGAGAATCGTGTGATATTCGTTAACGATATAGTTCGTTTGAGCAGAAAAGTGAATGTCCTTACCTGAAATGAAGTCTTGCTTGTAGAAAGACTCAGAGCCTGGGATTTAACTCCATTTCTGAAGTGAAACACACAGCAGTGTTCTCATACATTGATGACACTCTGCTTTAGAACAAGAAGCACGCTCTTGCTTTCTAGAGTCTCTAAGACAGCAGGAAACGTGAGTGTGCTGAGAACAAAAGAACGGTGTTTCCTACACATACGGACCATATCTAGTCCAAATCTGCTTCTTAAACTGATACAAAGAACTGGTCCTCTAACATCCAATGCTTGTCAGTTAAGATGGGAAACGTGTGAGATTCATGAACGATGTAGTTCGTTTGTGCAAAAAAGTGACTGCCCTTACCTTAAACGAAGTCTTGCTTGTACGAAGAATTAGAGCCTGGGATTTAACTCCATTTCTCAATTGAAACACACAGCAGTGTTCTCATCCATTGATCACACTCTGCTTTAGAATAAGAAGCACGCTCTAGCTTTTTAGAGTCTCTAAGATAGGAGGAAACGTGATTTTGCTGAGAACAAAAGAACGGAGTTTCCTACACATACGGACCATATCTAGTCCAAATCTGCTACTGAAACTGATACAAAGCACGGACCCTCTAACATCCAATGCTTGTCAGTTAAGATGGGAAACGTGTGAGCTTCATGAACGATGTAGTTCGTTTGAGCAGAAAAGTGACTGCCCTTACCTGAAACGAAGTATTGCTTGTAGGGAGACTCAGAGCCTGGGATTTAACTCCTTTTCTGAAGTGAAACACACAGCATAGTTTTCATCCATGGATCACACTCTGCTTTAGAACGAGAAGCACGCTCTTGCTTTCTAGATTCTAAAAGACAACAGGAAACGTGAGTGTGCTGAGAACAAAAGAACGGAGTTTCCTACACAGACAGACCATATCTAGTCCAAATCTGCTTCTTAAACTGATACAAAGCACTGATCCTCTAACATCCAATGCTTGTCTGTTAAGATGAGAAACTTGTGAGCTTCATGAACGATGTAGTTAGTTTGAGCAGAGAAGGGACTGCCCTTACCTGAATTGAAGTCTTGCCTGTAGGAAGACTCAGAGCCTCTGATTTAACTCCATTTCTGAAGTAAAACACACAGCAGTGTAATCATCCATTGATCACACTCTGCTTTATAACAAGAAGCACGCTCTTGCTTTCTAGAGTCTCTAAGTCAGCAGGAAACGTGATTTTGCTGAGAACAAAAGAACGGTGTTTCCTACACATATGGACCATATCTAGTTCAACTCTGCTTCTGAAACTGATACAAAGCACTGGTCCTCTAACATCCAATGCTTGTCTGTTAAGATGAGAAACGTGTGAGCTCCGTGAAAGATGTACTTCTTTTGAGCTGAAAAGTGACTGCCCTTACCTGAAACGAAGTCTTGCTTGTTGGAAGACACAGAGCCTGGGATTTAACTCCTTTTCTGAAGGGAAAAACACAGCATAGTTTTCATCCATGGATCACACTCTGCTTTAGAGCGAGAAGCACGCTCTTGCTTTCTATAGTCTCTAAGACAGCAGGAAACGTGAGTGTGCTGAGAACAAAAGAACGGTGTTTCCTACACATACGGAACATATCTAGTCCAACTCTGCTTCTGAAACTGATACAATGCACTGGTCCTACAATATCCAATGCTTTTCAGTTAAGATGAGAAACGTGTGAGCTTCCTGAACGATGTAGTTCCTTTGAGCAGAAAAGTGACTACACATACCTGAAAAGAAGTCTTGCTTGTTGGGAGACACAGAGCATGGGATTTAACTCCATTTCTGAAGTGAAACACAAAGTATAGTATCATCTATGGATCACAATCTGCTTTAGAGCGAGAAGCACGTTCTTGCTTTCTAGAGTCTCTAAGACAGCAGGAAACGTGAGAGGGCCCATAACAAAAGATCGGGGTTTCCTACACATATGGATCATATGTAGTCCAACTCTGCTTCTGAAACTGATACAAAGCACTGGTCCTCTAACATCCAATGCTTGTCAGTTAAGATGAGAAACGCGTGAGCTCCGTGAACGATGTAGTTCGTTTGAGCAGAAAAGTGACTGCCCTTACCTGATTTGAAGTCTTGCTTGTAGGATGACTCAGAGCCTGGGATTTAACTCCATTTCTGAAGTAAAACACACAGCAGTGTAATCATCCATTGATCACACTCTGCTTTAGAACAAGAAGCACGCTCTTGCTTTCTAGAGTCTCTAAGACAGCAGGAAACGTGATTTTGCTGATAACAAAAGAACGGTGTTTCCTACATATACGGACATTATGTAGTCCAACTCTGCTTCTGAAACTGATACAAAGCACTGGTCCTCTAACATCCAATGCTTGTCTGTTAAGATGAGAAACGTGTGAGCTTCGTGAACGATGTAGTTCGTTTGAGCAGAAAAGTGACTGTCCTTACCTGAAATGAAGTCTTGCTTGTAGAAAGACTCAGAGCCTTGGATTTAACTCCATTTCTGAAGTAAAACACACAGCAGTGTAATCATCCATTGATCACACTCTGCTTTAGAATAAGAAGCACGCTCTTGCTTTTTAGAGTCTCTAAGATAGGAGGAAACGTGATTTTGCTGAGAACAATAGAACGGAGTTTCCTACACATACGGACCATATCTAGTCCAAATCTGCTTCTGAAACTGATACAAAGCACTGACCCTCTAACATCCAATGCTTGTCAGTTAAGATGGGAAACGTGTGAGCTTCATGAACGATGTAGTTCGTTTGAGCAGAAAAGTGACTGCCTTACCTGAATTGAAGTCTTGCTTGTGGGAAGATTCAGAGCCTGGGATTTAACTCCATTTCTGAAGGCAATCACACAGCATAGTTCTCATCCATGGATCACACTCTGCTTTAGAACAAGAAGCACGCTATTGCTTTCTAGAGTCTCTAAGACAGCAGGAAACGTGAGTGTGCCCAGAACAAAAGAATGGTGTTTCCTACACATACGGACTATATGTAGTCCAAAACTTCATCTGAAACAGATAGAATGCACTGGTCCTCTAACATCCAATGCTTGTCAGTTAAGATGAGAAACGTGTGTGCTTCATGAAAGATGTAGTTCATTTGAGCAGAAAAGTGACTGCCCTTACCTGAAACGAAATCTTGCTTGTAGGGAGACTCAGAGCCTGGGATTTAACTCCATTTCTAGAGTGAAACACACAGCATAGTTTTCATCCATGGATCACACTCTGCTTTAGAGCGAGAAGCACGCTCTTGCTTTTAGAGTCTCTAATATAGCAGGAAATCTGAGTGTGCCCAGAACAAAAGAACGGTGTTTCCTACATATACGGACCATATGCAGTCCAAATCGGCTTCTGAAACTGATACAATGCACTGGTCCTCTAACATCCAATGCTTGTCAGTTAAGATGAGAATCGTGTGATCTTCGTTAACAATGTAGTTCGTTTGAGCAGAAAAGTGACTGTCCTTACCTGAAATGAAGTCTTGCTTGTAGAAAGACTCAGAGCCTGGGATTTAACTCCATTTCTGAAGTGATACACACAGCAGTGTTCTTATCCATTGATGACACTCTGCTTTAGAACAAGAAGCACGCTCTTGCTTTCTAGAGTCTCTAAGACAGCAGGAAACGTGAGTGTGCTGAGAACAAAAGAACGGAGTTTCCTACACATACGGACCATATCTAGTCCAAATCTGCTTCTGAAACTGATACAAAGCACTGACCCTCTAACATCCAATGCTTGTCAGTTAAGATGGGAAACGTGTGAGCTTCATGAATGATGTAGTTCGTTTGAGCAGAAAAGTGACTGCCCTTATCTGAATTGAAGTCTTGCCTGTTGGAAGACTCAGACCCTGGGATTTAACTCCATTTCTGAAGTAAAACACACAGCAGTGTAATCATCCATTGATCACACTCTGCTTTATAACAAGAAGCACGCTCTTGCTTTCTAGAGTCTCTAAGACAGCAGGAAACGTGATTTTGCTGAGAACAAAAGAACGGTGTTTCCTACACATACGGACCATATCTAGTTCAACTGTGCTTCTGAAACTGATACAAAGCACTGGTCCTCTAACATCCAATGCTTGTCAGTTAAGAGGAGAAACGTGTGAGCTTTGTGAATGATGTAGTTCCTTTGAACTGAAAAGTGACTGCCCTTACCTGAAACGAATTCTTGCTTGTAGTAAGACACAGAGCCTGGGATTTAACTCCATTTCTTACGAGAAACACACAGCATAGTTCTCATGCATGGATCACACTCTGCTTTAGAGCGAGAAGCACGCTCTTGCTTTTAAAGTCTCTAATATAGCAGGAAATCTGAGTGTGCCCAGAACAAAAGAACGGTGTTTCCTACATATACGGACCATATGTAGTCCAAATCTGCTTCTGAAACTGATACAATGCACTGGTCCTCTAACATCCAATGCTTGTCTGTTAAGATGAGAATCGTGTGATCTTCGTTAACGATATAGTTCGTTTGAGCAGAAAAGTGACTGTCCTTACCTGAAATGAAGTCTTGCTTGTAGAAAGACTCAGAGCCTGGGATTTAACTCCATTTCTGAAGTGATACACACAGCAGTGTTCTTATCCATTGATGACACTCTGCTTTAGAACAAGAAGCACGCTCTTGCTTTCTAGAGTCTGTAAGACAGCAGGAAATGTGAGTGTGCTGAGAACAAAAGAACGGAGTTTCCTACACATACGGACCATATCTAGTCCAAATCTGCTTCTGAAACTGATACAAAGCACTGACCGTCTAACATCCAATGCTTGTCAGTTAAGATGGGAAACGTGTTTGCTTCATGAACGATGTAGTTCGTTTGAGCTGAAAAGTGACTGCCTTACCTGAATTGAAGTCTTGCTTGTAGGAAGATTCAGAGCCTGGGATTTAACTCCATTTCTGAAGGCAAACACACAGCATAGTTCTCATCCATGGATCACACTCTGCTTTAGAAGAAGAAGCACGCTCTTGCTTTCTAGAGTCTAAAAGACAACAGGAAACGTGAGTGTGCTGAGAACAAAAGAACGGTGTTTCCTACACAGACGTACCATATCTAGTCCAAATCTGCTTCTTAAACTGATACAAAGCACTGACCCTCTAACATCCAATGCTTGTCTGTTAAGATGAGAAACTTGTGAGCTTCATGAACGATGTAGTTCGTTTGAGCAGAAAAGTGACTGCCCTTACCTGAATTGAAGTCTTGCCTGTAGGAAGACTCAGAGCCTGGGATTTAACTCCATTTCTGAAGTAAAACACACAGCAGTGTAATCATCCATTGATCACACTCTGCTTTATAACAAGAAGCACGCTCTTGCTTTCTAGAGTCTCTAAGACAGCAGGAAACGTGATTTTGCTGAGAACAAAAGAACGGAGTTTCCTACACATACGGACCATATCTAGTCCAAATCTGCTTCTGAAACTGATACAAAGCACTGACCCTCTAACATCCAATGCTTGTCAGTTAAGATGGGAAACGTGTGAGCTTCATGAACGATGTAGTTCGTTTGAGCAGAAAAGTGAGTGCCTTACCTGAATTGAAGTCTTGCTTGTAGGAAGATTCAGAGCCTGGGATTTAACTCCATTTCTGAAGGCAATCACACAGCATAGTTCTCATCCATGGATCACACTCTGCTTTAGAACAAGAAGCACGCTATTGCTTTCTAGAGTCTCTAAGACAGCAGGAAACGTGAGTGTGCCCAGAACAAAAGAATGGTGTTTCCTACACATACGGACTATATGTAGTCCAAAACTTCATCTGAAACAGATAGAATGCACTGGTCCTCTAACATCCAATGCTTGTCAGTTAAGATGAGAAACGTGTGTGCTTCATGAAAGATGTAGTTCATTTGAGCAGAAAAGTGACTGCCCTTACCTGAAACGAAATCTTGCTTGTAGGGAGACTCAGAGCCTGGGATTTAACTCCATTTCTAGAGTGAAACACACAGCATAGTTTTCATCCATGGATCACACTCTGCTTTAGAGCGAGAAGCACGCTCTTGCTTTTAGAGTCTCTAATATAGCAGGAAATCTGAGTGTGCCCAGAACAAAAGAACGGTGTTTCCTACATATACGGACCATATGCAGTCCAAATCGGCTTCTGAAACTGATACAATGCACTGGTCCTCTAACATCCAATGCTTGTCAGTTAAGATGAGAATCGTGTGATCTTCGTTAACAATGTAGTTCGTTTGAGCAGAAAAGTGACTGTCCTTACCTGAAATGAAGTCTTGCTTGTAGAAAGACTCAGAGCCTGGGATTTAACTCCATTTCTGAAGTGATACACACAGCAGTGTTCTTATCCATTGATGACACTCTGCTTTAGAACAAGAAGCACGCTCTTGCTTTCTAGAGTCTCTAAGACAGCAGGAAACGTGAGTGTGCTGAGAACAAAAGAATGGAGTTTCCTACACATACGGACCATATCTAGTCCAAATCTGCTTCTGAAACTGATACAAAGCACTGACCCTCTAACATCCAATGCTTGTCAGTTAAGATGGGAAACGTGTGAGCTTCATGAACGATGTAGTTCGTTTGAGCAGAAAAGTGACTGCCCTTATCTGAATTGAAGTCTTGCCTGTTGGAAGACTCAGACCCTGGGATTTAACTCCATTTCTGAAGTAAAACACACAGCAGTGTAATCATCCATTGATCACACTCTGCTTTATAACAAGAAGCACGCTCTTGCTTTCTAGAGTCTCTAAGACAGCAGGAAACGTGATTTTGCTGAGAACAAAAGAACGGTGTTTCCTACACATACGGACCATATCTAGTTCAACTGTGCTTCTGAAACTGATACAAAGCACTGGTCCTCTAACATCCAATGCTTGTCAGTTAAGAGGAGAAACGTGTGAGCTTTGTGAATGATGTAGTTCCTTTGAACTGAAAAGTGACTGCCCTTACCTGAAACGAATTCTTGCTTGTAGTAAGACACAGAGCCTGGGATTTAACTCCATTTCTTACGAGAAACACACAGCATAGTTCTCATGCATGGATCACACTCTGCTTTAGAGCGAGAAGCACGCTCTTGCTTTTAAAGTCTCTAATATAGCAGGAAATCTGAGTGTGCCCAGAACAAAAGAACGGTGTTTCCTACATATACGGACCATATGTAGTCCAAATCTGCTTCTGAAACTGATACAATGCACTGGTCCTCTAACATCCAATGCTTGTCTGTTAAGATGAGAATCGTGTGATCTTCGTTAACGATATAGTTCGTTTGAGCAGAAAAGTGACTGTCCTTACCTGAAATGAAGTCTTGCTTGTAGAAAGACTCAGAGCCTGGGATTTAACTCCATTTCTGAAGTGATACACACAGCAGTGTTCTTATCCATTGATGACACTCTGCTTTAGAACAAGAAGCACGCTCTTGCTTTCTAGAGTCTGTAAGACAGCAGGAAATGTGAGTGTGCTGAGAACAAAAGAACGGAGTTTCCTACACATACGGACCATATCTAGTCCAAATCTGCTTCTGAAACTGATACAAAGCACTGACCCTCTAACATCCAATGCTTGTCAGTTAAGATGGGAAACGTGTTTGCTTCATGAACGATGTAGTTCGCTTGAGCTGAAAAGTGACTGCCTTACCTGAATTGAAGTCTTGCTTGTAGGAAGATTCAGAGCCTGGGATTTAACTCCATTTCTGAAGGCAAACACACAGCATAGTTCTCATCCATGGATCACACTCTGCTTTAGAAGAAGAAGCACGCTCTTGCTTTCTAGAGTCTAAAAGACAACAGGAAACGTGAGTGTGCTGAGAACAAAAGAACGGTGTTTCCTACACAGACGTACCATATCTAGTCCAAATCTGCTTCTTAAACTGGTACAAAGCACTGACCCTCTAACATCCAATGCTTGTCTGTTAAGATGAGAAACTTGTGAGCTTCATGAACGATGTAGTTCGTTTGAGCAGAAAAGTGACTGCCCTTACCTGAATTGAAGTCTTGCCTGTAGGAAGACTCAGAGCCTGGGATTTAACTCCATTTCTGAAGTAAAACACACAGCAGTGTAATCATCCATTGATCACACTCTGCTTTATAACAAGAAGCACGCTCTTGCTTTCTAGAGTCTCTAAGACAGCAGGAAACGTGATTTTGCTGAGAACAAAAGAACGGTGTTTCCTACACATACGGACCATATCTAGTTCAACTGTGCTTCTGAAACTGATACAAAGCACTGGTCCTCTAACATCCAATGCTTGTCAGTTAAGATGAGAAACGTGTGAGCTTTGTGAATGATGTAGTTCCTTTGAACTGAAAATTGACTGCCCTTACCTGAAACGAAGTCTTGCTTGTAGGAAGACACAGAGCCTGGGATTTAACTCCATTTCTTAAGAGAAACACACAGCATAGTTCTCATCCATGGATCACACTCTGCTTTAGAGCGAGAAGCACGCTCTTGCTTTTAGAGTCTCTAATATAGCAGGAAATCTGAGTGTGCCCAGAACAAAAGAATGGTGTTTCCTACATATACGGACCATATGTAGTCCAAATCTGCTTCTGAAACTGATACAATGCACTGGTCCTCTAACAACCAATGCTTGTCAGTTAAGATGAGAATCGTGTGATATTCGTTAACAATATAGTTCGTTTGAGCAGAAAAGTGAATGTCCTTACCTGAAATGAAGTCTTGCTTGTAGGAAGCCACAGAGCCTGGGATTTAACTCCATTTCTGAAGGGAAACTCACAAAAGAGTTCTCATCCATTGATCACACACTGCTTTAGAGCAAGAAGTACGCTCTAGCTTTGGATTGTCTCTAAGACAGCAGGAAACGTGAGTGTGCTGAGAACAAAAGAACGGTGTTTCCTACACATACGGACCATATCTAGTCCAAATCTGCTTCTTAAACTGATACAAAGAACTGGTCCTCTAACATCCAATGCTTGTCAGTTAAGATGGGAAACGTGTGAGATTCATGAACGATGTAGTTCGTTTGTGCAAAAAAGTGACTGCCCTTACCTTAAATGAAGTCTTGCTTGTACGAAGAATTAGAGCCTGGGATTTAACTCCATTTCTGAATTGAAACACACAGCAGTGTTCTCATCCATTGATCACACTCTGCTTTAGAATAAGAAGCACGCTCTAGCTTTTTAGAGTCTCTAAGATAGGAGGAAACGTGATTTTGCTGAGAACAAAAGAACGGAGTTTCCTACACATACGGACCATATCTAGTCCAAATCTGCTACTGAAACTGATACAAAGCACGGACCCTCTAACATCCAATGCTTGTCAGTTAAGATGGGAAACGTGTGAGCTTCATGAACGATGTAGTTCGTTTGAGCAGAAAAGTGACTGCCCTTACCTGAAACGAAGTCTTGCTTGTAGGGAGACTCAGAGCCTGGGATTTAACTCCTTTTCTGAAGTGAAACACACAGCATAGTTTTCATCCATGGATCACACTCTGCTTTAGAACGAGAAGCACGCTCTTGCTTTCTAGATTCTAAAAGACAACAGGAAACGTGAGTGTGCTGAGAACAAAAGAACGGAGTTTCCTACACAGACAGACCATATCTAGTCCAAATCTGCTTCTTAAACTGATACAAAGCACTGATCCTCTAACATCCAATGCTTGTCTGTTAAGATGAGAAACTTGTGAGCTTCATGAATGATGTAGTTCGTTTGAGCAGAAAAGTGACTGCCCTTACCTGAATTGAAGTCTTGCCTGTAGGAAGACTCAGAGCCTCTGATTTAACTCCATTTCTGAAGTAAAACACACAGCAGTGTAATCATCCATTGATCACACTCTGCTTTATAACAAGAAGCACGCTCTTGCTTTCTAGAGTCTCTAAGTCAGCAGGAAACGTGATTTTGCTGAGAACAAAAGAACGGTGTTTCCTACACATATGGACCATATCTAGTTCAACTCTGCTTCTGAAACTGATACAAAGCACTGGTCCTCTAACATCCAATGCTTGTCTGTTAAGATGAGAAACGTGTGAGCTCCGTGAAAGATGTACTTCTTTTGAGCTGAAAAGTGACTGCCCTTACCTGAAACGAAGTCTTGCTTGTTGGAAGACACAGAGCCTGGGATTTAACTCCTTTTCTGAAGGGAAACACACAGCATAGTTTTCATCCATGGATCACACTCTGCTTTAGACCGAGAAGCACGCTCTTGCTTTCTATAGTCTCTAAGACAGCAGGAAACGTGAGTGTGCTGAGAACAAAAGAACGGTGTTTCCTACACATACGGAACATATCTAGTCCAACTCTGCTTCTGAAACTGATACAATGCACTGGTCCTACAATATCCAATGCTTTTCAGTTAAGATGAGAAACGTGTGAGCTTCCTGAACGATGTAGTTCCTTTGAGCAGAAAAGTGACTACACATACCTGAAAAGAAGTCTTGCTTGTTGGGAGACACAGAGCATGGGATTTAACTCCATTTCTGAAGTGAAACACAAAGTATAGCATCATCTATGGATCACAATCTGCTTTAGAGCGAGAAGCACGTTCTTGCTTTCTAGAGTCTCTAAGACAGTAGGAAACGTGAGTGTGCCTATAACAAAAGATCGGGGTTTCCTACACATATGGATCATATGTAGTCCAACTCTGCTTCTGAAACTGATACAAAGCACTGGTCCTCTAACATCCAATGCTTGTCAGTTAAGATGAGAAACGCGTGAGCTCCGTGAACGATGTAGTTCGTTTGAGCAGAAAAGTGACTGCCCTTACCTGATTTGAAGTCTTGCTTGTAGGATGACTCAGAGCCTGGGATTTAACTCCATTTCTGAAGTAAAACACACAGCAGTGTAATCATCCATTGATCACACTCTGCTTTAGAACAAGAAGCACGCTCTTGCTTTCTAGAGTCTCTAAGACAGCAGGAAACGTGATTTTGCTGATAACAAAAGAACGGTGTTTCCTACATATACGGACATTATGTAGTCCAACTCTGCTTCTGAAACTGATACAAAGCACTGGTCCTCTAACATCCAATGCTTGTCTGTTAAGATGAGAAACGTGTGAGCTTCGTGAACGATGTAGTTCGTTTGAGCAGAAAAGTGACTGTCCTTACCTGAAATGAAGTCTTGCTTGTAGAAAGACTCAGAGCCTTGGATTTAACTCCATTTCTGAAGTAAAACACACAGCAGTGTAATCATCCATTGATCACACTCTGCTTTAGAATAAGAAGCACGCTCTTGCTTTTTAGAGTCTCTAAGATAGGAGGAAACGTGATTTTGCTGAGAACAATAGAACGGAGTTTCCTACACATACGGACCATATCTAGTCCAAATCTGCTTCTGAAACTGATACAAAGCACTGACCCTCTAACATCCAATGCTTGTCAGTTAAGATGGGAAACGTGTGAGCTTCATGAACGATGTAGTTCGTTTGAGCAGAAAAGTGACTGCCTTACCTGAATTGAAGTCTTGCTTGTGGGAAGATTCAGAGCCTGGGATTTAACTCCATTTCTGAAGGCAATCACACAGCATAGTTCTCATCCATGGATCACACTCTGCTTTAGAACAAGAAGCACGCTATTGCTTTCTAGAGTCTCTAAGACAGCAGGAAACGTGAGTGTGCCCAGAACAAAAGAATGGTGTTTCCTACACATACGGACTATATGTAGTCCAAAACTTCATCTGAAACAGATAGAATGCACTGGTCCTCTAACATCCAATGCTTGTCAGTTAAGATGAGAAACGTGTGTGCTTCATGAAAGATGTAGTTCATTTGAGCAGAAAAGTGACTGCCCTTACCTGAAACGAAATCTTGCTTGTAGGGAGACTCAGAGCCTGGGATTTAACTCCATTTCTAGAGTGAAACACACAGCATAGTTTTCATCCATGGATCACACTCTGCTTTAGAGCGAGAAGCACGCTCTTGCTTTTAGAGTCTCTAATATAGCAGGAAATCTGAGTGTGCCCAGAACAAAAGAACGGTGTTTCCTACATATACGGACCATATGCAGTCCAAATCGGCTTCTGAAACTGATACAATGCACTGGTCCTCTAACATCCAATGCTTGTCAGTTAAGATGAGAATCGTGTGATCTTCGTTAACAATGTAGTTCGTTTGAGCAGAAAAGTGACTGTCCTTACCTGAAATGAAGTCTTGCTTGTAGAAAGACTCAGAGCCTGGGATTTAACTCCATTTCTGAAGTGATACACACAGCAGTGTTCTTATCCATTGATGACACTCTGCTTTAGAACAAGAAGCACGCTCTTGCTTTCTAGAGTCTCTAAGACAGCAGGAAACGTGAGTGTGCTGAGAACAAAAGAACGGAGTTTCCTACACATACGGACCATATCTAGTCCAAATCTGCTTCTGAAACTGATACAAAGCACTGACCCTCTAACATCCAATGCTTGTCAGTTAAGATGGGAAACGTGTGAGCTTCATGAATGATGTAGTTCGTTTGAGCAGAAAAGTGACTGCCCTTATCTGAATTGAAGTCTTGCCTGTTGGAAGACTCAGACCCTGGGATTTAACTCCATTTCTGAAGTAAAACACACAGCAGTGTAATCATCCATTGATCACACTCTGCTTTATAACAAGAAGCACGCTCTTGCTTTCTAGAGTCTCTAAGACAGCAGGAAACGTGATTTTGCTGAGAACAAAAGAACGGTGTTTCCTACACATACGGACCATATCTAGTTCAACTGTGCTTCTGAAACTGATACAAAGCACTGGTCCTCTAACATCCAATGCTTGTCAGTTAAGAGGAGAAACGTGTGAGCTTTGTGAATGATGTAGTTCCTTTGAACTGAAAAGTGACTGCCCTTACCTGAAACGAATTCTTGCTTGTAGTAAGACACAGAGCCTGGGATTTAACTCCATTTCTTACGAGAAACACACAGCATAGTTCTCATGCATGGATCACACTCTGCTTTAGAGCGAGAAGCACGCTCTTGCTTTTAAAGTCTCTAATATAGCAGGAAATCTGAGTGTGCCCAGAACAAAAGAACGGTGTTTCCTACATATACGGACCATATGTAGTCCAAATCTGCTTCTGAAACTGATACAATGCACTGGTCCTCTAACATCCAATGCTTGTCTGTTAAGATGAGAATCGTGTGATCTTCGTTAACGATATAGTTCGTTTGAGCAGAAAAGTGACTGTCCTTACCTGAAATGAAGTCTTGCTTGTAGAAAGACTCAGAGCCTGGGATTTAACTCCATTTCTGAAGTGATACACACAGCAGTGTTCTTATCCATTGATGACACTCTGCTTTAGAACAAGAAGCACGCTCTTGCTTTCTAGAGTCTGTAAGACAGCAGGAAATGTGAGTGTGCTGAGAACAAAAGAACGGAGTTTCCTACACATACGGACCATATCTAGTCCAAATCTGCTTCTGAAACTGATACAAAGCACTGACCGTCTAACATCCAATGCTTGTCAGTTAAGATGGGAAACGTGTTTGCTTCATGAACGATGTAGTTCGTTTGAGCTGAAAAGTGACTGCCTTACCTGAATTGAAGTCTTGCTTGTAGGAAGATTCAGAGCCTGGGATTTAACTCCATTTCTGAAGGCAAACACACAGCATAGTTCTCATCCATGGATCACACTCTGCTTTAGAAGAAGAAGCACGCTCTTGCTTTCTAGAGTCTAAAAGACAACAGGAAACGTGAGTGTGCTGAGAACAAAAGAACGGTGTTTCCTACACAGACGTACCATATCTAGTCCAAATCTGCTTCTTAAACTGATACAAAGCACTGACCCTCTAACATCCAATGCTTGTCTGTTAAGATGAGAAACTTGTGAGCTTCATGAACGATGTAGTTCGTTTGAGCAGAAAAGTGACTGCCCTTACCTGAATTGAAGTCTTGCCTGTAGGAAGACTCAGAGCCTGGGATTTAACTCCATTTCTGAAGTAAAACACACAGCAGTGTAATCATCCATTGATCACACTCTGCTTTATAACAAGAAGCACGCTCTTGCTTTCTAGAGTCTCTAAGACAGCAGGAAACGTGATTTTGCTGAGAACAAAAGAACGGAGTTTCCTACACATACGGACCATATCTAGTCCAAATCTGCTTCTGAAACTGATACAAAGCACTGACCCTCTAACATCCAATGCTTGTCAGTTAAGATGGGAAACGTGTGAGCTTCATGAACGATGTAGTTCGTTTGAGCAGAAAAGTGAGTGCCTTACCTGAATTGAAGTCTTGCTTGTAGGAAGATTCAGAGCCTGGGATTTAACTCCATTTCTGAAGGCAATCACACAGCATAGTTCTCATCCATGGATCACACTCTGCTTTAGAACAAGAAGCACGCTATTGCTTTCTAGAGTCTCTAAGACAGCAGGAAACGTGAGTGTGCCCAGAACAAAAGAATGGTGTTTCCTACACATACGGACTATATGTAGTCCAAAACTTCATCTGAAACAGATAGAATGCACTGGTCCTCTAACATCCAATGCTTGTCAGTTAAGATGAGAAACGTGTGTGCTTCATGAAAGATGTAGTTCATTTGAGCAGAAAAGTGACTGCCCTTACCTGAAACGAAATCTTGCTTGTAGGGAGACTCAGAGCCTGGGATTTAACTCCATTTCTAGAGTGAAACACACAGCATAGTTTTCATCCATGGATCACACTCTGCTTTAGAGCGAGAAGCACGCTCTTGCTTTTAGAGTCTCTAATATAGCAGGAAATCTGAGTGTGCCCAGAACAAAAGAACGGTGTTTCCTACATATACGGACCATATGCAGTCCAAATCGGCTTCTGAAACTGATACAATGCACTGGTCCTCTAACATCCAATGCTTGTCAGTTAAGATGAGAATCGTGTGATCTTCGTTAACAATGTAGTTCGTTTGAGCAGAAAAGTGACTGTCCTTACCTGAAATGAAGTCTTGCTTGTAGAAAGACTCAGAGCCTGGGATTTAACTCCATTTCTGAAGTGATACACACAGCAGTGTTCTTATCCATTGATGACACTCTGCTTTAGAACAAGAAGCACGCTCTTGCTTTCTAGAGTCTCTAAGACAGCAGGAAACGTGAGTGTGCTGAGAACAAAAGAATGGAGTTTCCTACACATACGGACCATATCTAGTCCAAATCTGCTACTGAAACTGATACAAAGCACGGACCCTCTAACATCCAATGCTTGTCAGTTAAGATGGGAAACGTGTGAGCTTCATGAACGATGTAGTTCGTTTGAGCAGAAAAGTGACTGCCCTTACCTGAAACGAAGTCTTGCTTGTAGGGAGACTCAGAGCCTGGGATTTAACTCCTTTTCTGAAGTGAAACACACAGCATAGTTTTCATCCATGGATCACACTCTGCTTTAGAACGAGAAGCACGCTCTTGCTTTCTAGATTCTAAAAGACAACAGGAAACGTGAGTGTGCTGAGAACAAAAGAACGGAGTTTCCTACACAGACAGACCATATCTAGTCCAAATCTGCTTCTTAAACTGATACAAAGCACTGATCCTCTAACATCCAATGCTTGTCTGTTAAGATGAGAAACTTGTGAGCTTCATGAATGATGTAGTTCGTTTGAGCAGAAAAGTGACTGCCCTTACCTGAATTGAAGTCTTGCCTGTAGGAAGACTCAGAGCCTCTGATTTAACTCCATTTCTGAAGTAAAACACACAGCAGTGTAATCATCCATTGATCACACTCTGCTTTATAACAAGAAGCACGCTCTTGCTTTCTAGAGTCTCTAAGTCAGCAGGAAACGTGATTTTGCTGAGAACAAAAGAACGGTGTTTCCTACACATATGGACCATATCTAGTTCAACTCTGCTTCTGAAACTGATACAAAGCACTGGTCCTCTAACATCCAATGCTTGTCTGTTAAGATGAGAAACGTGTGAGCTCCGTGAAAGATGTACTTCTTTTGAGCTGAAAAGTGACTGCCCTTACCTGAAACGAAGTCTTGCTTGTTGGAAGACACAGAGCCTGGGATTTAACTCCTTTTCTGAAGGGAAACACACAGCATAGTTTTCATCCATGGATCACACTCTGCTTTAGACCGAGAAGCACGCTCTTGCTTTCTATAGTCTCTAAGACAGCAGGAAACGTGAGTGTGCTGAGAACAAAAGAACGGTGTTTCCTACACATACGGAACATATCTAGTCCAACTCTGCTTCTGAAACTGATACAATGCACTGGTCCTACAATATCCAATGCTTTTCAGTTAAGATGAGAAACGTGTGAGCTTCCTGAACGATGTAGTTCCTTTGAGCAGAAAAGTGACTACACATACCTGAAAAGAAGTCTTGCTTGTTGGGAGACACAGAGCATGGGATTTAACTCCATTTCTGAAGTGAAACACAAAGTATAGCATCATCTATGGATCACAATCTGCTTTAGAGCGAGAAGCACGTTCTTGCTTTCTAGAGTCTCTAAGACAGTAGGAAACGTGAGTGTGCCTATAACAAAAGATCGGGGTTTCCTACACATATGGATCATATGTAGTCCAACTCTGCTTCTGAAACTGATACAAAGCACTGGTCCTCTAACATCCAATGCTTGTCAGTTAAGATGAGAAACGCGTGAGCTCCGTGAACGATGTAGTTCGTTTGAGCAGAAAAGTGACTGCCCTTACCTGATTTGAAGTCTTGCTTGTAGGATGACTCAGAGCCTGGGATTTAACTCCATTTCTGAAGTAAAACACACAGCAGTGTAATCATCCATTGATCACACTCTGCTTTAGAACAAGAAGCACGCTCTTGCTTTCTAGAGTCTCTAAGACAGCAGGAAACGTGATTTTGCTGATAACAAAAGAACGGTGTTTCCTACATATACGGACATTATGTAGTCCAACTCTGCTTCTGAAACTGATACAAAGCACTGGTCCTCTAACATCCAATGCTTGTCTGTTAAGATGAGAAACGTGTGAGCTTCGTGAACGATGTAGTTCGTTTGAGCAGAAAAGTGACTGTCCTTACCTGAAATGAAGTCTTGCTTGTAGAAAGACTCAGAGCCTTGGATTTAACTCCATTTCTGAAGTAAAACACACAGCAGTGTAATCATCCATTGATCACACTCTGCTTTAGAATAAGAAGCACGCTCTTGCTTTTTAGAGTCTCTAAGATAGGAGGAAACGTGATTTTGCTGAGAACAATAGAACGGAGTTTCCTACACATACGGACCATATCTAGTCCAAATCTGCTTCTGAAACTGATACAAAGCACTGACCCTCTAACATCCAATGCTTGTCAGTTAAGATGGGAAACGTGTGAGCTTCATGAACGATGTAGTTCGTTTGAGCAGAAAAGTGACTGCCTTACCTGAATTGAAGTCTTGCTTGTGGGAAGATTCAGAGCCTGGGATTTAACTCCATTTCTGAAGGCAATCACACAGCATAGTTCTCATCCATGGATCACACTCTGCTTTAGAACAAGAAGCACGCTATTGCTTTCTAGAGTCTCTAAGACAGCAGGAAACGTGAGTGTGCCCAGAACAAAAGAATGGTGTTTCCTACACATACGGACTATATGTAGTCCAAAACTTCATCTGAAACAGATAGAATGCACTGGTCCTCTAACATCCAATGCTTGTCAGTTAAGATGAGAAACGTGTGTGCTTCATGAAAGATGTAGTTCATTTGAGCAGAAAAGTGACTGCCCTTACCTGAAACGAAATCTTGCTTGTAGGGAGACTCAGAGCCTGGGATTTAACTCCATTTCTAGAGTGAAACACACAGCATAGTTTTCATCCATGGATCACACTCTGCTTTAGAGCGAGAAGCACGCTCTTGCTTTTAGAGTCTCTAATATAGCAGGAAATCTGAGTGTGCCCAGAACAAAAGAACGGTGTTTCCTACATATACGGACCATATGCAGTCCAAATCGGCTTCTGAAACTGATACAATGCACTGGTCCTCTAACATCCAATGCTTGTCAGTTAAGATGAGAATCGTGTGATCTTCGTTAACAATGTAGTTCGTTTGAGCAGAAAAGTGACTGTCCTTACCTGAAATGAAGTCTTGCTTGTAGAAAGACTCAGAGCCTGGGATTTAACTCCATTTCTGAAGTGATACACACAGCAGTGTTCTTATCCATTGATGACACTCTGCTTTAGAACAAGAAGCACGCTCTTGCTTTCTAGAGTCTCTAAGACAGCAGGAAACGTGAGTGTGCTGAGAACAAAAGAACGGAGTTTCCTACACATACGGACCATATCTAGTCCAAATCTGCTTCTGAAACTGATACAAAGCACTGACCCTCTAACATCCAATGCTTGTCAGTTAAGATGGGAAACGTGTGAGCTTCATGAATGATGTAGTTCGTTTGAGCAGAAAAGTGACTGCCCTTATCTGAATTGAAGTCTTGCCTGTTGGAAGACTCAGACCCTGGGATTTAACTCCATTTCTGAAGTAAAACACACAGCAGTGTAATCATCCATTGATCACACTCTGCTTTATAACAAGAAGCACGCTCTTGCTTTCTAGAGTCTCTAAGACAGCAGGAAACGTGATTTTGCTGAGAACAAAAGAACGGTGTTTCCTACACATACGGACCATATCTAGTTCAACTGTGCTTCTGAAACTGATACAAAGCACTGGTCCTCTAACATCCAATGCTTGTCAGTTAAGAGGAGAAACGTGTGAGCTTTGTGAATGATGTAGTTCCTTTGAACTGAAAAGTGACTGCCCTTACCTGAAACGAATTCTTGCTTGTAGTAAGACACAGAGCCTGGGATTTAACTCCATTTCTTACGAGAAACACACAGCATAGTTCTCATGCATGGATCACACTCTGCTTTAGAGCGAGAAGCACGCTCTTGCTTTTAAAGTCTCTAATATAGCAGGAAATCTGAGTGTGCCCAGAACAAAAGAACGGTGTTTCCTACATATACGGACCATATGTAGTCCAAATCTGCTTCTGAAACTGATACAATGCACTGGTCCTCTAACATCCAATGCTTGTCTGTTAAGATGAGAATCGTGTGATCTTCGTTAACGATATAGTTCGTTTGAGCAGAAAAGTGACTGTCCTTACCTGAAATGAAGTCTTGCTTGTAGAAAGACTCAGAGCCTGGGATTTAACTCCATTTCTGAAGTGATACACACAGCAGTGTTCTTATCCATTGATGACACTCTGCTTTAGAACAAGAAGCACGCTCTTGCTTTCTAGAGTCTGTAAGACAGCAGGAAATGTGAGTGTGCTGAGAACAAAAGAACGGAGTTTCCTACACATACGGACCATATCTAGTCCAAATCTGCTTCTGAAACTGATACAAAGCACTGACCGTCTAACATCCAATGCTTGTCAGTTAAGATGGGAAACGTGTTTGCTTCATGAACGATGTAGTTCGTTTGAGCTGAAAAGTGACTGCCTTACCTGAATTGAAGTCTTGCTTGTAGGAAGATTCAGAGCCTGGGATTTAACTCCATTTCTGAAGGCAAACACACAGCATAGTTCTCATCCATGGATCACACTCTGCTTTAGAAGAAGAAGCACGCTCTTGCTTTCTAGAGTCTAAAAGACAACAGGAAACGTGAGTGTGCTGAGAACAAAAGAACGGTGTTTCCTACACAGACGTACCATATCTAGTCCAAATCTGCTTCTTAAACTGATACAAAGCACTGACCCTCTAACATCCAATGCTTGTCTGTTAAGATGAGAAACTTGTGAGCTTCATGAACGATGTAGTTCGTTTGAGCAGAAAAGTGACTGCCCTTACCTGAATTGAAGTCTTGCCTGTAGGAAGACTCAGAGCCTGGGATTTAACTCCATTTCTGAAGTAAAACACACAGCAGTGTAATCATCCATTGATCACACTCTGCTTTATAACAAGAAGCACGCTCTTGCTTTCTAGAGTCTCTAAGACAGCAGGAAACGTGATTTTGCTGAGAACAAAAGAACGGAGTTTCCTACACATACGGACCATATCTAGTCCAAATCTGCTTCTGAAACTGATACAAAGCACTGACCCTCTAACATCCAATGCTTGTCAGTTAAGATGGGAAACGTGTGAGCTTCATGAACGATGTAGTTCGTTTGAGCAGAAAAGTGAGTGCCTTACCTGAATTGAAGTCTTGCTTGTAGGAAGATTCAGAGCCTGGGATTTAACTCCATTTCTGAAGGCAATCACACAGCATAGTTCTCATCCATGGATCACACTCTGCTTTAGAACAAGAAGCACGCTATTGCTTTCTAGAGTCTCTAAGACAGCAGGAAACGTGAGTGTGCCCAGAACAAAAGAATGGTGTTTCCTACACATACGGACTATATGTAGTCCAAAACTTCATCTGAAACAGATAGAATGCACTGGTCCTCTAACATCCAATGCTTGTCAGTTAAGATGAGAAACGTGTGTGCTTCATGAAAGATGTAGTTCATTTGAGCAGAAAAGTGACTGCCCTTACCTGAAACGAAATCTTGCTTGTAGGGAGACTCAGAGCCTGGGATTTAACTCCATTTCTAGAGTGAAACACACAGCATAGTTTTCATCCATGGATCACACTCTGCTTTAGAGCGAGAAGCACGCTCTTGCTTTTAGAGTCTCTAATATAGCAGGAAATCTGAGTGTGCCCAGAACAAAAGAACGGTGTTTCCTACATATACGGACCATATGCAGTCCAAATCGGCTTCTGAAACTGATACAATGCACTGGTCCTCTAACATCCAATGCTTGTCAGTTAAGATGAGAATCGTGTGATCTTCGTTAACAATGTAGTTCGTTTGAGCAGAAAAGTGACTGTCCTTACCTGAAATGAAGTCTTGCTTGTAGAAAGACTCAGAGCCTGGGATTTAACTCCATTTCTGAAGTGATACACACAGCAGTGTTCTTATCCATTGATGACACTCTGCTTTAGAACAAGAAGCACGCTCTTGCTTTCTAGAGTCTCTAAGACAGCAGGAAACGTGAGTGTGCTGAGAACAAAAGAATGGAGTTTCCTACACATACGGACCATATCTAGTCCAAATCTGCTTCTGAAACTGATACAAAGCACTGACCCTCTAACATCCAATGCTTGTCAGTTAAGATGGGAAACGTGTGAGCTTCATGAACGATGTAGTTCGTTTGAGCAGAAAAGTGACTGCCCTTATCTGAATTGAAGTCTTGCCTGTTGGAAGACTCAGACCCTGGGATTTAACTCCATTTCTGAAGTAAAACACACAGCAGTGTAATCATCCATTGATCACACTCTGCTTTATAACAAGAAGCACGCTCTTGCTTTCTAGAGTCTCTAAGACAGCAGGAAACGTGATTTTGCTGAGAACAAAAGAACGGTGTTTCCTACACATACGGACCATATCTAGTTCAACTGTGCTTCTGAAACTGATACAAAGCACTGGTCCTCTAACATCCAATGCTTGTCAGTTAAGAGGAGAAACGTGTGAGCTTTGTGAATGATGTAGTTCCTTTGAACTGAAAAGTGACTGCCCTTACCTGAAACGAATTCTTGCTTGTAGTAAGACACAGAGCCTGGGATTTAACTCCATTTCTTACGAGAAACACACAGCATAGTTCTC
The DNA here is from genome assembly GCA_949786385.1 of Onychomys leucogaster. Taxonomy (NCBI): domain Eukaryota; kingdom Metazoa; phylum Chordata; class Mammalia; order Rodentia; family Cricetidae; genus Onychomys; species Onychomys leucogaster. The sequence continues at coordinate 48,705 of CATKUP010000278.1, forward strand.
ATGCATGGATCACACTCTGCTTTAGAGCGAGAAGCACGCTCTTGCTTTTAAAGTCTCTAATATAGCAGGAAATCTGAGTGTGCCCAGAACAAAAGAACGGTGTTTCCTACATATACGGACCATATGTAGTCCAAATCTGCTTCTGAAACTGATACAATGCACTGGTCCTCTAACATCCAATGCTTGTCTGTTAAGATGAGAATCGTGTGATCTTCGTTAACGATATAGTTCGTTTGAGCAGAAAAGTGACTGTCCTTACCTGAAATGAAGTCTTGCTTGTAGAAAGACTCAGAGCCTGGGATTTAACTCCATTTCTGAAGTGATACACACAGCAGTGTTCTTATCCATTGATGACACTCTGCTTTAGAACAAGAAGCACGCTCTTGCTTTCTAGAGTCTGTAAGACAGCAGGAAATGTGAGTGTGCTGAGAACAAAAGAACGGAGTTTCCTACACATACGGACCATATCTAGTCCAAATCTGCTTCTGAAACTGATACAAAGCACTGACCCTCTAACATCCAATGCTTGTCAGTTAAGATGGGAAACGTGTTTGCTTCATGAACGATGTAGTTCGCTTGAGCTGAAAAGTGACTGCCTTACCTGAATTGAAGTCTTGCTTGTAGGAAGATTCAGAGCCTGGGATTTAACTCCATTTCTGAAGGCAAACACACAGCATAGTTCTCATCCATGGATCACACTCTGCTTTAGAAGAAGAAGCACGCTCTTGCTTTCTAGAGTCTAAAAGACAACAGGAAACGTGAGTGTGCTGAGAACAAAAGAACGGTGTTTCCTACACAGACGTACCATATCTAGTCCAAATCTGCTTCTTAAACTGGTACAAAGCACTGACCCTCTAACATCCAATGCTTGTCTGTTAAGATGAGAAACTTGTGAGCTTCATGAACGATGTAGTTCGTTTGAGCAGAAAAGTGACTGCCCTTACCTGAATTGAAGTCTTGCCTGTAGGAAGACTCAGAGCCTGGGATTTAACTCCATTTCTGAAGTAAAACACACAGCAGTGTAATCATCCATTGATCACACTCTGCTTTATAACAAGAAGCACGCTCTTGCTTTCTAGAGTCTCTAAGACAGCAGGAAACGTGATTTTGCTGAGAACAAAAGAACGGTGTTTCCTACACATACGGACCATATCTAGTTCAACTGTGCTTCTGAAACTGATACAAAGCACTGGTCCTCTAACATCCAATGCTTGTCAGTTAAGATGAGAAACGTGTGAGCTTTGTGAATGATGTAGTTCCTTTGAACTGAAAATTGACTGCCCTTACCTGAAACGAAGTCTTGCTTGTAGGAAGACACAGAGCCTGGGATTTAACTCCATTTCTTAAGAGAAACACACAGCATAGTTCTCATCCATGGATCACACTCTGCTTTAGAGCGAGAAGCACGCTCTTGCTTTTAGAGTCTCTAATATAGCAGGAAATCTGAGTGTGCCCAGAACAAAAGAATGGTGTTTCCTACATATACGGACCATATGTAGTCCAAATCTGCTTCTGAAACTGATACAATGCACTGGTCCTCTAACAACCAATGCTTGTCAGTTAAGATGAGAATCGTGTGATATTCGTTAACAATATAGTTCGTTTGAGCAGAAAAGTGAATGTCCTTACCTGAAATGAAGTCTTGCTTGTAGGAAGCCACAGAGCCTGGGATTTAACTCCATTTCTGAAGGGAAACTCACAAAAGAGTTCTCATCCATTGATCACACACTGCTTTAGAGCAAGAAGTACGCTCTAGCTTTGGATTGTCTCTAAGACAGCAGGAAACGTGAGTGTGCTGAGAACAAAAGAACGGTGTTTCCTACACATACGGACCATATCTAGTCCAAATCTGCTTCTTAAACTGATACAAAGAACTGGTCCTCTAACATCCAATGCTTGTCAGTTAAGATGGGAAACGTGTGAGATTCATGAACGATGTAGTTCGTTTGTGCAAAAAAGTGACTGCCCTTACCTTAAATGAAGTCTTGCTTGTACGAAGAATTAGAGCCTGGGATTTAACTCCATTTCTGAATTGAAACACACAGCAGTGTTCTCATCCATTGATCACACTCTGCTTTAGAATAAGAAGCACGCTCTAGCTTTTTAGAGTCTCTAAGATAGGAGGAAACGTGATTTTGCTGAGAACAAAAGAACGGAGTTTCCTACACATACGGACCATATCTAGTCCAAATCTGCTACTGAAACTGATACAAAGCACGGACCCTCTAACATCCAATGCTTGTCAGTTAAGATGGGAAACGTGTGAGCTTCATGAACGATGTAGTTCGTTTGAGCAGAAAAGTGACTGCCCTTACCTGAAACGAAGTCTTGCTTGTAGGGAGACTCAGAGCCTGGGATTTAACTCCTTTTCTGAAGTGAAACACACAGCATAGTTTTCATCCATGGATCACACTCTGCTTTAGAACGAGAAGCACGCTCTTGCTTTCTAGATTCTAAAAGACAACAGGAAACGTGAGTGTGCTGAGAACAAAAGAACGGAGTTTCCTACACAGACAGACCATATCTAGTCCAAATCTGCTTCTTAAACTGATACAAAGCACTGATCCTCTAACATCCAATGCTTGTCTGTTAAGATGAGAAACTTGTGAGCTTCATGAATGATGTAGTTCGTTTGAGCAGAAAAGTGACTGCCCTTACCTGAATTGAAGTCTTGCCTGTAGGAAGACTCAGAGCCTCTGATTTAACTCCATTTCTGAAGTAAAACACACAGCAGTGTAATCATCCATTGATCACACTCTGCTTTATAACAAGAAGCACGCTCTTGCTTTCTAGAGTCTCTAAGTCAGCAGGAAACGTGATTTTGCTGAGAACAAAAGAACGGTGTTTCCTACACATATGGACCATATCTAGTTCAACTCTGCTTCTGAAACTGATACAAAGCACTGGTCCTCTAACATCCAATGCTTGTCTGTTAAGATGAGAAACGTGTGAGCTCCGTGAAAGATGTACTTCTTTTGAGCTGAAAAGTGACTGCCCTTACCTGAAACGAAGTCTTGCTTGTTGGAAGACACAGAGCCTGGGATTTAACTCCTTTTCTGAAGGGAAACACACAGCATAGTTTTCATCCATGGATCACACTCTGCTTTAGACCGAGAAGCACGCTCTTGCTTTCTATAGTCTCTAAGACAGCAGGAAACGTGAGTGTGCTGAGAACAAAAGAACGGTGTTTCCTACACATACGGAACATATCTAGTCCAACTCTGCTTCTGAAACTGATACAATGCACTGGTCCTACAATATCCAATGCTTTTCAGTTAAGATGAGAAACGTGTGAGCTTCCTGAACGATGTAGTTCCTTTGAGCAGAAAAGTGACTACACATACCTGAAAAGAAGTCTTGCTTGTTGGGAGACACAGAGCATGGGATTTAACTCCATTTCTGAAGTGAAACACAAAGTATAGCATCATCTATGGATCACAATCTGCTTTAGAGCGAGAAGCACGTTCTTGCTTTCTAGAGTCTCTAAGACAGTAGGAAACGTGAGTGTGCCTATAACAAAAGATCGGGGTTTCCTACACATATGGATCATATGTAGTCCAACTCTGCTTCTGAAACTGATACAAAGCACTGGTCCTCTAACATCCAATGCTTGTCAGTTAAGATGAGAAACGCGTGAGCTCCGTGAACGATGTAGTTCGTTTGAGCAGAAAAGTGACTGCCCTTACCTGATTTGAAGTCTTGCTTGTAGGATGACTCAGAGCCTGGGATTTAACTCCATTTCTGAAGTAAAACACACAGCAGTGTAATCATCCATTGATCACACTCTGCTTTAGAACAAGAAGCACGCTCTTGCTTTCTAGAGTCTCTAAGACAGCAGGAAACGTGATTTTGCTGATAACAAAAGAACGGTGTTTCCTACATATACGGACATTATATAGTCCAACTCTGCTTCTGAAACTGATACAAAGCACTGGTCCTCTAACATCCAATGCTTGTCTGTTAAGATGAGAAACGTGTGAGCTTCGTGAACGATGTAGTTCGTTTGAGCAGAAAAGTGACTGCCCTTACCTGAATCGAAGTCTTGCTTGTAGGAAGACTCAGATCCTGGGATTTAACTCCATTTCTGAAGGGAAACACACAGCATAGTTCTCATCCATGGATCACACTCTGCTTTAGAGCGAGTAACACACTCTTGCTTTCTAGAGTCTCTAATATAGCAGGAAATCTGAGTGTGCCCAGAATAAAAGAACAGTTTCCTACACATAAGGACCATATGTAGTCCAAATCTTCTTCTAAAACTGATACAAAGCACTGACCCTCTAACATCCAATGGTGGTCAGTTAAGATGGGAAACGTGTGAGCTTCATGAACGATGTAGTTCTTTTGAGCAGAAAAGTCACTGCCCTTACCTTAAACGAGGTCTTGCTTGTAGGAAGACTCAGAGCCTGGGATTTAACTCCATTTCTGAAGGCAAACACACAGCAAAGTTCTCATCTATGGATCACACTCTGCTTTAGAGCGAGAAGCATGCTCTTGCTATTAGAGTCTCTAATATAGCAGGAAATCTGAGTGTGTCCAGAACAGAAGAACGGTGTTTCCTACATATACGGACCATATGTAGTCCAAATCTGCTTCTGATACTGATACAATGCACTGACCCTCTAACATCCAATGCTTGTCAGTTAAGATGAGAATCTTGTGATCTTCGTGAACGATGTAGTTCGTTTGAGCAGAAAAGTGACTGCCCTTACCTGAAATGAAGTCTAGTTGTAGGAAGACTAAGAGCCTGGGATTTAACTCCATTTCTGAAGTGAAACACACAGCAGTGTTCTCATCCATTGAATACACTCTGATTAAGAACAAGAATCACGCTCTTGCTTTCTAGATTGTCTAAGACAGCAGGAAACGTGAGTGTGCTGAGAACAAATGAACGGTGTTTCCTACACATAGGGACCATATCTAGTCCAACTCTGCTTCTTAAACTGATACACAGCACTGGTCCTCTAACATCCAATGCTTGTCTGTTAAGATGATAAATGTGTGAGCTCAGTGAACGATGTAGGTCATTTGAGTTGAAAAGTGACTGCCCTTACCTGAAACGAACTCTTGCTTGTAGGAAGACACAGAGATTGGGATTTAACTCCATTTCTGAAGGGAAACACACAGCATAGTTCTCATCCATAGATCACAATCTGCTTTAGAGCGAGAAGCACGCTCTTGCTTTCTAGAGTCTCTAAGACAGCAGGAAACGTGAGTGTGCTGAGAACAAAAGAACGGTGTTTCCTACACATACGGACCATATCTAGTCCAACTCTGCTTCTGAACCTCATACAAAGCACTGGTACTCTAACAGCCAATGCTTGTCAGTTAAGATGGGAGACGTGTGAGCTTCATGAACGGTGTAGTTCGTTTGAGCAGAAGAGTGACTGCCCTTACCTTAAACGAGGTCTTGCTTGTAGCAAGACTCAGAGCCTGGGATTTAACTCCATTTCTGAATTGAAACACAAAGCAGTGTTCTCATCCATTGATCACACTCTGCTTTAGAACAAGAAGCACGCTATTGCTTTCTATAGTCTCTAAGACAGCAGGAATCGTGAGTGTGCTGAGAACAAAAGAACGGTGTTTCCTACACATATGGACCATATACAGTCCAAATCTGCTTCTGAAACTGATACAAAGCACTGGTCCTCTAACATCCAATGTTTGTCAGTTAAGATGAGAAACGTGTGAGCTTTGTGAATGATGTAGTTTCTTTGAACTGAAAAGTGACTGCCCTTACCTGAAACGAAGTCTTGCTTGTAGGAAGACACAGAGCCTGGGATTTAACTCAATTTCTGAAGGGAAACACACAGCATAGTTCTCATCCATGGATCACACTCTGCTTTAGAGCGAGAAGCATGCACTTGCTTTTATCGTCTCTAATATAGCAGGTAATCTGAGTGTGCCCAGAACTAAAGAACGGTGTTTCCTACATATACAGACCATAAGTAGTCCAAATCTGCCTCTGAATCTCATACAAAGCACTGACCTCTAACATCCAATGCTTGTCAGTTAAGATGAGAAACGTGTGAGCTTTGTAAATGATGTAGTTCCTTTGAACTGAAAAGTGACTGCCCTTACCTGAAACGAAGTCTTGCTTGTAGTAAGACACAGAGCCTGGGATTTAACTCCACTTCTTAAGAGAAACACACAGCAAAGTTCTCATCTATGGATCACACTCTGCTTTAGAGCGAGAAGCACGCTGTTGCTATTAGAGTCTCTAATATAGCAGGAAATCTGAGTGTGCCCAGAACAAAAGAACGGTGTTTCCTACATATACAGACCATATGTAGTCCAAATCTGCTTCTGATACTGATACAATGCACTGACCCTCTAACATCCAATGCTTGTCAGTTAAGATGAGAATCTTGTGATCTTCGTGAACGATGTAGTTCGTTTGAGCAGAAAAGTGACTGCCCTTACCTGAAATGAATTCTTGTTGTAGGAAGACTCAGATCCTGGTATTTAACTCCATTTCTGAAGTGAAACACACAGCAGTGTTCTCATCCATTGATGACACTCTGCTTAAGAACAAGAAGCACGCTCTTGCTTTCTAGATTGTCTAAGACTGCAGGAAACGTGAGTGTGCAAGAACAAAAGAACGGTGTTTCCTACACATAGGGACCATATCTAGTCCAACTCTGCTTCTTAAACTGATACAAAGCATTGGTCCTCTAACATCCAATGCTTGTCTGTTAAGATGATAAATGTGTGAGCTCAGTGAACGATGTAGTTCGTTTGAGCTGAAAAGTGAATGCCCTTACCTGAAACGAAGTCTTGCTTGTAGGAAGACTCAGAGCCTGGGATTTAACTCCATTTCTGAAGGCAAACACACAGAATAGTTCTCATCCATGGATCACACTCTGCTTTAGAGCGAGAAGCATGCTCTTGCTTTCTAGAGTCTCTAAGACAGCAGGAAATTTGAGTGTACTGAGAAAAAAAGAACAGTGTTTCCTACACATACGGACCATATCTAGTCCAAATCTGCTTCTTAAACTGATACAAAGCACTGGTCCTCTAACATCCAATGCTTGTCTGTTAAGATGAGAAACGTGTGAGCTTTGTGAACGATATAGTTCCTTTGAACTGAAAAGTGACTGCTCTTACCTGGAAAGAAGTCTTGCTTGTTGGGAGACACAGAGCCTGGGATTTAAGTCCATTTCTGAAGGGAAACACACAGCATAGTTCTCATCCATGGATCACACTCTGATTTAGAGCGAGAAGCACGCTCTTGCTTTCTAGAGTCTCTAAGACAGCAGGAAACGTGAGTGTGCCAGAACAAAAGATAGGGGTTTCCTACACATATGGATCATATGTAGTCCAACTCTGCTTCTGAAACTGATACAAAGCACTGGTCCTCTAACATCCAATGCTTGTCAGTTAAGATGAGAAACGCGTGAGCTCCGTGAACGATGTAGTTCGTTTGAGCAGAAAATTGACTGCCCTTACCTGATTTGAAGTCTTGCTTGTAGGATGACTCAGAGCCTGGGATTTAACTCCATTTCTGAAGTAAAACACACAGCAGTGTAATCATCCATTGATCACACTCTGCTTTAGAACAAGAAGCACGCTCTTGCTTTCTAGAGTCTCTAAGACAGCAGGAAACGTGATTTTGCTGATAACAAAAGAACGGTGTTTCCTACATATACGGACATTATTTAGTCCAACTCTGCTTCTGAAACTGATACAAAGCACTGGTCCTCTAACATCCAATGCTTGTCTGTTAAGATGAGAAACGTGTGAGCTTCGGGAACGATGTAGTTCGTTTGAGCAGAAAAGTGACTGCCCTTACCTGAAACGAAGTCTTGCTTGTGGGAAGACTCAGAGCCTGGGATTTACTCCATTGCTGAAGTGAAACACACAGCATAGTTCTCATCCATGAATCACACTCTGCTTTAGAGCAAAAAGCACACTCTTGATTTCTAGAGTCTCAAAGACAGCAGGAAATCTGAGTGTGCCCAGAACAAAAGAACGGTGTTTCCTACACATACTGACTCTATGTAGTCCAAATCTTCATTTGAAACTGATACAATGCACTGGTCCTCTAACATCCAATGCTTGTCACTTAAGATGAGAAACGTGTGAGCTTCGTGAACGATGTAGTTCGTTTGAGCGGAAAACTGATTGCCCTTTCCTAAAACGAAGTCTTGCTTGTAGGAAGACTCAGAGCCTGGGATTTAACTCCATTTCTCAAGTGAAACACACAGCAGTGTTCTCATCCATTAATCACACTCTGCTTTAGAACATGAAGCACGCTCTTGCTTTCTAGAGTCTCTAAGACAGCAGGAAACGTGAGTTTGCTGACAACAAATGAACGGTGTTTCCTACACATACAGACCATATCTAGTCCAACTCTGCTTCTGAAACTGATACAAAGCACTGCTCCTCTAACATCCAATGCTTGTCAATTAAGATGAGAAACCTGTGAGCTTCGTGAACAATGTAGTTCCTTTGAGCAGAAAAGTGACTACACTTACCTGAAACGAAGTCTTGCTTGTTGGGAGACACAGAGCATGGGATTTAACTCCATTTCTGAAGTGAAACACAAAGCATAGTCTCATCCATGGATCACACTCTGCTTTAGAGCAAGAAGCACGCTCTTGCTTTCTAGAGTCTCTAAGACAGCAGGAAACGTGAGTGTGCCCAGAACAAAAGATCGAGGTTTCCTACACATGTGGATCATATGTAGTCCAACTCTGCTTCTAATACTGATACAAAGCACTGACCCTCTAACATCCAATGCTTGTCAGTTAAGATGAGAAATGCGTGAGCTCAGTGAATGATGTAGTTAGTTTGAGCTGAAAAGTGACTGCCCTTACCTGAATCGAAGTCTTGCTTGTAGGAAGACTCAGAGCCTGGGATTTAACTCCATTTCTGAAGGGAAACACACAGCATAGTTCTCATCCATGGATCACACTCTGCTTTAGAGCGAGAAGCACACACTTGCTTTCTAGAGTCTCTAATACAGCAGGAAATCTGAGTGTGCCCAGAAGAAAAGAATGGTGTTTCCTACACATACGGACCACATGTAGTCCAAATCTGCTTCTAAAACTGATACAAAGCACTGACCCTCTAACATCCAATGCTTGTCAGTTAAGATGGGAAACGTATGAGCTTCAAGAACGATGTAGTTCGTTTGAGCAGAAAAGTGACTGCCCTTACCTGAATTGAAGTCTTGCTTGTAGGAAGACTCAGAGCCTGGGATTTAACTCCATTTCTGAAGTAAAACACACAGCAGTGTAATCATCCATTGATCACACTCTGCTTTAGAACAAGAAGCACGCTATTGCTTTCTAGAGTCTCTAAGACAGCAGGAAACTTGAGTGTGCTGAGAACAAAAGAACGGTGTTTCCTACACTTACGGACCATATCTAGTCCAACTCTTCTTCTGAAACTGATACAAAGCATTGGTCCTCTAACATCCAATGCTTGTCAGTTAAGATGAGAAACGTGTGAGCTTCGTGAAAGATGTAGTTCGTTTGAGCAGAAATGTGACTGCCATTACCTGAAACGAAATCTTGCTTGTAGGAAGACTCAGAGCCTGGGATTTAACTCCATTTCTGAAGTGAAACACACAGCGTAGTTCTCATCCATTGATCAAACTCTGCTTTAGAGCAAGAAGCACACTCTTGCTTTCTAGAGTCTCTAAGACAGCAGGATATCTGAGTGTGCCCAGAACAAAAGAACGGTGTTTCCTACACATACGGACTATATGTAGTCCAGAACTAGTTCTGAAACTGATTGAATGCACTGGTCCTCGAACATCCAATGCTTGTCAGTTAAGATGAGAAACGTGTGAGCTTCGTGAACGATGTAGTTCATTTGAGCAGAAAAGTGACTGCCCTCACCTGAAACGAAGTCTTGCTGGTAGGGAGACTCAGAGCCTGGGATTTAACTCCTTTTCGGAAGTGAAACACACAGCATAGTTTTCATCCGTGGATCACACTCTGCTTTAGAACGAGAATCACGCTCTTGCTTTCTAGAGTCTCTAAGACAGTGGGAAAAGTGAGTGTGCTGAGAACAAAAGAACAGTGTTTCCTACACATACGGACCAATTCTAGTCCAAATCTGCTTATTAAACTGATACAAAGCACTGGTCCTCTAACATCGAATGCTTGTCTGTTAAGATGAGAAACGTGTGAGCTTTGTGAACGATATAGTTCCTTTGAACTGAAAAGTGACTGTTCTTACCTGAAAAGAAGTCTTGCTTTTAGGAAGACACAGAGCCTGGGATTTAAGTCCATTTCTGAAGGGAAACACACAGCATAGTTCTCATCCATGGATCACACTCTGCTTTAGAGCAAGAAGCACACTCTTGCTTTCTAGAGTCTCTAAGACAGCAGGAAACGTGAGTGTGCCCAGAACAAAAGACCGAGGTTTCCTACACATATGGATCATATGTAGTCTAACTCTGCTTCTGAAACTGATACAAAGCACTGACCCTCTAACATCCAATGCTTGTCAGTTAAGATGAGAAACGCGTGAGCTCAGTGAACGATGTAGTTCATTTGAGCTGAAAAGTGACTGCCCTTACCTGAATCGAAGTCTTGCTTGTAGGAAGACTCAGAGCCTGGGATTTAAGTCCATTTCTGATGGGAAACACACAGCATAGTTCTCATCCGTGGATCACACTCTGCTTTAGAGCGAGAAGCACACTCTTGCTTTCTAGAGTCTTTAATACAGCAGGAAATCTGAGTGGGCCCAGAATAAAAGAATGGTGTTTCCTACACATACGGACCATATCTAGTCCAACTCTTCTTCTGAAACTGATACAAAGCACTGGTCCTCTAACATCCAATGCTTGTCAGTTAAGATGAGAAACGTGTGAGCTTCGTGAAAGATGTAGTTCGTTTGAGCAGAAAAGTGACTGCCATTACCTGAAACGAAGTCTTGCTTGTAGGAAGACTCAGAGCCTGGGATTTAACTCCATTTCTGAAGTGAAACACACAGCGTAGTTCTCATCCATTGATCACACTCTGCTTTAAAGCAAGAAGCACACTCTTGCTTTCTAGAGTCTCAAAGACAGCAGGATATCGGAGTGTGCCCAGAACAAAGGAACGGTGTTTCCTACACATACGGACTATATGTAGTCCAAAATTGCTTCTGAAACTGATTGAATGCACTGGTCCTCTAACATCCAATGCTTGTCAGTTAAGATGAGAAACGTGTGAGCTTCGTGAACGATGTAGTTCATTTGAGCAGAAAAGTGACTGCCCTCACCTGAAACGAAGTCTTGCTTGTAGGGTGACTCAGAGCCTGGGATTTAACTCCTTTTCTGAAGTGAAACACACAGCATAGTTTTCTTCCATGGATCACACTCTGCTTTAGAACGAGAAGCACGCTCTTGCTTTCTACAGTCTCTAAGACAGCAGGAAACGTGAGTGTGCTGAGAAAAAAAAACGGTGTGTCCTACACAGAATGACCATATCTAGTCCAAATCTGCTTCTTAAACTGATACAAAGCACTGGTCCTCTAACATCCTATGCTTGTCTGTTAAGATGAGAAACGTGTGAGCTTCATGAACGATGTATTTCGTTTGAGCAGAAAAGTGACTGCCCTTACCTGAATTGAAGTCTTGCTTGTAGGAAGACTCAGAGCATGGGATTTAACTCCATTTCTGAATTGAAACACACAGCAGTGTTCTCATCCATTGATGACACTCTGCTTTAGAACAAGAAGCACGCTCTTGCTTTCTAGAATCTCTAACACAACAGGAAACGTGAGTGTGCTGAGAACAAAAGATCGGTGTTTCCTACACTTATGGACCATATCTAGTCCAACTCTGCTTCTGAAACTGATACACAGCACTGGTCCTCTAACATCCAATGCTTGTCAGTTAAGATGAGAAACGTGTGAGCTTCTGGAACGATGTAGTTCGTTTGAGCAGAAAAGTGACTGCCCTTACCTGAAACGAAGTCTTGCTTGGAGGAAGACTCAGAGCCTGGGATTTAACTCCAATTCCGAAGTGAAACACACAGCATAGTTCTCATCCAGGGATCACACTCTGCTTTAGAGCAAGAAGCACACTCTTGCTTTCTAGAGTCTGTAAGACAGCAGGAAATCTGAGTGTGCCCAGAACAAAAGAACGGTGTTTCCTTCACATACGGACTATATGTAGTCCAAAACGTCTTCTGAAACTGATAGAATGCACTGGTCCTCTAACATCCAATGCTTGTCAGTTAAGATGAGAAACGTGTGAGCTTTGTGAAAGATGTATTTCGTTTGAGCAGAAAAGTGACTGCCCTTACCTGAAACGAAGTCTTGCTTGTAGGGAGACTCAGAGCCTGGGATTTAACTCCTTTTCTGAAGTGAAACACACAGCATAGTTTTCATGCATGGATCACACTCTGCTTTAGAACGAGAAGCACGCTCTTGCTTTCTAGAGTCTCTAAGACAGCAGGAAACGTGAGTGTGCTGAGAACAAAAGAACGGTGTTTCCTACACATACGGACCATATCTAGTCAAAATCTGCATCTTAAACTGATACAAAGCACTGGTCCTCTAACATCCAATGCTTTTCTGTTATGATGAGAAACGTGTGAGCTTTGTGAATGATATAGTTCCTTTGAACTGAAAAGTGACTGCCCTTACCCGAAAAGAAGTCTTGCTTGTAGGAAGACACAGATCCTGGGATTTAAGTCCATTTCTGAAGGGAAACACACAGCATAGTTCTCATCCATGGATCACGCTCTGCTTTAGAGCGAGAAGCACACTATTGCTTTCTAGAGTCTCTAATAAAGCAGGAAATCTGAGTGTGCCCAGAACAAAAGAACGGTGTTTCCTCCACATAGGGACCATATGTAGTCCAAATCTGCTTCTGAAACTGATACAAAGCACTGACCGTCTAACATCCAATGCTTGTCAGTTAAGATGGGAAATGTGTGAGCTTCATGAACGATGTAGTTCGTTTGAGCAGAAAAATTACAGCCCTTACATGAATTGAAGTCTTGCTTGTAGGAAGACTCAGAGCCTGGGATTTAACTCCATTTCTGAAGTAAAACACACAGCAGTGTAATCATCCATTGATCACACTCTGCTTTAGAACAAGAAGCACACTCTTGCTTTCTAGAGTCTCTAATACAGCAGGAAACGTGATTTTGCTGAGAACAAAAGAACGGTGTTTCCTACACATACGGACATTATATAGTCCAACTCTGCTTCTGAAACTGATACACAGCACTGGTCCTCTAACATCCAATGCTTGTCAGTTAAGATGAGAAACGTGTGAGCTTCTGGAACGATGTAGTTCGTTTGAGCAGAAAAGTGACTGCCCTTACCTGAAACGAAGTCTTGCTTGGAGGAAGACTCAGAGCCTGGGATTTAACTCCAATTCCGAAGTGAAACACACAGCATAGTTCTCATGCACGGAACACACTCTGCTTTAGAGCAAGAAGCACACTCTTGCTTTCTAGAGTCTGTAAGACAGCAGGAAATCTGAGTGTGCCCAGAACAAAAGAACGGTGTTTCATTCACATACGGACTATATGTAGTCCAAAATTTCTTCTGAAACTGATAGAATGCACTGGTCCTCTAACATCCAATGCTTGTCAGTTAAGATGAGAAACGTGTGAGCTTTGTGAAAGATGTATTTCGTTTGAGCAGAAAAGTGACTGCCCTTACCTGAAACGAAGTCTTGCTTGTAGGGAGACTCAGAGCCTGGGATTTAACTCCTTTTCTGAAGTGAAACACACAGCATAGTTTTCATCCATGGATCACACTCTGCTTTAGAACGAGAAGCACGCTCTTGCTTTCTAGAGTCTCTAAGACAGCAGGAAACGTGAGTGTGCTGAGAACAAAAGAACGGTGTTTCCTACACATAAGGACCATATCTAGTCAAAATCTGCATCTTTAACTGATACAAAGCACTGGTCCTCTAACATCCAATGCTTTTCTGTTATGATGAGAAACGTGTGAGCTTTGTGAATGATATAGTTCCTTTGAACTGAAAAGTGACTGCCCTTACCCGAAAAGAAGTCTTGCTTGTAGGAAGACACAGAGCCTGGGATTTAAGTCCATTTCTGAAGGGAAACACACAGCATAGTTCTCATCCATGGATCACGCTCTGCTTTAGAGCGAGAAGCACACTCTTGCTTTCTAGAGTCTCTAATAAAGCAGGAAATCTGAGTGTGCCCAGAACAAAAGAACTGTGTTTCCTACACATAGGGACCATATGTAGTCCAAATCTGCTTCTGAAACTGATACAAAGCACTGACCGTCTAACATCCAATGCTTGTCAGTTAAGATGGGAAATGTGTGAGCTTCATGAACGATGTAGTTCGTTTGAGCAGAAAAATGACAGCCCTTACATGAATTGAAGTCTTGCTTGTAGGAAGACTCAGAGCCTGGGATTTAACTCCATTTCTGAAGTAAAACACACAGCAGTGTAATCATCCATTGATCACACTCTGCTTTAGAACAAGAAGCACACTCTTGCTTTATAGAGTCTCTAATACAGCAGGAAACGTGATTTTGCTGAGAACAAAAGAACGGTGTTTCCTACACATACGGACATTATATAGTCCAACTCTGCTTCTGAAACTGATACAAAGCACTGGTCCTCTAACATCCAATGCTTGTCTGTTAAGGTGGGAAACGTGTGAGCTCCGTGAACGATGTAGTTCGTTTGAGCTGAAAAGTGACTGCCCTTACCTGAAACGAAGTCTTGCTTGTAGGAAGACTCAGAGCCTGGGATTTAACTCCATTTCTGAAGGCAAACACACAGCATATTTCTCATCCATGGATCACACTCTGCTTTAGAGCGAGAAGCACGCTCTTGCTTTCTAGAGTCTCTAAGACAGCAGGAAACATGAGTCTGCTGAGAACAAAAGGACGGTGTTTCCCACACTTATGGGCCATATCTAGTCCAACTCTGCTTCTGATACTGATACACAGCACTGGTCCTCTAACATCCAATGCTTGTCAGTTAAGATGAGAAACGTGTGAGCTTCTGGAACGATGTAGTTCGTTTGAGCAGAAAAGGGACTGCCCTTACCTGAAATGAAGTCTTGCTTGGAGGAAGACTCAGAGCCTGGGATTTAACTCCAATTCCGAAGTGAAACACACAGCATAGTACTCATCCATGAATCACACTCTGCTTTAGAGCAAGAAGCACACTCTTGCTTTCTAGAGTCTCTAAGACAGCAGGAAATCTGAGTGTGCCCAGAACAAAAGAACGGTGTTTCCTACACATACGGACTATATGTAGTCCAAAACTTCTTCTGAAACTGATAGAATGCACTGGTCCTCTAACATCCAATGCTTGTCAGTTAAGATGAGAAACGTGTGAGCTTCGTGAAAGATGTAGTTCGTTTGAGCAGAAAAGTGACTGCCCTTACCTGAATTGAAGTCTTGCTTTTAGGAAGACTCTGAGCCTGGGATTTAACTCCATTTCTGAAGTAAAACACACAGCAGTGTAATCATCCATTGATCACACTCTGCTTTAGAACAAGAAGCAAGCTCTTGCTTTCTAGAGTCTCTAAGAAAGCAGGAAACGTGATTTTGCTGAGAACAAAAGAATGGTGTTTCCTACACATACGGACATTATATAGTCTAACTCTTCTTCTGAAACTGATACAAAGCACTGGTCCTCTAACATCCAATGCTTGTCTGTTAAGATGAGAAACGTGTGAGCTTCGTGAACGATGTAGTTCGTTTGAGCTGAAAAGTGACTGCCCTTACCTGAAACGAAGTCTTGCCTGTAGGAAGACACAGAGCAAGGATTTAACTCCATTTCTGAAGGGAAACACACAGCATAGTTTTCATCCATGGATCACACTCTGCTTTAGAGCGAGAAGCACGTTCTTTCTTTCTAAAGTCTCTAAGACAGCAGGAAATCTGAGTGTGCCCAGAACAAAAGAACGGTGTTTCCTACACATACGGACTATATGTAGTCCAAAACTTCTTCTGAAACTGATACAATGCACAGGTCCTCTAAAATCCAATGCTTGTCAGTTAAGATGATAATCGTGTGATCTTCGTTAACGATGTAGTTCGTTTGAGCAGAAAAGTGACAGCCCTTACCTGAAATGAAGTCTTGCTTGTAGGAAGACTCAGAGCCTGGGATTTAACTCCATTTCTGAAGTGAAACACACAGCAGTGTTCTCATCCATTGAGGACTCTCTGCTTAAGAACAAGAAGCACGCTCTTGCTTTCTAGAGTGTCTAAGACAGCAGGAAATGTGAGTATGCTGAGAACAAAAGAACGGTGTTTCGTACACATACAGACATTATATAGTACAACTCTGCTTCTTAAACTGATACAAAGCACTGGTCCTCTACCATCCAATGCTTGTCTGTTAAGATGAGAAATGTGTGAGCACAGTGAACGATGTAGTTCTTTTGAGCTGAAAAGTGACTGCCCTTAACTGAAACGAAGTTTTGCTTGTAGGAAGACACAGAGATTGGGATTTAACTCCATTTCTGAAGGGAAACACACAGCATAGTTCTCATCCATGGATCACAATCTGCTTTAGAGCGAGAAGCACGCTCTTGCTTTCTAGAGTCTCTAACACAGCAGGAAACGTGAGTGTGCTGAGAACAAAAGAACGGTGTTTCCTACACATACGGACCATATCTAGTCCAACTCTGCTTCTGAAACTGATACACAGCACCTGTCCTCTAACATCCAATGCTTGTCAGTTAAGATGAGAAACGTGTGAGCTTCTGGAACGATGTAGATCGTTTGAGCAGAAAAGTGACTGCCCTTACCTGAAACGAAGTCTTGCTTGGAGGAAGACTCAGACCCTGGGATTTAACTCCATTTCTGCAGTGAAACACACAGCATAGTTCTCATCCATGGATCACACTCTGCTTTAGAGCAAGAAGCACACTCTTGCTTTCTAGAGTCTCTAAGACAGCAGGAAATCTGAGTGTGCCCAAAACAAAAGAACGGTGTTTCCTACACATACAGACTATATGTAGTCCAAAACTTCTTCTGAAACTGATAGAATGCACTGGTCCTCTAACATCCAATGCTTGTCAGTTAAGATGGGAAACGTGTGAGCTTCATGAACGATGTAGTTCCTTTGAACTGAAAAGTGACTACCCTTACCTGAAATGAAGTCTTGCTTGTAGGAAGACACAGAGCCTGGGATTTAACTCCTTTTCTGAAGTGAAACACACACCATAGTTTTCATCCATGGATCACACTCTGCTTTAGAAGGAGAAGCACGCTCTTGCTTTCTAGAGTCTCTAAGACGGCAGGAAACGTGAGTGTGCTGAGAAAAAAAAACTGTGTTTCCTACACAGACTGACCATATCTAGTCCAAATCTGCTTCTTAAACTGATACAAAGCACTGGTCCTCTAACATCCTATGCTTGTCTGTTAAGATGAGAAACGTGTGAGCTTCATGAACGATGTAGTTCGTTTGAGCAGAAAATTGACTGCCCTTACCTGAATTGAAGTCTTGCTTGTAGGAAGACTCAGAGCCTGGGATTTATCTCCATTTCTGAATTGAAACACACAGCAGTGTTCTCATCCATTGATGACACTCTGCTTTAGAACAAGAAGCACGCTCTTGCTTTCTAGAGTCTCTAAGACAGCAGGAAACATGAGTGTGCTGAGAACAAAAGATCGGGGTTTCCTACACTTATGGACCATATCTAGTCCAACTCTGCTTCTGAAACTGATACACAGCACTGGTCCTCTAACATCCAATGCTTGTCAGTTAAGATGAGAAACGTGTGAGCTTCTGGAACGATGTAGTTCGTTTGAGCAGAAAAGTGACTGCCGTTACCTGAAACGAAGTCTTGCTTGGAGGAAGACTCAGAGCCTGGGATTTAACTCCAATTCCGAAGTGAAACACACAGCATAGTTCTCATCCATGGATCACACTCTGCTTTAGAGCAAGAAGCACACTCTTGCTTTCTAGAGTCTGTAAGACAGCAGGAAATCTGAGTGTGCCCAGAACAAAAGAATGGTGTTTCCTACACATACGGACTATATGTAGTCCAAAACTTCTTCTGAAACTGATAGAATGCACTGGTCCTCTAACACCCAATGCTTGTCAGTTAAGATGAGAAACGTGTGAGCTTTGTGAAAGATGTAGTTCGTTTGAGCAGAAAAGTGACTGCCCTTACCTTAAACGAAGTCTTGCTTGTTAGGAGACTCAGAGCCTGGGATTTAACTCCTTTTCTGAAGTGAAACACACAGCATAGTTTTCATCCATGGATCACACTCTGCTTTAGAACGAGAAGCACGCTCTTGCTATCTAGAGTCTCTAAGACAGCAGGAAACGTGAGTGTGCTGAGAACAAAAGAACGGTGTTTCCTACACATACGGACCATATCTAGTCCAAATTTGCATCTTAAACTGATACAAAGCACTGGTCCTCTAACATCCAATGCTTTTCTGTTATGATGAGAAACGTGTGAGCTTTGTGAATGATATAGTTCCTTTGAACTGAAAAGTGACTGCCCTTACCCGAAAAGAAGTCTTGCTTGTAGGAAGACACAGAGCCTGGGATTTAAGTCCATTTCTGAAGGGAAACACACAGCATAATTCTCATCCATGGATCACACTCTGCTTTAGAGCGAGAAGCACACTCTTGCTTTCTAGAGTCTCTAATAAAGCAGGAAATCTGAGTGTGCCCAGAACAAAAGAACGGTGTTTCCTACACATAGGGACCATATGTAGTCCAAATCTGCTTCTGAAACTGATACAAAGCACTGACCGTCTAACATCCAATGCTTGTCAGTTAAGATGGGAAATGTGTGAGCTTCATGAACGATGTAGTTCGTTTGAGCAGAAAAATGACAGCCCTTACATGAATTGAAGTCTTGCTTGTAGGAAGACTCAGAGCCTGGGATTTAACTCCATTTCTGAAGTAAAACACACAGCAGTGTAATCATCCATTGATCACACTCTGCTTTAGAACAAGAAGCACACTCTTGCTTTATAGAGTCTCTAATACAGCAGGAAACGTGATTTTGCTGAGAACAAAAGAACGGTGTTTCCTACACATACGGACATTATATAGTCCAACTCTGCTTCTGAAACTGATACAAAGCACTGGTCCTCTAACATCCAATGCTTGTCTGTTAAGGTGGGAAACGTGTGAGCTCCGTGAACGATGTAGTTCGTTTGAGCTGAAAAGTGACTGCCCTTACCTGAAACGAAGTCTTGCCTGTAGGAAGACACAGAGCAAGGATTTAACTCCATTTCTGAAGGGAAACACACAGCATAGTTCTCATCCATGGATCACACTCTGCTTTAGAGCGAGAAGCACGTTCTTTCTTTCTAGAGTCTCTAAGACAGCAGGAAACGTGAGTGTGCTGAGAACAAAAGAACGGTGTTTCCTACACATACAGACCATATCTAGTCCAACTCTGCCTCTGAAATTGATACAAAGCACTGGTCCTCTAACATCCAATGCTTGTCTGTTAAGTTGAGAAATGTGTGAGCTCCGTGAACGATGTAGTTCGTTTGAGCTGAAAAGTGACTACCCTTACATGAAACGAAGTCTTGCCTGTAGGAAGACACAGAGTCTGGGATTTAACTCCATTTCTGAAGGGAAACATACAGCATAGTTCTCATCGATGGATCACACTTTGCTTTAGAGCGAGAAGCACGCTCTTGCTTTCTAAAATCTCTAAGACAGCAGGAAACGTGAGTGTGCTGAGAACAAAAGAACGGTGTTTCCTACACATACGGGCGGTATCTAGTCCAACTCTTCTTCTGAAACTGATACAAAGCACTGGTCCTCTAACATGCAATGCTTGTCAGTTAAGATGAGAAACGTTTGAGCTTCGTGAACGATGTAGTTCGTTTGAGCAGAAAATTGACTGCCCTTTCCTGAAACGAAGTCTTGCCTGTAGGAAGACACAGAGCCTGGGATTTAACTCCATTTCAGAAGGGAAACACACAGCATAGTTCTCATCCATGGATCACACTCTGCTTTAGAGCAAGAAGCATGCTCTTGCTTTCTAGATTCTCTAATATAGCAGGAAATCTGAGTGTGCCCAGAACAAAAGAACGGTGTTTCCTACACATACGGCCTATATTGAGTCCAAATCTTCTTCTGAAACTGATACAATGAACTGGTCCTCTAAAATGCAATGGTTGTCAGTTAAGATGAGAAACGTGTGAGCTTCGTGAAGGATGTAGTTCCTTTGAGCAGAAATGTGACTGCCCTTACCTGAAATGAAGTCTTGCTTGTAGGGAGACTCAGAGCATGGGATTTAACTCCTTTTCTGAAGTGAAACACACAGCATTGTCTCATTCATTGATCACACTCTGCTTTAGAACAAGAAGCATGCTCTTGCTTTCTAGAGTCTCTAAGACAGCAGGAAACGTGAGTGTGCTGAGAAGAAAAGAACGGTGTTTCCTACACATACGGACCATATCTAGTCCAACTCTGCTTCTGAAACTGATACAAAGGACTGGTCCTCTAACATCCAATGCTTGTCTGTTAAGATGAGAAACGTGTGAGCTCAGTGAACGATGTAGTTCCTTTGAGCTGAAAAGTGACTGCCCTTACCTGAAACGAAGTCTTGCTTGTAGGAAGACTCAGAGCCTGAGATTTAACTCCATTTCTGAAGTGAAACACACAGCACAGTTCTCATCCATGGATCACACTCTGCTGTAGAGCGAGAAGCACACTCTTGCTTTATAGACTCTCTAATACAACAGGAAATCTGAGTGTGCCCAGAACAAAAGAACGGTGTTTCCTACACATAAGGACAATATGTAATCCAAATCATCTTCTGAAACTGATAGAATGCACTGGTCCTCTAACATCCAAGGCTTGTCAGTTAAGATGAGAAACATGTGAGCTTCGTGAAAGATGTCGTTCGTTTGAGCAGAAAAGTGACTGCCCTTACCTGAAACGAAATCTTGCTTGTAGGAAGACTCAGAGCATGGGATTTAACTCCATTTCTGAAGTGAAACACACAGCAGTGTTCGCATCCATGGATCACACTCTGCTTTAGAGTGAGAAGCACGCTCTTGCTTTCTAAAGTCTCTAAGACAACAGGAAACGTGAGTGTGCTGAGAACAAAATAATGGTGTTTCCTACACATCGGGACCATATCTATTCCAACTCTGCTTCTGAAACAGATACAATGCACTGGTCCTCTAACATTCAATGCTTGTCAGTTAAGAAGAGAAACGTTTGAGCTTTGTGAAAGATGTAGTTCTTTTGAGCAGAAAAGTGACTGCCCTTACCTGAAACGAAGTCTTGCTTGTAGGAAGACTCAGAGCCTGGGATTTAACTCCATTTTTGAAGTGAAACACACAGCAGTGTTCTCTTCCATTGATCATACTCTGCTTTAGAACAAGAACCACGATCATGCTTTCTAGAGTCTCTAAGAAAGCAGGAAACGTGAGTTTGCTGAGATCAAAAGAACGGTGTTTCCTACACATACAGACCATATCTAGTCCAACTCTGCCTCTGAAACTGATACAAAGCACTGGTCCTCTAACATCCAATGCTTGTCTGTTAAGTTGAGAAATGTATGAGCTCCGTGAACGATGTAGTTCATTTGAGCTGAAAAGTGACTGCCCTTACCTGAAACGAAGTCCTGCCTGTAGGAAGACACTGAGTCTGGGATTTAACTCCCTTTCTGAAGGGAAACATACAGCATAGTTCCCATCAATGGATCACACTGTGCTTTAGAGCAAGAAGCACGCTCTTGCTTTCTAGAGTCTCTAATAAAGCAGGAAATCTGAGTGTGCCCAGAACAAAAGAACGGTGTTTCCTACACATACTGACTATATGTAGTCCAAATCTTCTGAAACTGATACAATGCACTGGTCCTCTAACATCCAATGCTTGTCTGTTAGGATGAGAAACGTGTGAGCTCAGTGAAGGATGTAGTTCGTTTGAGCTGAAAAGTGACTGCCCTTACCTGAAACGAAGTCTTGCTTGTAGGAAGACACAGAGCCTGGGATTTAACTCCATTTCTGAAGTGAAACACACAGCACAGTTCTCATCCATGGATCACACTCTGCTGTAGAGCGAGAAGCACACTCATGCTTTATAGAGTCTCTAATACAGCAGGAAATCTGATTGTGCCCAGAACAAAAGAACGGTGTTTCCTACACATAAGGACCATATGTAGTCCAAATCTTCTTCTGAAACTGATAGAATGCACTGGTCCTCTAACATCCAATGCTTGTCAGTTAAGATGAGAAACATTTGAGCTTCGTGAAAGATGTTGTTCGTTTGAGCAGAAAAGTGACTGCCCTTACCTGAAACGAAATCTTGCTTGTAGGAAGACTCAGAGCATGGGATTTAACTCCATTTCTGAAGGGAAACACACAGCATAGTTCTCATCCATGGATCACACTCTGCTTTAGAGCAAGAAGCACGCTCTTGCTTTCTAGATTCTCTAATATAGCAGGAAATCTGAGTGTGCCCAGAACAAAAGAATGGTGTTTCCTACACATACGGCCTATATGTAGTCCAAATCTTCTTCTGAAACTGATACAATGCACTCGTCCTCTAATATCCAATGGTTGTCAGTTAAGATGAGAAACGTGTGAGCTTCGTGAAGGATGTAGTTCCTTTGAGCAGAAAAGTGACTGCCCTTACCTGAAACGAAGTCTTGCTTGTAGGGAGCCTCAGAGCATGGGATTTAACTCCATTTCTGAAGTGAAATACACATCATTGTCTCATTCATTGATCACACTCTGCTTTAGAACAAGAAGCATGCTCTTGCTTTCTAGATTCTCTAAGACAGCAGGAAACGTGAGTGTGCTGAGAAGAAAAGAACGGTGTTTCCTACACATACGGACCATATCTAGTCCAACTCTGCTTCTGAAACTGATACAAAGGACTGGTCCTCTAACATCCAATGCTTGTCTGTTAAGATGAGAAACGTGTGAGCTCAGTGAACGATGTAGTTCCTTTGAGCTGAAAAGTGACTGCCCTTACCTGCAACGAAGTCTTGCTTGTAGGAAGGCTCAGAGCCTGGGATTTAACTCCATTTCTGAAGTGAAACACACAGCAGTGTTCTCTTCCATTGATCACACTATGCTTTAGAAGAAGAACCACGATCATGCTTTCTAGAGTCTCTAAGACAGCAGGAAACGTGAGATTGCTGAGATCAAAAGAACGGTGTTTCCTACACATACAGACCATATCTAGTCCAACTCTGCCTCTGAAACTGATACAAAGCACTGGTCCTCTAACATCCAATGCTTGTCTGTTAAGTTGAGAAATGTGTGAGCTCTGTGAACGATGTAGTTCGTTTGAGCTGAAAAGTGACTGCCCTTACCTGAAACGAAGTCTTGCCTGTAGGAAGACACAGAGTCTGGGATTTAACTCCATTTCTGAAGGGAAACATACAGCATAGTTCTCATCAATGGATCACACTTTGCTTTAGAGCGAGAAGCACGCTCTTGCTTTCTAAAGTCTCTATGACAGCAGGAAACCTGAGTGGGCTGAGAACAAAAGAACGGTGTTTCCTACACATACGGACCATATCTAGTCCAACTCTGCTTCTGAAAGTGATACAAAGCACTGGTCCTCTAAAATCCAATGCTTGTCTGTTAAGATGAGAAACGTGTGAGCTTCGTGAACAATGTAGTTCGTTTGAGCAGAAAAGTGACTGCCCTTACCTGAAACGAAGTCGTGCTTGTAGGAAGACACTGAGTCTGGGATTTAACTCCATTTCTGAAGGGAAACATACAGCATAGTTCTCATCAATGGATAACACTGTGCTTTAGAGCTAGAAGCACGCTCTTGCTTTCTAGAGTCTCTAACACAGCAGGAAACTTGAGTGTGCTGAGAACAAAAGAACGGTGTTTCGTACACATACAGACATTATATAGTACAACTCTGCTTCTTAAACTGATACAAAGCACTGGTCCTCTACCATCCAATGCTTGTCTGTTAAGATGAGAAATGTGTGAGCACAGTGAACGATGTAGTTCTTTTGAGCTGAAAAGTGACTGCCCTTAACTGAAACGAAGTTTTGCTTGTAGGAAGACACAGAGATTGGGATTTAACTCCATTTCTGAAGGGAAACACACAGCATAGTTCTCATCCATGGATCACAATCTGCTTTAGAGCGAGAAGCACGCTCTTGCTTTCTAGAGTCTCTAACACAGCAGGAAACGTGAGTGTGCTGAGAACAAAAGAACGGTGTTTCCTACACATACGGACCATATCTAGTCCAACTCTGCTTCTGAAACTGATACACAGCACCTGTCCTCTAACATCCAATGCTTGTCAGTTAAGATGAGAAACGTGTGAGCTTCTGGAACGATGTAGATCGTTTGAGCAGAAAAGTGACTGCCCTTACCTGAAACGAAGTCTTGCTTGGAGGAAGACTCAGACCCTGGGATTTAACTCCATTTCTGCAGTGAAACACACAGCATAGTTCTCATCCATGGATCACACTCTGCTTTAGAGCAAGAAGCACACTCTTGCTTTCTAGAGTCTCTAAGACAGCAGGAAATCTGAGTGTGCCCAAAACAAAAGAACGGTGTTTCCTACACATACAGACTATATGTAGTCCAAAACTTCTTCTGAAACTGATAGAATGCACTGGTCCTCTAACATCCAATGCTTGTCAGTTAAGATGGGAAACGTGTGAGCTTCATGAACGATGTAGTTCCTTTGAACTGAAAAGTGACTACCCTTACCTGAAATGAAGTCTTGCTTGTAGGAAGACACAGAGCCTGGGATTTAACTCC
Organism: Onychomys leucogaster; assembly: GCA_949786385.1. Taxonomy (NCBI): domain Eukaryota; kingdom Metazoa; phylum Chordata; class Mammalia; order Rodentia; family Cricetidae; genus Onychomys; species Onychomys leucogaster. The sequence continues at coordinate 73,344 of CATKUP010000278.1, forward strand.
TTTTCTGAAGTGAAACACACACCATAGTTTTCATCCATGGATCACACTCTGCTTTAGAAGGAGAAGCACGCTCTTGCTTTCTAGAGTCTCTAAGACGGCAGGAAACGTGAGTGTGCTGAGAAAAAAAAACTGTGTTTCCTACACAGACTGACCATATCTAGTCCAAATCTGCTTCTTAAACTGATACAAAGCACTGGTCCTCTAACATCCTATGCTTGTCTGTTAAGATGAGAAACGTGTGAGCTTCATGAACGATGTAGTTCGTTTGAGCAGAAAATTGACTGCCCTTACCTGAATTGAAGTCTTGCTTGTAGGAAGACTCAGAGCCTGGGATTTATCTCCATTTCTGAATTGAAACACACAGCAGTGTTCTCATCCATTGATGACACTCTGCTTTAGAACAAGAAGCACGCTCTTGCTTTCTAGAGTCTCTAAGACAGCAGGAAACATGAGTGTGCTGAGAACAAAAGATCGGGGTTTCCTACACTTATGGACCATATCTAGTCCAACTCTGCTTCTGAAACTGATACACAGCACTGGTCCTCTAACATCCAATGCTTGTCAGTTAAGATGAGAAACGTGTGAGCTTCTGGAACGATGTAGTTCGTTTGAGCAGAAAAGTGACTGCCGTTACCTGAAACGAAGTCTTGCTTGGAGGAAGACTCAGAGCCTGGGATTTAACTCCAATTCCGAAGTGAAACACACAGCATAGTTCTCATCCATGGATCACACTCTGCTTTAGAGCAAGAAGCACACTCTTGCTTTCTAGAGTCTGTAAGACAGCAGGAAATCTGAGTGTGCCCAGAACAAAAGAATGGTGTTTCCTACACATACGGACTATATGTAGTCCAAAACTTCTTCTGAAACTGATAGAATGCACTGGTCCTCTAACACCCAATGCTTGTCAGTTAAGATGAGAAACGTGTGAGCTTTGTGAAAGATGTAGTTCGTTTGAGCAGAAAAGTGACTGCCCTTACCTTAAACGAAGTCTTGCTTGTTAGGAGACTCAGAGCCTGGGATTTAACTCCTTTTCTGAAGTGAAACACACAGCATAGTTTTCATCCATGGATCACACTCTGCTTTAGAACGAGAAGCACGCTCTTGCTATCTAGAGTCTCTAAGACAGCAGGAAACGTGAGTGTGCTGAGAACAAAAGAACGGTGTTTCCTACACATACGGACCATATCTAGTCCAAATTTGCATCTTAAACTGATACAAAGCACTGGTCCTCTAACATCCAATGCTTTTCTGTTATGATGAGAAACGTGTGAGCTTTGTGAATGATATAGTTCCTTTGAACTGAAAAGTGACTGCCCTTACCCGAAAAGAAGTCTTGCTTGTAGGAAGACACAGAGCCTGGGATTTAAGTCCATTTCTGAAGGGAAACACACAGCATAATTCTCATCCATGGATCACACTCTGCTTTAGAGCGAGAAGCACACTCTTGCTTTCTAGAGTCTCTAATAAAGCAGGAAATCTGAGTGTGCCCAGAACAAAAGAACGGTGTTTCCTACACATAGGGACCATATGTAGTCCAAATCTGCTTCTGAAACTGATACAAAGCACTGACCGTCTAACATCCAATGCTTGTCAGTTAAGATGGGAAATGTGTGAGCTTCATGAACGATGTAGTTCGTTTGAGCAGAAAAATGACAGCCCTTACATGAATTGAAGTCTTGCTTGTAGGAAGACTCAGAGCCTGGGATTTAACTCCATTTCTGAAGTAAAACACACAGCAGTGTAATCATCCATTGATCACACTCTGCTTTAGAACAAGAAGCACACTCTTGCTTTATAGAGTCTCTAATACAGCAGGAAACGTGATTTTGCTGAGAACAAAAGAACGGTGTTTCCTACACATACGGACATTATATAGTCCAACTCTGCTTCTGAAACTGATACAAAGCACTGGTCCTCTAACATCCAATGCTTGTCTGTTAAGGTGGGAAACGTGTGAGCTCCGTGAACGATGTAGTTCGTTTGAGCTGAAAAGTGACTGCCCTTACCTGAAACGAAGTCTTGCCTGTAGGAAGACACAGAGCAAGGATTTAACTCCATTTCTGAAGGGAAACACACAGCATAGTTCTCATCCATGGATCACACTCTGCTTTAGAGCGAGAAGCACGTTCTTTCTTTCTAGAGTCTCTAAGACAGCAGGAAACGTGAGTGTGCTGAGAACAAAAGAACGGTGTTTCCTACACATACAGACCATATCTAGTCCAACTCTGCCTCTGAAATTGATACAAAGCACTGGTCCTCTAACATCCAATGCTTGTCTGTTAAGTTGAGAAATGTGTGAGCTCCGTGAACGATGTAGTTCGTTTGAGCTGAAAAGTGACTACCCTTACATGAAACGAAGTCTTGCCTGTAGGAAGACACAGAGTCTGGGATTTAACTCCATTTCTGAAGGGAAACATACAGCATAGTTCTCATCGATGGATCACACTTTGCTTTAGAGCGAGAAGCACGCTCTTGCTTTCTAAAATCTCTAAGACAGCAGGAAACGTGAGTGTGCTGAGAACAAAAGAACGGTGTTTCCTACACATACGGGCGGTATCTAGTCCAACTCTTCTTCTGAAACTGATACAAAGCACTGGTCCTCTAACATGCAATGCTTGTCAGTTAAGATGAGAAACGTTTGAGCTTCGTGAACGATGTAGTTCGTTTGAGCAGAAAATTGACTGCCCTTTCCTGAAACGAAGTCTTGCCTGTAGGAAGACACAGAGCCTGGGATTTAACTCCATTTCAGAAGGGAAACACACAGCATAGTTCTCATCCATGGATCACACTCTGCTTTAGAGCAAGAAGCATGCTCTTGCTTTCTAGATTCTCTAATATAGCAGGAAATCTGAGTGTGCCCAGAACAAAAGAACGGTGTTTCCTACACATACGGCCTATATTGAGTCCAAATCTTCTTCTGAAACTGATACAATGAACTGGTCCTCTAAAATGCAATGGTTGTCAGTTAAGATGAGAAACGTGTGAGCTTCGTGAAGGATGTAGTTCCTTTGAGCAGAAATGTGACTGCCCTTACCTGAAATGAAGTCTTGCTTGTAGGGAGACTCAGAGCATGGGATTTAACTCCTTTTCTGAAGTGAAACACACAGCATTGTCTCATTCATTGATCACACTCTGCTTTAGAACAAGAAGCATGCTCTTGCTTTCTAGAGTCTCTAAGACAGCAGGAAACGTGAGTGTGCTGAGAAGAAAAGAACGGTGTTTCCTACACATACGGACCATATCTAGTCCAACTCTGCTTCTGAAACTGATACAAAGGACTGGTCCTCTAACATCCAATGCTTGTCTGTTAAGATGAGAAACGTGTGAGCTCAGTGAACGATGTAGTTCCTTTGAGCTGAAAAGTGACTGCCCTTACCTGAAACGAAGTCTTGCTTGTAGGAAGACTCAGAGCCTGAGATTTAACTCCATTTCTGAAGTGAAACACACAGCACAGTTCTCATCCATGGATCACACTCTGCTGTAGAGCGAGAAGCACACTCTTGCTTTATAGACTCTCTAATACAACAGGAAATCTGAGTGTGCCCAGAACAAAAGAACGGTGTTTCCTACACATAAGGACAATATGTAATCCAAATCATCTTCTGAAACTGATAGAATGCACTGGTCCTCTAACATCCAAGGCTTGTCAGTTAAGATGAGAAACATGTGAGCTTCGTGAAAGATGTCGTTCGTTTGAGCAGAAAAGTGACTGCCCTTACCTGAAACGAAATCTTGCTTGTAGGAAGACTCAGAGCATGGGATTTAACTCCATTTCTGAAGTGAAACACACAGCAGTGTTCGCATCCATGGATCACACTCTGCTTTAGAGTGAGAAGCACGCTCTTGCTTTCTAAAGTCTCTAAGACAACAGGAAACGTGAGTGTGCTGAGAACAAAATAATGGTGTTTCCTACACATCGGGACCATATCTATTCCAACTCTGCTTCTGAAACAGATACAATGCACTGGTCCTCTAACATTCAATGCTTGTCAGTTAAGAAGAGAAACGTTTGAGCTTTGTGAAAGATGTAGTTCTTTTGAGCAGAAAAGTGACTGCCCTTACCTGAAACGAAGTCTTGCTTGTAGGAAGACTCAGAGCCTGGGATTTAACTCCATTTTTGAAGTGAAACACACAGCAGTGTTCTCTTCCATTGATCATACTCTGCTTTAGAACAAGAACCACGATCATGCTTTCTAGAGTCTCTAAGAAAGCAGGAAACGTGAGTTTGCTGAGATCAAAAGAACGGTGTTTCCTACACATACAGACCATATCTAGTCCAACTCTGCCTCTGAAACTGATACAAAGCACTGGTCCTCTAACATCCAATGCTTGTCTGTTAAGTTGAGAAATGTATGAGCTCCGTGAACGATGTAGTTCATTTGAGCTGAAAAGTGACTGCCCTTACCTGAAACGAAGTCCTGCCTGTAGGAAGACACTGAGTCTGGGATTTAACTCCCTTTCTGAAGGGAAACATACAGCATAGTTCCCATCAATGGATCACACTGTGCTTTAGAGCAAGAAGCACGCTCTTGCTTTCTAGAGTCTCTAATAAAGCAGGAAATCTGAGTGTGCCCAGAACAAAAGAACGGTGTTTCCTACACATACTGACTATATGTAGTCCAAATCTTCTGAAACTGATACAATGCACTGGTCCTCTAACATCCAATGCTTGTCTGTTAGGATGAGAAACGTGTGAGCTCAGTGAAGGATGTAGTTCGTTTGAGCTGAAAAGTGACTGCCCTTACCTGAAACGAAGTCTTGCTTGTAGGAAGACACAGAGCCTGGGATTTAACTCCATTTCTGAAGTGAAACACACAGCACAGTTCTCATCCATGGATCACACTCTGCTGTAGAGCGAGAAGCACACTCATGCTTTATAGAGTCTCTAATACAGCAGGAAATCTGATTGTGCCCAGAACAAAAGAACGGTGTTTCCTACACATAAGGACCATATGTAGTCCAAATCTTCTTCTGAAACTGATAGAATGCACTGGTCCTCTAACATCCAATGCTTGTCAGTTAAGATGAGAAACATTTGAGCTTCGTGAAAGATGTTGTTCGTTTGAGCAGAAAAGTGACTGCCCTTACCTGAAACGAAATCTTGCTTGTAGGAAGACTCAGAGCATGGGATTTAACTCCATTTCTGAAGGGAAACACACAGCATAGTTCTCATCCATGGATCACACTCTGCTTTAGAGCAAGAAGCACGCTCTTGCTTTCTAGATTCTCTAATATAGCAGGAAATCTGAGTGTGCCCAGAACAAAAGAATGGTGTTTCCTACACATACGGCCTATATGTAGTCCAAATCTTCTTCTGAAACTGATACAATGCACTCGTCCTCTAATATCCAATGGTTGTCAGTTAAGATGAGAAACGTGTGAGCTTCGTGAAGGATGTAGTTCCTTTGAGCAGAAAAGTGACTGCCCTTACCTGAAACGAAGTCTTGCTTGTAGGGAGCCTCAGAGCATGGGATTTAACTCCATTTCTGAAGTGAAATACACATCATTGTCTCATTCATTGATCACACTCTGCTTTAGAACAAGAAGCATGCTCTTGCTTTCTAGATTCTCTAAGACAGCAGGAAACGTGAGTGTGCTGAGAAGAAAAGAACGGTGTTTCCTACACATACGGACCATATCTAGTCCAACTCTGCTTCTGAAACTGATACAAAGGACTGGTCCTCTAACATCCAATGCTTGTCTGTTAAGATGAGAAACGTGTGAGCTCAGTGAACGATGTAGTTCCTTTGAGCTGAAAAGTGACTGCCCTTACCTGCAACGAAGTCTTGCTTGTAGGAAGGCTCAGAGCCTGGGATTTAACTCCATTTCTGAAGTGAAACACACAGCAGTGTTCTCTTCCATTGATCACACTATGCTTTAGAAGAAGAACCACGATCATGCTTTCTAGAGTCTCTAAGACAGCAGGAAACGTGAGATTGCTGAGATCAAAAGAACGGTGTTTCCTACACATACAGACCATATCTAGTCCAACTCTGCCTCTGAAACTGATACAAAGCACTGGTCCTCTAACATCCAATGCTTGTCTGTTAAGTTGAGAAATGTGTGAGCTCTGTGAACGATGTAGTTCGTTTGAGCTGAAAAGTGACTGCCCTTACCTGAAACGAAGTCTTGCCTGTAGGAAGACACAGAGTCTGGGATTTAACTCCATTTCTGAAGGGAAACATACAGCATAGTTCTCATCAATGGATCACACTTTGCTTTAGAGCGAGAAGCACGCTCTTGCTTTCTAAAGTCTCTATGACAGCAGGAAACCTGAGTGGGCTGAGAACAAAAGAACGGTGTTTCCTACACATACGGACCATATCTAGTCCAACTCTGCTTCTGAAAGTGATACAAAGCACTGGTCCTCTAAAATCCAATGCTTGTCTGTTAAGATGAGAAACGTGTGAGCTTCGTGAACAATGTAGTTCGTTTGAGCAGAAAAGTGACTGCCCTTACCTGAAACGAAGTCGTGCTTGTAGGAAGACACTGAGTCTGGGATTTAACTCCATTTCTGAAGGGAAACATACAGCATAGTTCTCATCAATGGATAACACTGTGCTTTAGAGCTAGAAGCACGCTCTTGCTTTCTAGAGTCTCTAATAAAGCAGGAAATCTGAGTGTACCCAGAACAAAAGAACGGTGTTTCCTACACATACTGACTATATGTAGTCCAAATCTTCTGAAACTGATACAATGCACTGGTCCTCTAACATCCAATGCTTGTCTGTTAGGATGAGAAACGTGTGAGCTCAGTGAATGATGTAGTTCGTTTGAGCTGAAAATTGACTGCCCTTACCTGAAACGAAGTCTTGCTTGTAGGAAGACACAGAGCCTGGGATTTAACTCCATTTCTGAAGGGAAACACACACCATAGTTCTCATCCATGGATAACACCCTGCTTTAGAGCGAGAAGCACGCTCTTGCTTTCTAAAGTCTCTAAGACAGCAGGAAACGTGAGTGTGCTGAGAACAAAAGAACGGTGTTTCCTACACATACGGACGATATCTAGTCCAACTCTTCTTCTGAAACTCATACAAAGCACTGGTCCTCTAACATCCAATGCTTGTCAATTAAGATGAGAAACGTTTGAGCTTCGTGAACGATGTAGTTCCTTTGAGCAGAAAAGTGACTGCCCTTACCTGAAACGAAGTCTTGCCTGTAGGAAGACACAGAGCCTGGGATTTAACTCCATTTCTGAAGGGAAACACACAGCATAGTTCTCATCCATGGATCACACTCTGCCTTAGAGCAAGAAGCACGCTCTTGCTTTCTAGATTCTCTAATATAGCAGGAAATCTGAGTGTGCCCAGAACAAAAGAACGATGTTTCCTACACATACGGCCTATATGTAGTCCAAATCTTCTTCTGAAACTGATACAATGCACTCGTCCTCTAATATCCAATGGTTGTCAGTTAAGATGAGAAACGTCTGAGCTTCGTGAAGGATGTAGTTCGTTTGAGCAGAAAAGTAACTGCTCTTACCTGAAATGAAGTCTTGCTTGTAGGGAGACTCAGAGCATGGGATTTAACTCCATTTCTGAAGTGAAACACACAGCATTGTCTCATTCATTGATCACACTCTGCTTTAGAACAAGAAGCACGCTCTTGCTTTCTAGAATCTCTAAGACAGCAGGAAACGTGAGTGTGCTGAGAACAAAAGAACGGTGTTTCCTACATATACAGACAATATCTAGTCCAATTCTGCTTCTGAAAGTGATACAAAGCACTGCTCCTCTAACATCCAATGCTTGTCAATTAAGATGAGAAACGTTTGAGCTTCGTGAACGATGTAGTTCGTTTGAGCAGAAAAGTATCTGCCCTTACCGGAAACGAAGTCTTGCCTGTAGGAAGACACAGAGCCTGGGATTTAACTCCATTTCTGAAGGGAAACACACAGCATAGTTCTCATCCATGGATCACACTCTGCTTTAGAGCAAGAAGCACGCTCTTGCTTTCTAGATTCTCTAATATAGCAGGAAATCTGAGTGTGCCCAGAACAAAAGAACGATGTTTCCTACACATACGGCCTATATGTAGTCCAAATCTTCTTCTGAAACTGATACAATGCACTCGTCCTCTAATATCCAATGGTTGTCAGTTAAGATGAGAAACGTGTGAGCTTCGTGAAGGATGTAGTTCCTTTGAGCAGAAAAGTGACTGCCCTTACCTGAAACGAAGTCTTGCTTGTAGGAAGACTCAGAGCCTGGGATTTAACTCCATTTCTGAAGTGAAACACACAGCACTGTTCTCTTCCATTGATCACACTCTGCTTTAGAAGAAGAACCACGATCATGCTTTCTAGAGTCTCTAACACAGCAGGAAACGTGAGATTGCTGAGATCAAAAGAACGGTGTTTCCTACACATACAGACCATATCTAGTCCAACTCTGCCTCTGAAACTGATACAAAGCACTGGTCCTCTAACATCCAATGCTTGTCTGTTAAGTTGAGAAATGTGTGAGCTCTGTGAACGATGTAGTTCGTTTGAGCTGAAAAGTGACTGCCCTTACCTGAAACGAAGTCGTGCTTGTAGGAAGACACTGAGTCTGGGATTTAACTCCATTTCTGAAGGGAAACATACAGCGTAGTTCTCATCAATGGATCACACTGTGCTTTAGAGCTAGAAGCACGCTCTTGCTTTCTAGAGTCTCTAATAAAGCAGGAAATCTGATTGTGCCCAGAACAAAAGAACGGTGTTTCCTACACATACTGACTATATGTAGTAGAAATCTTCTGAAACTGATACAATGCACTGGTCCTCTAACATCCAATGCTTGTCTGTTAGGATGAGAAACGTGTGAGCTCAGTGAAGGATGTAGTTCCTTTGAGCAGAAAAGTGACTGCCCTTACCTGAAACGAAATCTTGCTTGTAGGGAGACTCAGAGCATGGGATTTAACTCCATTTCTGAAGTGAAACACACATCATTGTCTCATTCACTGATCACACTCTGCTTTAGAACAAGAGGCATGCTCTTGCTTTCTAGAGTCTCTAAGACAGCAGGAAACGTGAGTGTGCTGAGAAGAAAAGAACGGTGTTTCCTACACATATGGACCATATCTAGTCCAACTCTGCTTCTGAAACTGATACAAAGGACTGGTCCTCTAACATCCAATGCTTGTCTGTTAAGATGAGAAACGTGTGAGCTCCGTGAACTATGTAGTTCGTTTGAGCTGAAAAGTGACTGACCTTACCTGAAACGAAGTCTTGCTTGTAGGAAGACTCAGAGCATGTGATTTAACTCCATTTCTGAAGTGAAACACACAGCAGTGTTCGCATCCATGGATCACACTCTGCTTTAGAGCGAGAAGCACGCTCTTGCTTTCTAAAGTCTCTAAGACAGCAGGAAACGTGAGTGTGCTGAGAACAAAATAATGGTGTTTCCTACAGATCGGGACAATATCTATTCCAACTCTGCTTCTGAAACAGATACAATGCACTGGTCCTCTAACATCCAATGCTTGTCAGTTAAGTTGAGAAACGTGTGAGCTTAGTGAATGATGTAGTTCCTTCGAACTGAAAAGTGACTGCCCTTACCTGAAACGAAGTCTTGCTTGTAGTAAGACACAGAGCCTGGGATTTAAGTCCATTTCAGAAGGGAAACACACAGCATAGTTCTCATCCATGGATCACACTCTGCTTTAGAGCGAGAAGCACGCTCTTGCTTTCTACAGTCTCTAAGACAGCAGGAAACGTGAGTGTGCTGAGAACAAAAGAACGGTGTTTCCTACACATACTTACGATATCTAGTCCAAGTCTTCTTCTGAAACTGATACAAAGCACTGGTCCTCTAACATCCAATGCTTGTCAATTAAGATGAGAAACGTTTGAACTTCGTGAACGATGTAGTTGATTTGAGCAGAAAAGTGACTGCCCTTACCTGAAACGAAGTCTTGCCTGTAGGAAGACACAGAGCCTGGGATTTAACTCCATTTCTGAAGGGAAACACACAGCATAGTTCTCATCCATGGATCACACTCTGCTTTAGAGCAAGAAGCACGCTCTTGCTTTCTAGATTCTCTAATATAGCAGGAAATCTGAGTGTGCCGAGAACAAAAGAATGGTGTTTCCTACACATACGGCCTATAAGTAGTCCAAATCTTCTTCTGAAACTGAAACAATGCAATGGTCCTCTAACATCCAATGGTTGTCAGTTAAGATGAGAAACGTGTGAGCTTCGTGAAGGATGTAGTTCCTTTGAGCAGAAAAGTGACTGCCCTTAACTGAAACGAAGTCTTGTTTGTAGGGAGACTCAGAGCATGGGATTTAACTCCATTTCTGAAGTGAAACACACAGCATTGTCTCATTCATTGTTCACACTCTGCTTTAGAACAAGAAGCATGCTCTTGCTTTCTAGAGTCTCTAAGACAGCAGGAAACATGAGTGTGCTGAGAAGAAAAGAACGGTGTTTCCTACACATACGGACCATATCTAGTCCAACTCTGCTTCTGAAAGTGATACAAAGCACTGGTCCTCTAACATCCAATGCTTGTCACTTAAGAGGAGAAACGTGTGAGCTTAGTGAATGATGTAGTTCCTTTGAACTGAAAAGTGACTGCCCTTACCTGAAACGAAATCTTGCTTGTAGTAAGACACAGAGCCTGGGATTTAAGTCCATTTCTGAAGGGAAACACACAGCATAGTTCTCATCCATGGATCACACTCTGCTTTAGAGCGAGAAGCACACTCTTGCTTTCTAGAGTCTCTAATACAGCAGGAAATCTGAGTGTGCCCAGAACAAAAGAAGGGTGTTTCCTACACAAATGGACCATATGTAGTCCAAATCTGCTTCTGAACCTGATACAAAGCACTGACCATCTTACATCCAATGCTTGTCAGTTAAGATGAGAAACGTGTGAGCTTCGTGAACTATGTAGTTCCTTTGAGCAGAAAAGTGACTGCCCTTACGTGAATTGAAGTCCTGCTTGTAGGAAGACTCAGAGCCTGGGATTTAACTCCATTTCTGAAGTAAAACACACAGCAGTGTAATCATCCATTGATCACACTCTGCTTTAGAACAAGAAGCACGCTCTTGCTTTCTAGATTCACTAAGACAGAAGGAAACGTGAGTGTGCTGAGAACAAAAGAACGGTGTTTCCTACACTTACGGACATTATATAGTCCAACTCTGCATCTGAAACTGATACAAAGCACTGGTCCTCTAAAATCCAATGCTTGTCTGTTAAGATGAGAAACGTGTGAATTTCGTGAATGATGTAGTTCGTTTGAGCTGAAAAGTGACTGCCCTTACCTGAAACGAAGTCTTGCTTGTAGGAAGACACAGAGCCTGGGATTTAACTCCATTTCTGAAGGGAAACACACAGCATAGTTCTCATCCATGGATCACACTCTGCTTTAGAGCGAGAAGCACGCTCTTGCTTTCTAAAGTCTCTAAGACTGCAAGAAACGTGAGTGTGCTGAGAACAAAAGAACGGTGTTTCCTACACATACCGACGATATCTAGTCCAACTCTTCTTCTGAAACTGAAACAAAGCACTGGTCCTCTAACATCCAATGCTTGTCAATTAAGATGAGAAACGTTTGAGCTTCGTGAACGATGTAGTTCGTTTGAGCAGAAAAGTGACTGCCCTTACCTGAAACAAAGTCTTGCCTGTAGGAAGACTCAGAGCCTGGGATTTAACTCCATTTCTGAAGGGAAACACACAGCATAGTTCTCATCCATGAATCACACTCTCCTTTAGAGCAAGAAGCACGCTCTTGCTTTCTAGATTCTCTAATATAGCAGGAAATCTGAGTGTGCCCAGAACAAAAGAACGATGTTTCCTACACATATGCCCTATATTTAGTCCAAATCTTCTTCTGAAACTGATACAATGCACTGGTCCTCTAACATCCAGTGGTTGTCAGTTAAGATGAGAAACGTGTGAGCTTCGTGAAGGATGTAGTTCCTTTGAGCAGAAAAGTGACTGCCCTTACCTGAAACGAAGTCTTGCTTGTAGGGAGACTCAGAGCCTGGGATTTAACTCCATTTCTGAAGTGAAACACACAGCATTGTCTCATTCATTGATCACACTCTGCTTTAGAACAAGAAGCACGCTCTTGCTTTCTAGAGTCTCTAAGACAGCAGGAAACGTGAGTGTGCTGAGAAGAAAAGAACGGTGTTTCCTACACATACGGACCATATCTAGTCCAACTCTGCTTCTGAAACTGATACAAAGGACTGGTCCTCTAACATCCAATGCTTGTCTGTTAAGATGAGAAACGTGTGAGCTCCGTGAACTATGTAGTTCGTTTGAGCTGAAAAGTGACTGCCCTTACCTGAAACGAAGGTTTGCTTGTAGGAAGACACAGAGCCTGGGATTTAACTCCTTTTCTGAAGGGAAACACACAGCATAGTTCTCATCCATGTATCACACTCTGCTTTAGAGCGAGAAGCATGCTCTTGCTTTCTACAGTCTCTAAGACAGCAGGAAACGTGAGTGTGCTGAGAACAAAAGAACGGTGTTTCCTACACATACGGACCATATCTAGTCCAACTCCTCTTCTGAAAGTGATACAAAGCACTGGTCCTCTAACATCCAATGCTTGTCAGTTAAGAGGAGAAACGTGTGAGCTTAGTGAATGATGTAGTTCCTTTGAACTGAAAAGTGACTGCCCTTACCTGAAACGAAGTCTTGCTTTTAGTTATACACAGAGCCTGGGATTTAAGTCCATTTCTGAAGGGAAACACACAGCATAGTTCTCATCCATGGATCACACTCTGCATTAGAGCGAGAAGCACACTCTTGCTTTCTAGAGTCTCTAATACAGCAGGAAATCTGAGTGTGCCCAGAACAAAAGATCGGTGTTTCCTACACAAATGGACCATATGTAGTCCAAATCTGCTTCTGAAACTGATAAAAAGCACTGACCATCTTACATCCAATGCTTGTCAGTTCAGATGAGAAACGTGTGAGCTTCGTGAACGATATAGTTCGTTTGAGCAGAAAAGTGACTGCCCTTACGTGAATTGAAGTCTTGCTTGTAGGAAGACTCAGAGCCTGGGATTTAACTCCATTTCTGAACTAAAACACACAGCAGTGTAATCATCCATTGATCACACTCTGCTTTAGAACAAGAAGCACGCTCTTGCTTTCTAGATTCTCTAAGACAGCAGGAAACGTGAGTGTGCTGAGAACAAAAGAACGTTGTTTCCTACACTTACGGACATTATATAGTCCAACTCTGCATCTGAAACTGATACAAAGCACTGGTCCTCTAAAATCCAATGCTTGTCAGTTAAGATGAGAAACGTGTGAGCTTCGTGAACTATGTAGTTCGTTTGAGCAGAAAACTGAATGCCCTTAACTGAAACGAAGTCTTGCATGTAGGAAGACACAGAGTCTGGGATTTAACTCCATTTCTGAAGGGAAACATACAGCATAGTTCTCATCAATGGATCACACTCTGCTTTAGAGCAAGAAGCACGCTCTTGCTTTCTAAAGTCTCTAAGACAGCAGAAAAACTGAGTGTGCCCAGAACAAAAGATCGGTGTTTCCTACACATATGGACCATATGTAGTCCAAATCTGCTTCTGAAAATGATACAAAGCACTGACCCTCTAACATCCAATGCTTGTCAGTTAAGATGAGAAACGTGTGAGCTTCGTGAACTATGTAGTTCGGTTTAGCAGAAAACTGACTGCCCTTACCTGAAACGAAGTCTTGCTTGTAGGAAGACACAGAGCCTGGGATTTAACTCCTTTTCTGAAGGGAAACACAAAGCTTAGTTCTCATCCATGGATCACACTCTGCTTTAGAGCGAGTATCACGCTCTTGCTTTCTACAGTCTCTAAGACAGCAGGAAACGTGAGTGTGCTGAGAACAAAAGAACTTTGTTTCCTACACATACGGACCATATCTAGTCCAACTCTGCTTCTGAAAGTGATACAAAGCACTGACCCTCTAACATCCAATGCTTGTCAGTTAAGAGGAGAAACGTGTGAGCTTAGTGAATGATGTAGTTCCTTTGAACTGAAAAGTGACTGCCCTTACCTGAAACGAAGTCTTGCTTGTAGTAAGACACAGAGCCTGGGATTTAAGTCCATTTCTGAAGGGAAACACACAGCATAGTTCTCATCCATGGATCACACTCTGCTTTAGAGCGAGAAGCACTCTCTTGCTTTCTAGAGTCTCTAATACAGCAGGAAACTTGAGTGTGCTGAGAACAAAAGAACGGTGTTTCCTACAATTACGGACATTATATAGTCCAACTCTGCATCTGAACCTGATACAAAGCACTGGTCCTCTAAAATCCAATGCTTGTGTGTTAAGATGAGAAACGTGTGAGCTTCGTGAACAATGTAGTTCGTTTGAGCTGAAAAGTGACTGCCCTTACCTGAAACGAAGTCTTGCCTGTAGGAATACACAGAGTGTGGGATTTAACTCCATTTCTGAAGGGAAACATACAGCATACTTCTCCTCATTGGATCACACTTTGCTCTAGAGCAAGAAGCACGCTCTTGCTTTATAGAGTCTCTAATACAGCAGGAAATCTGAGTGTGCCCAGAACAAAAGAACGGTGTTTCCTACACATACTGACTATATGTAGTCCAAATCTTCTTCTGAAACTGATACAATGCACTGGTCCTCTAACATCTAATGCTTGTCTGTTAAGATGAGAAACGTGTGAGCTCAGTGAAGGATGTAGTTCGTTTGAGCTGAAAAGTGACTGCCCTTACCTGAAACGAAGTCTTGCTTGTAGGAAGACACAGAGCCTGGGATTTAACTCCTTTTCTTAAGGGAAACACACAGCATAGTTCTCATCCATGGATCACACTCTGCTTTAGAGCGAGAAGCACGCTCTTGCTTTCTAAAGTCTCTAATACAGCAGGAAACGTGAGTGTGCTGAGAACAAAAGAACGGTGTTTCCTACACATATGGACCATATCTCGTCCAACTCTGCTTCTGAAAGTGATACAAAGCACTGGTCCTCTAAAATCCAATGCTTGTCTGTTAAGATGAGAAACGTGTGAGCTCCGTGAACTATGTAGTTCGTTTGAGCAGAAAACTGACTGCCCTTACCTGAAACGAAGTCTTGCATCTAGGAAGACACAGAGTCTGGGATTTAACTCCATTTCTGAAGGGAAACATACAGCATAGTTCTCATCAATGGATCACACTCTGCTTTAGAGCAAGAAGCACGCTCTTGCTTTCTAAAGTCTCTAAGACAGCAGGAAAACTGAGTGTGCCCAGAACAAAAGATCGGTGTTTCCTACACATATGGACCATATGTAGTCCAAATCTGCTTCTGAAAATGATACAAAGCACTGACCCTCTAACATCCAATGCTTGTCAGTTAAGATGAGAAACGTGTGAGCTTCGTGAACTATGTAGTTCGGTTTAGCACAAAACTGACTGCCCTTACCTGAAACGAAGTCTTGCTTGTAGGAAGACACAGAGCCTGGGATTTAACTCCTTTTCTGAAGGGAAACACAAAGCTTAGTTCTCATCCATGGATCACACTCTGCTTTAGAGCGAGTAGCACGCTCTTGCTTTCTACAGTCTCTAAGACAGCAGGAAACGTGAGTGTGCTGAGAACAAAAGAACTTTGTTTCCTACACATACGGACCATATCTAGTCCAACTCTGCTTCTGAAAGTGATACAAAGCACTGGTCCTCTAACATCCAATGCTTGTCTGTTAAGATGAAAAACGTGTGAGCTTCGTGAACAATGTAGTTCGTTTGAGCTGAAAAGTGACTGCCCTTACCTGAAACGAAGTCTTGCCTGTAGGAAGACACAGAGTCTGGGATTTAACTCCATTTCTGAAGGGAAACGTACAGCATAGTTCTCATCCATGGATCACACTCTGCTTTAGAGCGAGAAGCACTCTCTTGCTTTCTAGAGTCTCTAAAACAGCAGGAAACTTGAGTGAGCTGAGAACAAAAGAACGGTGTTTCCTACAATTACGGACATTATATAGTCCAACTCTGCATCTGAACCTGATACAAAGCACTGGTCTTCTAAAATCCAATGCTTGTGTGTTAAGATGAGAAACGTGTGAGCTTCGTGAACAATGTAGTTCTTTTGAGCTGAAAAGTGACTGCCCTTACCTGAATCGAAGTCTTGCTTGTAGGAAGACTCAGAGCCTGGGATTTAACTCAATTTTTGAAGTAAAACACACGGCAGTGTAATCATCCATTGATCACACTCTGCTTTAGAACAAGAATCACGCTATTGCTTTCTAGACTCTCTAAGACAGCAGGAAACGTGATTTTGCTGAGAACAAAAGAACGGTGTTTCCTACACATACGGACCTTATATAGTCCAACTCTGCTTCTGAAACTGATACAAAGCACAGGTCCTCTAACATCAAATGCTTGTCTGTTAAGGTGAGATACGTGTGAGATTTGTGAACGATGTAGTTCGTTTGAGCTGAAAAGTGAATGCCCTTACCTGAAACGAAGTCTTGCTTGTAGGAAGACTCAGAGCCTGGGATTTAACTCCATTTCTGAATGCAAACACACAGAATAGTTCTCATCCATGGATCACACTCTGATTTAGAGCGAGAAGCACGCTCTTGCTTTCTAGAGTCTCTAAGACAGCAGGAAACGTGAGTGTGCTGAGAAGAAATGAACGGTGTTTCCTACACATACGGACCATATCTAGTCCAACTCTGCTTCTGAAAGTGATACCAAGCACTGGTATTCTAACATCCAATGCTTGTCAGTTAAGAGGAGAAACGTGTGAGCTTAGTGAATGATGTAGTTCCTTTGAACTGAAAAGTGACTGCCCTTACCTGAAACAAAGTCTTGCTTGTAGTAAGACACAGAGCCTGGGATTTAAGTCCATTTCTGAAGGGAAACACACAGCATAGTTCTCATCCATGGATCACACTCTGCTTTAGAGCGAGAAGCACACTCTTGCTTTATAGAGTCTCTAATACAGCAGGAAATCTGAGTGTGCCTAGAACAAAAGATCGGTGTTTCCTACACAAATGGACCATATGTAGTCCAAATCTGCTTCTGAAACTGATACAAAGCACTGACCATCTTACATCCAATGCTTGTCAGTTAAGATGAGAAACGTGTGAGCTTCGTGAACGATGTAGTTCGTTTGAGCAGAAAAGTGACTGCCCTTACGTGAATTGAAGTCTTGCTTGTAGGAAGACTCAGAGCCTGGGATTTAACTCCATTTCTGAAGTAAAACACACAGCAGTGTAATCATCCATTGATCACACTCTGCTTTAGAACAAGAAGCACGCTCTTGCTTTCTAGATTCACTAAACAGCAGGAAACGTGAGTGTGCTGAGAACAAAAGAACGGTGTTTCCTACACTTACGGACATTATATAGTCCAACTCTTCTTCTGAAACTGAAACAAAGCACTGGTCCTCTAACATACAATGCTTGTCAATTAAGATGAGAAACGTTTGAGCTTCGTGAACGATGTAGTTCGTTTGAGCAGAAAAGTGACTGCCCTTACCTGAAACGAAGTCTTGCCTGTAGGAAGACTCAGAGCCTGGGATTTAACTCCATTTCTGAAGGGAAACACACAGCATAGTTCTCATCCATGGATCACACTCTGCTTTAGAGCAAGAAGCACGCTCTTGCTTTCTAGATTCTCTAATATAGCAGGAAATCTGAGTGTGCCCAGAACAAAAGAACGGTGTTTCCTACACATATGCCCTATATTTAGTCCAAATCTTCTTCTGAAACTGATACAATGCACTGGTCCTCTAACATCCAATGGTTGTCAGTTAAGATGAGAAACGTGTGAGCTTCGTGAAGGATGTAGTTCCTTTGAGCAGAAAAGTGACTGCCCTTACCTGAAACGAAGTCTTGCTTGTAGGGAGACTCAGAGCATGGGATTTAACTCCATTTCTGAAGTGAAACACACAGCATTGTCTCATTCATTGATCACACTCTGCTTTAGAACAAGAAGCACGCTCTTGCTTCTAGAGTCTCTAAGACAGCAGGAAACGTGAGTGTGCTGAGAAGAAAAGAACGGTGTTTCCTACACATCGGGACCATATCTAGTCCAACTCTGCTTCTGAAACTGATACAAAGGACTGGTCCTCTAACATCCAATGCTTGTCTGTTAAGATGAGAAACGTGTGAGCTCCGTGAACTATGTAGTTCGTTTGAGCAGAAAACTGACTGCCCTTACCTGAAACGAAGTCTTGCATCTAGGAAGACACAGAGTCTGGGATTTAACTCCATTTCTGAAGGGAAACATACAGCATAGTTCTCATCAATGGATCACACTCTGCTTTAGAGCAAGAAGCACGCTCTTGCTTTCTAAAGTCTCTAAGACAGCAGGAAAACTGAGTGTGCCCAGAACAAAAGATCGGTGTTTCCTACACATATGGACCATATGTAGTCCAAATCTGCTTCTGAAAATGATACAAAGCACTGACCCTCTAACATCCAATGCTTGTCAGTTAAGATGAGAAACGTGTGAGCTTCGTGAACTATGTAGTTCGGTTTAGCACAAAACTGACTGCCCTTACCTGAAACGAAGTCTTGCTTGTAGGAAGACACAGAGCCTGGGATTTAACTCCTTTTCTGAAGGGAAACACAAAGCTTAGTTCTCATCCATGGATCACACTCTGCTTTAGAGCGAGTAGCACGCTCTTGCTTTCTACAGTCTCTAAGACAGCAGGAAACGTGAGTGTGCTGAGAACAAAAGAACTTTGTTTCCTACACATACGGACCATATCTAGTCCAACTCTGCTTCTGAAAGTGATACAAAGCACTGGTCCTCTAACATCCAATGCTTGTCAGTTAAGAGGAGAAACGTGTGAGCTTAGTGAATGATGTAGTTCCTTTGAACTGAAAAGTGACTGCCCTTACCTGAAACGAATTCTTGCTTGTAGTAAGACACAGAGCCTGGGATTTAAGTCCATTTCTGAAGGGAAACACACAGCATAGTTCTCATCCATGGATCACACTCTGCTTTAGAGCGAGAAGCACTCTCTTGCTTTCTAGAGTCTCTAAAACAGCAGAAAACTTGAGTGAGCTGAGAACAAAAGAACGGTGTTTCCTACAATTACGGACATTATATAGTCCAACTCTGCATCTGAACCTGATACAAAGCACTGGTCTTCTAAAATCCAATGCTTGTGTGTTAAGATGAGAAACGTGTGAGCTTCGTGAACAATGTAGTTCTTTTGAGCTGAAAAGTGACTGCCCTTACCTGAATCGAAGTCTTGCTTGTAGGAAGACTCAGAGCCTGGGATTTAACTCAATTTTTGAAGTAAAACACACGGCAGTGTAATCATCCATTGATCACACTCTGCTTTAGAACAAGAATCACGCTATTGCTTTCTAGACTCTCTAAGACAGCAGGAAACGTGATTTTGCTGAGAACAAAAGAACGGTGTTTCCTACACATACGGACCTTATATAGTCCAACTCTGCTTCTGAAACTGATACAAAGCACAGGTCCTCTAACATCAAATGCTTGTCTGTTAAGGTGAGATACGTGTGAGATTTGTGAACGATGTAGTTCGTTTGAGCTGAAAAGTGAATGCCCTTACCTGAAACGAAGTCTTGCTTGTAGGAAGACTCAGAGCCTGGGATTTAACTCCATTTCTGAATGCAAACACACAGAATAGTTCTCATCCATGGATCACACTCTGATTTAGAGCGAGAAGCACGCTCTTGCTTTCTAGAGTCTCTAAGACAGCAGGAAACGTGAGTGTGCCAGAACAAAAGATAGGGGTTTCCTACACATATGGATCATATGTAGTCCAACTCTGCTTCTGAAACTGATACAAAGCACTGGTCCTCTAACATCCAATGCTTGTTAGTTAAGATGAGAAACGCGTGAGCTCCGTGAACAATGTAGTTCGTTTGAGCAGAAAAGTGACTGCCCTTACCTGATTTGAAGTCTTGCTTGTAGGATGACTCAGAGCCTGGGATTTAACTCCATTTCTGACGTAAAACACACTGCAGTGTAATCATCCATTGATCACACTCTGCTTTAGAACAAGAAGCACGCTCTTGCTTTCTAGAGTCTCTAAGACAGCAGGAAACGTGAGTGTGCCAGAACAAAAGATAGGGGTTTCCTACACATATGCATCATATGTAGTCCAACTCTGCTTCTGAAACTGATACAAAGCACTGGTCCTCTAACATCCAATGCTTGTTAGTTAAGATGAGAAACGCGTGAGCTCCGTGAACGATGTAGTTCGTTTGAGCAGAAAAGTGACTGCCCTTACCTGATTTGAAGTCTTGCTTGTAGGATGACTCAGAGCCTGGGATTTAACTCCATTTCTGACGTAAAACACACAGCAGTGTAATCATCCATTGATCACACTCTGCTTTAGAACAAGAAGCACGCTCTTGCTTTCTAGAGTCTCTAAGACAGCAGGAAACGTGATTTTGCTGATAACAAAAGAACGGTGTTTCCTACATATACGGACATTATATAGTCCAACTCTGCTTCTGAAACTGATACAAAGCACTGGTCCTCTAACATCCAATGCTTGTCTGTTAAGATGAGAAACGTGTGAGCTTCGTGAACGATGTAGTTCCTTTGAGCAGAAAAGTGACTGCCCTTACCTGAAAAGAAGTCTTGCTTGTGGGAAGACTCAGAGCCTGGGATTTACTCCATTGCTGAAGTGAAACACACAGCATAGTTCTCATCCATGGATCACACTCTGCTTTAGAGCAAGAAGCACACTCTTGCTTTCTAGAGTCTCTAAGACAGCAGGAAATCTGAGTGTGCCCAGAACAAAAGAACGGTGTTTCCTACACATACTGACAATATGTAGTCCAAATCTTCATTTGAAACTGATACAATGCACTGGTCCTCTAACATCCAATGCTTGTCAGTTAAGATGAGAAACGTGTGAGCTTCGTGAACGATGTAGTTCGTTTGAGCGGAAAACTGATTGCCCTTACCTAAAACGAAGTCTTGCTTGTTGGGAGACACAGAGCATGGGATTTAACTCCATTTCTGAAGTTAAACACAAAGCATAGTCTCATCCATGGATCACACTCTGCTTTAGAGCAAGAAGCACGCTCTTGCTTTCTAGAGTCTCTAAGACAGCAGGAAACGTGAGTGTGCCCAGAACAAAGATCGAGGTTTCCTACACATGTGGATCATATTTAGTCCAACTCTGCTTCTAATACTGATACAAAGCACTGACCCTCTAACATCCAATGCTTGTCAATTAAGATGAGAAATGCGTGAGCTCAGTGAACGATGTAGTTCGTTTGAGCTGAAAAGTGACTGCCCTTACCTGAATCGAAGTCTTGCTTGTAGGAAGACTCAGAGCCTGGGATTTAATTCCATTTCTGAAGGGAAACACACAGCATAGTTCTCATCCATGGATCACACTCTGCTTTAGAGCAAGAAGCACACTCTTGCTTTCTAGAGTCTCTAAGACAGCAGGAAACGTGAGTGTGCCCAGAACAAAAGACCGAGGTTTCCTACACATATGGATCATATCTAGTCCAACTCTGCTTCTGAAACTGATACAAAGCACTGACCCTCTAACATCCAATGCTTGTCAGTTAAGATGAGAAACGCGTGAGCTCAGTGAACGATGTAGTTCATTTGAGCTGAAACGTGACTGCACTTACCTGAATCGAAGACTTGCTTGTAGGAAGACTCAGAGCCTGGGATTTAAGTCCATTTCTGAAGGGAAACACACAGCATAGTTCTCATCTGTGGATCACACTCTGCTTTAGAGCGAGAAGCACACTCTTGCTTTCTAGAGTCTTTAATACAGCAGGAAATCTGAGTGGGCCCAGAATAAAAGAATGGTGTTTCCTACACATATGGACCATATCTATTCCAACTCTTCTTCTGAAACTGATACAAAGCACTGGTCCTCTAACATCCAATGCTTGTCAGTTAAGATGAGAAACGTGTGAGCTTCGTGAAAGATGTAGTTCGTTTGAGCAGAAAAGTGACTGCCATTACCTGAAACGAAGTCTTGCTTGTAGGAAGACTCAGAGCCTGGGATTTGACTCCATTTCTGAAGTGAAACACAAAGCGTAGTTCTCATCCATTGATCACACTCTGCTTTAAAGCAAGAAGCACACTCTTGCTTTCTAGAGTCTCTAAGACAGCAGGAAATCTGAGTGTGCCCAGATCAAAAGAACGCTGTTTCCTACACGTACGTACTATATGTAGTCCAAAATTTCTTCTGAAACTGATAGAATGCACTGGTCCTCAAACATCCAATGCTTGTCAGTTAAGATGAGAAACGTGTGAGCTTCGTGAAAGATGTAGTTCATTTGAGCAGAAAAGTGACTGCCCTTACCTGAAACGAAGTCTTGCTTGTAGGGAGACTCAGAGCCTGGGAATTAACTCCTTTTCTGAAGTGAAACACACAGCAGTGTTCTCATCCATTGATGACACTCTGCTTTAGAACAAGAAGCACGCTCTTGCTTTCTAGAGTCTCTAACACAGCAGGAAACGTGAGTGTGCTGAGAACAAAAGATCGGTGTTTCCTACACTTATGGACCATATCTAGTCCAACTCTGCTTCTGAAACTGATACACAGCACTGGTCCTCTAACATCCAATGCTTGTCAGTTAAGATGAGAAACGTGTGAGCTTCTGGAACGATGTAGTTCGTTTGAGCAGAAAAGTGACTGCCCTTACCTGAAACGAAGTCTTGCTTGGAGGACGACTCAGAGCCTGGGATTTAACTTCAATTCCGAAGTGAAACACACAGCATATTTCTCATCCATGGATTACACTCTGCTTTAGAGCAAGAAACACACTCTTGCTTTCTAGAGTCTGTAAGACAGCAGGAAATCTGAGTGTGCCCAGAACAAAAGAACGGTGTTTCCTTCACATACGGACTATATGTAGTCCAAAACTTCTTCTGAAACTGATAGAATGCACTGGTCCTCTAACATCCAATGCTTGTCAGTTAAGATGAGAAACGTGTGAGCTTCGTGAAAGATGTAGTTCATTTGAGCAGAAAAGTGACTGCCCTTACCTGAAACGAAGTCTTGCTTGTAGGGAGACTCAGAGCCTGGGATTTAACTCCTTTTCTGAAGTGAAACTCACAGCATAGTTTTCATCCATGGATCACACTCTGCTTTAGAACGAGAAGCACGCTCTTGTTTTCTAGAGTCTTAAGACAGCAGGAAACGTGAGTGTGCTGAGAACAAAAGAAAGGTGTTTCCTACACAAACGGACTATATCTAGTCCAAATCTGCTTCTTAAACTGATACAAAGCACTGGTCCTCTAACATCCAATGCTTGTCTGTTAAGATGAGAAACGTGTGAGCTTTGTGAATGATATAGTTCCTTTGAACTGAAAAGTGACTGCCCTTACCCGAAAAGAAGTCTTGCTTGTAGGAAGACACAGAGCCTGGGATTTAAGTCCATTTCTGAAGGGAAACACACAGCATAGTTCTCATCCATGGATCATGCTCTGCTTTAGAGCGAGAAGCACACTCTTGCTTTCTAGAGTCTCTAATACAGCAGGAAATCTGAGTGTGCACAGAACAAAAGAACGGTGTTTCCTACACATAGGGACCATATGTAGTCCAAATCTGCTTCTGAAACTGATACAAAGCACTGACCGCCTAACAATCAATGCTTGTAAGTTAAGATGGGAAACGTGTGAGCTTCATGAACGATGTAGTTCGTTTGAGCAGAAAAATGACATCACTTACATGAATTGAAGTCTTGCTTGTAGGAAGACTCAGAGACTGGGATTTAACTCCATTTCTAAAGTAAAGCACACAGCAGTGTAATAATCCATTGATCACACTCTGCTTTAGAACAAGAAGCACACTCTTGCTTTCTAGAGTCTCTAATACAGCAGGAAACGTGATTTTGCTGAGAACAAAAGAACGGTGTTTCCTACACATACGGACATTATATAGTCCAACTCTGCTTCTGAAACTGATACAAAGCACTGGTCCTCTAACATCCAATGCTTGTCTGTTAAGGTGAGAAAAGTGTGAGCTTTGTGAACGATGTAGTTCCTTTGAGCTAAAAAGTGACTGCCCTTACCTGAAACGAAGTCTTGCTTGTAGGAAGACTCAGAGCCTGGGATTTAACTCCATTTCTGAAGGCAAACACACAGCATAGTTCTCATCCATGGATCACACTCTGCTTTAGAGCGAGAAGCACGCTCTTGCTTTCTAGAGTCTCTAAGACAGCAGGAAACGTGAGTGTGCTGAGAACAAAAGAACGGTGTTTCCTACACTTATGGACCATATCTAGTCCAACTCTACTTCTGAAACTGATACACAGCACTGGTCCTCTGACATCCAATGCTTGTCATTTAAGATGAGAAACGTGTGAGCTTCTGGAACGATGTAGTTCGTTTGAGCAGAAAAGTGACTGCCCTTACCTGAAATGAAGTCTTGCTTGGAGGAAGACTCAGAGCCTGGGATTTAACTCCAATTCCGAAGTGAAACACACAGCATAGTTCTCATCCATGGATCACACTCTGCTTTAGAGCGAGAAGCATGCTCTTGCTTTCCAGAGTCTCTAAGACCGCAGGAAACATGAGTGTGCTGAGAACAAAAGAACGGTGTTTCCTACACATACGGACTATATGTAGTCCAAAACTTCTTCTGAAACTGATAGAATGCACTGGTCCTCTAACATCCAATGCTTGTCAGTTAAGATGAGAAACGTGTGAGCTTCGTGAAAGATGTAGTTCGTTTGAGCAGAAAAGTGACTGCCCTTACCTGAAACGATGTCTTGCTTGTAGGGAGACTTAGAGCCTGGGATTTAACTCCTTTTCTGAAGTGAAACACACAGCATAGTTTTCATCCATGGATCACACTCTGCTTTAGAAGGAGAAGCACGCTCTTGCTTTCTAGAGTCTCTAAGACAGCAGGAAACGTGAGTGAGCTGAGAACAAAAGAACGGTGTTTCCTACACTTATGGACCATATCTAGTCCAACTCTGCTTCTGAAACTGATACACAGCACTGGTCCTCTAACATCCAATGCTTGTCAGTTAAGATGAGAAACGTTTGAGCTTCTGGAACGATGTAGTTCGTTTGAGCAGAAAAGTGACTGCCCTTACATGAAACGAAGTCTTGCTTGGAGGAAGACTCAGAGCCTGGGATTTAACTCCAATTCCGAAGTGAAACACACAGCATAGTTCTCATCCATGGATCACACTCTGCTTTAGAGCAAGAAGCACACTCTTGCTTTCTAGAGTCTCTAAGACAGCAGGAAATCTGAGTGTGCCCAGAACAAAAGAATGGTGTTTCCTACACATACGGAATATATTTAATCCAAAACTTCTTCTGAAACTGATAGAATGCACTGGTCCTCTAACATCCAATGCTTGTCAGTTAAGATGAGAAACGTGTGAGCTTCGTGAAAGATGTAGTTCGTTTGAGCAGAAAAGTGACTGCCCTTACCTGAAACGAAGTCTTGCTTGTAGGGAGACTCTGAGCATGGGATTTAACTCCTTTTCTGAAGTGAAACACACAGCATAGTTTTCATCCATGGATCACACACTGCTTTAGAACGAGAAGCACGCTCTTGCTTTCTAGAGTCTCCAAGACAGCAGGAAACGTGAGTGTGCTGAGAACAAAAGAACAGTGTTTCCTACACATAGGGACCATATGTAGTCCAAATCTGCTTCTGAAACTGATACAAAGCACTGACCGTCTAACATCCAATGCTTGTCAGTTAAGATGGGAAAAGTGTGAGCTTCATGAACGATGTAGATCGTTTGAGCAGAAAAATGACAGCCCTTACATGAATTGAAGTCTTGCTTGTAGGAAGACTCAGAGCCTGGGATTTAACTCCATTTCTGAAGTAAAACACACAGTAGTGTAATCATCCATTGATCACACTCTGCTTTAGAATAAGAAGCACACTCTTGCTTTCTAGAGTCTCTAATACAGCAGGAAACGTGAATTTGCTGAGAACAAAAGAACGGAGTTTCCTACACATACGGACATTATATAGTCCAACTCTGCTTCTGAAACTGATACAAAGCACTGGTCCTCTAACATCCAATGCTTGTCTGTTAGGTGAGAAACGTGTGAGGTTCATGGACAATGTAGTTCGTTTGAGCAAAAAAGTGACTGCCCTTACCTTAAACGAAGTCTTGCTTTTACGAAGACTCAGAGCCTGGGATTTAACTCCATTTCTGAATTGAAACACACAGCAGTGTTCTCATCCATTGATCACACTCTGCTTTAAATAAGAAGCACGCTCTTGCTTTTTAGAGTCTCTAAGACAGGAGGAAACGTGATTTTGCTGAGAACAAAAGAACGGAGTTTCCTACACATACGGACCATATCTAGTCCAAATCTGCTTCTGAAATTGATACAAAGCACTGACTCTCTAACATCCAATGCTTGTCAGTTAAGATGAGAAACGTGTGAGCTTCGTGAAAGATGTAGTTCCTTTGAGCAGAAAAGTCACTGCCCTTACCTGAAAGGACGTCTTGCTTGTAGGGAGACTCAGAGCCTGGGATTTAACTCCTTTTCTGAAGTGAAACACACAGCATAGTTTTCATCCATGGATCACACTCTGCTTTAGAAGGAAAAGCACGCTCTTGCTTTCTAGAGTCTCTAAGACAGCAGGAAACGTGAGTGTGCTGAGAAAAAAAAACGGTGTTTCCTACACAGACTGACCATATCTAGTCCAAATCTGCTTCTTAAACTGATACAAAGCACTGGTCCTCTAACATCCTATGCTTGTCTGTTAAGATGAGAAACGTGTGAGCTTCATGAACGATGTAGTTCGTTTCAGCAGAAAAGTGACTGCCCTGACCTGAATTGAAGTCTTGCTTGTAGGAAGACTCAGAGCCTGGGATTTAACTCCATTTCCGAATTGAAACACACAGCAGTGTTCTCATCCATTGATGACACTCTGCTTCAGAACAAGAAGCACGCTCTTGCTTTCTAGAGTCTCTAACACAGCAGGAAACGTGAGTGTGCTGAGAACAAAAGATCGAGGTTTCCTACACTTATGGACCATATCTAGTCCAACTCTGCTTCTGAAACTGATACACAGCACTGGTCCTCTAACATCCAATGCTTGTCAATTAAGATGAGAAACGTGTGAGCTTCTGGAATGATGTAGTTCGTTTGAGCAGAAAAGTGACAGCCCTTACCTGAAACGAAGTCTTGCTTGGAGGAAGACTCAGAGCCTGGGATTTAACACCAATTCCGAAGTGAAACACACAGCATAGTTCTCATCCATGGATCACACTCTGCTTTAGAGCAAGAAGCACACTCTTGCTTTCTAGAGTCTCTAAGACAGCAGGAAATCTGAATGTGCCCAGAACAAAAGAACGGTGTTTCCTACACATACGGTCTATATGTAGTCCAAAACTTCTTCTGAAACTGATAGAATGCACTGGTCCTCTAACATCCAATGCTTGTCAGTTAAGATGAGAAACGTGTGAGCTTCGTGAAAGATGTAGTTCGTTTGAGCAGAAAAGTGACTGCCCTTACCTGAAACGAAGTCTTGCTTGTAGGGAGACTCAGAGCTTGGGATTTAACTCCTTTTCTGAAGTGAACCACACAGCATAGTTTTCATCCATGGATCACACTCTGCTTTAGAACGAGAAGCACGCTCTCGCTTTCTAGAGTCTCTAAGACAGCAGGAAACGTGAGTGTGCTGAGAACAAAAGAACGGTGTTTCCTACACATACGGACCATATCTAGTCCAAATCTGCATCTTAAACTGATACAAAGCACTGGTCCTCTAACATCCAATGCTTTTCTGTTATGATGAGAAACGTGTGAGCTTTGTGAATGATATAGTTCCTTTGAACTGAAAAGTGACTGCCCTTACCCGAAAAGAAGTCTTGCTTGTAGGAAGACACAGAGCCTGGGATTTAAGTCCATTTCTGAAGGGAAACACACAGCATAGTTCTCATCCATGGATCACGCTCTGCTTTAGAGCAAGAAGCACACTCTTGCTTTCTAGAGTCTCTAAGACAGCAGGAAATCTGAGTGTGCCCAGAACAAAAGAACGGTGTTTCCTACACATACGGACTATATGTAGTCCAAAATTTCTTCTGAAACTGAGAGAATGCACTGGTCCTCTAACATCCAATGCTTGTCAGTTAAGATGAGAAACGTGTGAGCTTCGTGAAAGATGTAGTTCGTTTGAGCAGAAAAGTGACTGCCCTTACCTGAAACGATGTCTTGCTTGTAGGGAGACTCAGAGCCTGGGATTTAACTCCTTTTCTGAAGTGAAACACACAGCATAGTTTTCATCCATGGATCACACTCTGCTTTAGAAGGAGAAGCACGCTCTTGCTTTCTAGAGTCCCTAAGACAGCAGGAAACGTGAGTGTGCTGAGAAAAAAAACCGGTGTTTCCTACACAGACTGACCATATCTAGTCCAAATCTGCTTCTTAAACTGATACAAAGCACTGGTCCTCTAACATCCAATGCTTGTCAGTTAAGATGAGAAACGTGTGAGCTTCTTGAACGATGTAGTTCGTTTGAGCTGAAAAGTGACTGGCCTTACCTGAAACGAAGTCTTGCTTGTAGGAAGACTCAGAGCCTGGGATTTAACTCCATTTCTGAAGGCAAACACACAGCAGTGTTCTCATCCATTGATGACACTCTGCTTTAGAACAAGAAGCACGCTCTTGCTTTCTAGAGTCTCTAACACAGCAGGAAACGTGAGTGTGCTGAGAACAAAAGATCGGGGTTTCCTACACTTATGGACCATATCTAGTCCAACTCTGCTTCTGAAACTGCTACAAAGCACTGGTCCTCTAACATCCAATGCTTGTCTGTTAAGGTGAGAAACGTGTGAGCTTCGTGAACGATGTAGTTCCTTTGAGCTGAAAGGTGACTGGCCTTACCTGAAACGATGTCTTGCTTGTAGGAAGACTCAGAGCCTGGGATTTAACTCCATTTCTGAAGGCAAACACACAGCATAGTTCTCATCCATGGATCACACTCTGCTTTAGAGCGAGAAGCACGCTCTTGCTTTCTAGAGTCTTTAAGACAGCAGGAAACGTGAGTGAGCTGAGAACAAAAGAACGGTGTTTCCTACACTTATGGACCATATCTAGTCCAACTCTGCTTCTGAAACTGATACACAGCACTGGTCCTCTAACATCCAATGCTTGTCAGTTAAGATGAGAAACGTTTGAGCTTCTGGAATGATGTAGTTCGTTTGAGCAGAAAAGTGACTGCCCTTACATGAAACGAAGTCTTGCTTGGAGGAAGACTCTAGCCTGGGATTTAACTCCAATTCCGAAGTGAAACACACAGCATAGTTCTCATCCATGGATCACACTCTGCTTTAGAGAAAGAAGCACACTCTTGCTTTCTAGAGTCTCTAAGACAGCAGGAAATCTGAGTGTGCCCAGAACAAAAGAATGGTGTTTCCTACACATACGGAATATATTTAGTCCAAAACTTCTTCTGAAACTGATAGAATGTACTGGTCCTCTAACATCCAATGCTTGTCAGTTAAGATGAGAAACGTGTGAGCTTCGTGAAAGATGTAGTTCGTTTGAGCAGAAAAGTGACTGCCCTTACCTGAAACGAAGTCTTGCTTGTAGGGAAACTCAGAGCATGGGATTTCACTCCTTTTCTGAAGTGAAACACACAGCATAGTTTTCATCCATGGATCACACACTGCTTTAGAACGAGAAGCACGCTCTTGCTTTCTAGAGTCTCTAAGACAGCAGGAAACGTGAGTGTGCTGAGAACAAAAGAACAGTGTTTCCTACACATACGGACCATATCTAGTCCAAATCTGCTTCTTAAACTGATACAAAGCACTGTTCCTCTAACATCCAATGCTTGTCTGTTAAGATGAGAAACGTATGAGCTTTGTGAACGATATAGTTCCTTTGAACTGAAAAGTGACTGCTCTTACCTGAAAAGAAGTCTTTCTTGTAGGAAGACACAGAGCCTGGGATTTAAGTCCATTTCTGAAGGGAAACACACAGCATAGTTCTCATCCATGGATCACACTCTGCTTTAGAGCGAGAAGCACACTCTTGCTTTCTAGAGTCTCTAAGACAGCAGGTAATCTGAGTGTGCCCAGAACAAAAGAACGGTGTTTCCTACACATACGGACTATATGTAGTCCAAAACTTCTTCTGAAACTGAGAGAATGCACTGGTCCTCTAACATCCAATGCTTGTCAGTTAAGATGAGAAACGTGTGAGCTTCGTGAAAGATGTAGTTCGTTTGAGCAGAAAAGTGACTGCCCTTACCGGAAAGGAAGTCTTGCTTGTAGGGAGACTCAGAGCCTGGGATTTAACTCCTTTTCTGAAGTGAAACACACAGCATAGTTTTCATCCATGGATCACACTCTGCTTTAGAAGGAAAAGCACGCTCTTGCTTTCTAGAGTCTCTAAGACAGCAGGAAACGTGAGTGTGCTGAGAAAAAAAAACGGTGTTTCCTACACATACGGACATTATATAGTCCAACTCTGCTTCTGAAACTGATACAAAGCACTGGTCCTCTAACATCCAATGCTTGTCTGTTAGGTGAGAAACGTGTGAGCTCCGTGAACGATGTAGTTCGTTTGAGCTGAAAAGTGACTGCCCTTACCTGAATTGAAGTCTTGCTTGTAGGAAGACTCAGAGCCTGGGATTTAACTCCATTTCTGAAGGCAAACACACAGCATAGTTCTCATCCATGGATCACACTCTGCTTTAGCACGAGAAGCACGCTCTTGCTTTCTAGAGTCTCTAAGACAGCAGGAAATGTGAGTGTGCTGAGAACAAAAGAATGGTGTTTCCTACACATACGGACCATATCTAGTCCAAATCTGCTTCTTAAACTGATACAAACACTCGTCCTCTAACATCCAATGCTTTTCTGTTAAGATGAGAAACGTGTGAGCTCTGTGAACGAGGTAGTTCGTTTGAGCAGAAAAGCGACTGTCCTTACCTGAAATGAAGTCTTGCTTGTAGGAAGACTCAGAGCCTGGGATTTAACTCCATTTCTGAAGGCAAACACACAGCACAGTTCTCATCCATGGATCACACTCTGCTTTAGAGCGAGAAGCACGCTCTTGCTTTCTAGACTCTCTAAGACAGCAGGAAACGTGAGTGTGCTGAGAACAAAAGAACGGTGTTTCCTACACATACGGACCATATCTAGTCCAACTCATCTTCTGAAACTGATACAAAGCACTGGTCCTCTAACATCCAATGCTTGTCAGTTAAGATGGGAAACGTGTGAGCTTCATGAACGATGTAGTTCGTTTGAGCAAAAAAGTGACTGCCCTTACCTTAAACGAAGTCTTGCTTGTATGAAGACTCAGAGCCTGGGATTTAACTCCATTTCTGAATTGAAACACACAGCAGTGTTCTCATCCATTGATCACACTCTGCTTTAAATAAGAAGCACGCTCTTGCTTTTTAGAGTCTCTAAGACAGGAGGAAACGTGATTTTGCTGAGAACAAAAGAACGGAGTTTCCTACACATACGGACCATATCTAGTCCAAATCTGCTTCTGAAACTGATACAAAGCACTGACTCTCTAACATCCAATGCTTGTCAGTTAAGATGGGAAACGTGTGAGCTTCATGAACGATGTAGTTCGTTTGAGCAGAAAAGTGACTGCCTTACCTGAATTAAAGTCCTGCTTGTAGGAAGACTCAGAGCCTGGGATTTAACTCCATTTCTGAAGGCAAACACACAGCATAGTTCTCATCCATGGATCACACTCTGCTTTAGAGCGAGAAGCACGCTCTTGCTTTCTAGAGTCTCTAAGACAGCAGGAGACGTGAGTGTGCTGAGAACAAAAGAACAGTGTTTCCTACACATACGGAACATATCTAGTCCAAATCTGTTTCTTAAACTGATACAAAGCACTGATCCTCTAACATCCAATGCTTGTCTGTTAAGATGAGAAACGTGTGAGCTTTGTGAACGATATAGTTCCTTTGAACTGAAAAGTGACTGCTCTTACCTGAAAAGAAGTCTTGCTTGTAGGAAGACACAGAGCCTGGGATTTAACTCCATTTCTGAAGGCAAACACACAGCATAGTTCTCATCCATGGATCAGACTCTGCTTTAGAGCGAGAAGCACGCTCTTGCTTTCTAGAGTCTCTAAGACAGCAGGAAACCTGAGTGAGCTGAGAACAAAAGAACGGTGTTTCCTACACTTATGGACCATGTCTAGTCCAACTCTGCTTCTGAAACTGATACACAGCACTGGTCCTCTAACATCCAATGCTTGTCAGTTAAGATGAGAAACGTTTGTGCTTCTGGAACGATGTAGTACGTTTGAGCAGAAAAGTGACTGCCCTTACATGAAATGAAGTCTTGCTTGGAGGAAGACTCAGAGCCTAGGATTTAACTCCAATTCCGAAGTGAAACACACAGCATAGTTCTCATCCATGGATCACACTCTGCTTTAGAGCAAGAAGCACTCTCTTGCTTTCTAGAGTCTCTAAGACAGCAGGAAATCTGAGTGTGCCCAGAACAAAAGAACGGTGTTTCCTACACATACGGAATATATTTAGTCCAAAACTTCTTCTGAAACTGATAGAATGCACTGGTCCTCTAACATCCAAAGCTTGTCAGTTAAGATGAGAAACGTGTGAGCTTCGTGAAAGATGTAGTTCGTTTGAGCAGAAAAGTGACTGCCCTTACCTGAAACGAAGTCTTGCTTGTAGGGAGACTCAGAGCATGGGATTTAACTCCTTTTCTGAAGTGAAACACACAGCATAGTTTTCTTCCATGGATCACACACTGCTTTAGAACGAGAAGCACGCTCTTGCTTTCTAGAGTCTCTAAGACAGCAGGAAACGTGAGTGTGCTGAGAACAAAAGAACAGTGTTTCCTACACATACGGACCATATCTAGTCCAAATCTGCTTCTTAAACTGATACAAAGCACTGGTCCTCTAACATCCAATGCTTGTCTGTTAAGATGAGAAACGTGTGAGCTTTGTGAACGATATAGTTCCTTTGAACTGAAAAGTGACTGCTCTTACCTGAAAAGAAGTCTTTCTTGTAGGAAGACACAGAGCCTGGGATTTAAGTCCATTTCTGAAGGGAAACACACAGCATAGTTCTCATCCATGGATCACACTCTGCTTTAGAGCAAGAAGCACACTCTTGCTTTCTAGAGTCTCTAAGACAGCAGGAAATCTGAGTGTGCCCAGAACAAAAGAACCGTGTTTCCTACACATACGGACTATATGTAGTCCAAAACTTCTTCTGAAACTGAGAGAATGCACTGGTCCTCTAACATCCAATGCTTGTCAGTTAAGATGAGAAACGTGTGAGCTTCGTGAAAGATGTAGTTCCTTTGAGCAGAAAAGTCACTGCCCTTACCTGAAAGGAAGTCTTGCTTG
Source organism: Onychomys leucogaster (assembly GCA_949786385.1). Classification (NCBI taxonomy): domain Eukaryota; kingdom Metazoa; phylum Chordata; class Mammalia; order Rodentia; family Cricetidae; genus Onychomys; species Onychomys leucogaster. The sequence goes on from CATKUP010000278.1 coordinate 106,548, forward strand.
TAGGGAGACTCAGAGCCTGGGATTTAACTCCTTTTCTGAAGTGAAACACACAGCATAGTTTTCATCCATGGATCACACTCTGCTTTAGAAGGAAAAGCACGCTCTTGCATTCTAGAGTCTCTAAGACAGCAGGAAACGTGAGTGTGCTGAGAAAAAAAAACGGTGTTTCCTACACAGACTGACCATATCTAGTCCAAATCTGCTTCTTAAACTGATACAAAGCACTGGTCCTCTAACATCCAATGCTTGTCTGTTAAGATGAGAAACGTGTGAGCTTCATGAACGATGTAGTTCGTTTCAGCAGAAAAGTGACTGCCCTGACCTGAATTGAAGTCTTGCTTGTAGGAAGACTCAGAGTCTGGGATTTAATTCCATTTCTGAATTGAAACACACAGCAGTGTTCTCATCCATTGATGACACTCTGCTTCAGAACAAGAAGCACGCTCTTGCTTTCTAGAGTCTCTAACACAGCAGGAAACGTGAGTGAGCTGAGAACAAAAGATCGGGGTTTCCTACACTTATGGACCATATCTAGTCCAACTCTGCTTCTGAAACTGATACACAGCACTGGTCCTCTAACATCCAATGCTTGTCAGTTAAGATGAGAAACGTGTGAGCTTCTGGAATGATGTAGTTCGTTTGAGCAGAAAAGTGACAGCCCTTACCTGAAACGAAGTCTTGCTTGGAGGAAGACTCAGAGCCTGGGATTTAACACCAATTCCGAAGTGAAACACACAGCATAGTTCTCATCCATGGATCACACTCTGCTTTAGAGCAAGAAGCACACTCTTGCTTTCTAGAGTCTCTAAGACAGCAGGAAATCTGAGTGTGCCCAGAACAAAAGAACGGTGTTTCCTACACATACGGACTATATGTAGTCCAAAACTTCTTCTGAAACTGATAGAATGCACTGGTCCTCTAACATCCAATGCTTGTCAGTTAAGATGAGAAACGTGTGAGCTTCATGAAAGATGTAGTTCGTTTGAGCAGAAAAGTGACTGCCCTTACCTGAAACGAAGTCTTGCTTGTAGGGAGACTCAGAGCTTGGGATTTAACTCCTTTTCTGAAGTGAAACACACAGCATAGTTTTCATCCATGGATCACCCTCTGCTTTAGAACGAGAAGCACGCTCTTGCTTTCTAGAGTCTCTAGGACAGCAGGAAACGTGAGTGTGCTGAGAACAAAAGAACGGTGTTTCCTACACATACGGACCATATCTAGTCCAAATCTGCATCTTAAACTGATACAAAGCACTGGTCCTCTAACATCCAATGCTTTTCTGTTATGATGAGAAACGTGTGAGCTTTGTGAATGATATAGTTCCTTTGAACTGAAAAGTGACTGCCCTTACCCGAAAAGAATTCTTGCTTGTAGGAAGACACAGAGCCTGGGATTTAAGTCCATTTCTGAAGGGAAACACACAGCATAGTTCTCATCCATGGATCACGCTCTGCTTTAGAGCGAGAAGCACACTCTTGCTTTCTAGAGTCTCTAATAAAGCAGGAAATCTGAGTGTGCCCAGAACAAAAGAACGGTGTTTCCTACACATAGGGACCATATGTAGTCCAAATCTACTTCTGAAACTGATACAAAGCACTGACCGTCTAACATCCAATGCTTGTCAGTTAAGATGGGAAATGTGTGAGCTTCATGAACGATGTAGTTCGTTTGAGCAGAAAAATGACAGCCCTTACATGAATTGAAGTCTTGCTTGTAGGAAGACTCAGAGCCTGGGATTTAACTCCATTTCTGAAGTAAAACACACAGTAGTGTAATCATCCATTGATCACACTCTGCTTTAGAATAAGAAGCACACTCTTGCTTTCTAGAGTCTCTAATACAGCAGGAAACGTGAATTTGCTGAGAACAAAAGAACGGTGTTTCCTACACATACGGACATTATATAGTCCAACTCTGCTTCTGAAACTGATACAAAGCACTGGTCCTCTAACATCCAATGCTTGTCTGTTAGGTGAGAAACGTGTGAGCTCCGTGAACGATGTAGTTCGTTTGAGCTGAAAAGTGACTGCCCTTACCTGAATTGAAGTCTTGCTTGTAGGAAGACTCAGAGCCTGGGATTTAACTCCATTTCTGAAGGCAAACACACAGCATAGTTCTCATCCATGGATCACACTCTGCTTTAGAGCGAGAAGCACGCTCTTGCTTTCTAGAGTCTCTAAGACATCAGGAAACGTGAGTGTGCTGAGAACAAAAGAACGGTGTTTCCTACACTTATGGGCCATATCTAGTCCAACTCTGTTTCTGAAACTGATACACAGCACTGGTCCTCTAACATCCAATGCTTTTCTGTTAAGATGAGAAACGTGTGAACTCTGTGAACGATGTAGTTCGTTTGAGCAGAAAAGCGACTGTCCTTACCTGAAATGAAGTCTTGCTTGTAGGAAGACTCAGAGACTGGGATTTAACTCCATTTCTGAAGGCAAACACACAGCATAGTTCTCATCCATGGATCACACTCTGCTTTAGAGCAAGAAGCACGCTCTTGCTTTCTAGACTCTCTAAGACAGCAGGAAACGTGAGTGTGCTGAGAACAAAAGAACGGTGTTTCCTACACATACGGACCATATCTAGTCCAACTCATCTTCTGAAACTGATACAAAGCACTGGTCCTCTAACATCCAATGCTTGTCAGTTAAGATGGGAAACGTGTAGCTTCATGAACGATGTAGTTCGTTTGAGCAAAAAAGTGACTGCCCTTACCTTAAACGAAGTCTTGCTTGTACGAAGACTCAGAGCCTGGGATTTAACTCCATTTCTGAATTGAAACACACAGCAGTGTTCTCATCCATTGATCACACTCTGCTTTAAATAAGAAGCACGCTCTTGCTTTTTAGAGTCTCTAAGACAGGAGGAAACGTGATTTTGCTGAGAACAAAAGAACGGAGTTTCCTACACATACGGACCATATCTAGTCCAAATCTGCTTCTGAAACTGATACAAAGCACTGACTCTCTAACATCCAAAGCTTGTCAGTTAAGATGGGAAACGTGTGAGCTTCGTGAAAGATGTAGTTCGTTTGAGCAGAAAAGTGACTGCCCTTACCTGAAACGAAGTCTTGCTTGTAGGGAGACTCAGAGCATGGGATTTAACTCCTTTTCTGAAGTGAAACACACAGCATAGTTTTCATCCCTGGATCACACACTGCTTTAGAACGAGAAGCACGCTCTTGCTTTCTAGAGTCTCTAAGACAGCAGGAAACGTGAGTGTGCTGAGAACAAAAGAACAGTGTTTCCTACACATACGGACCATATCTAGTCCAAATCTGCTTCTTAAACTGATACAAAGCACTGGTCCTCTAACATCCAATGCTTGTCTGTTAAGATGAGAAACGGGTGAGCTTTGTGAACGATATAGTTCCTTTGAACTGAAAATTGACTGCTCTTACCTGAAAAGAAGTCTTTCTTGTAGGAAGACACAGAGCCTGGGATTTAAGTCCATTTCTGAAGGGAAACACACAGCATAGTTCTCATCCATGGATCACACTCTGCTTTAGAGCAAGAAGCACACTCTTGCTTTCTAGAGACTCTAAGACAGCAGGAAATCTGAGTGTGCCCAGAACAAAAGAACAGTGTTTCCTACACATACGGACTATATGTAGTCCAAAACTTCTTCTGAAACTGAGAGAATGCACTGGTCCTCTAACATCCAATGCTTGTCAGTTAAGATGAGAAACGTGTGAGCTTCGTGAAAGATGTAGTTCGTTTGAGCAGAAAAGTGACTGCCCTTACCTGAAACGAAGTCTTGCTTGTACGAAGACTCAGAGCCTGGGATTTAACTCCTTTTCTGAAGTGAAACACACAGCATAGTTTTCATCCATGGATCACACTCTGCTTTAGAAGGAAAAGCACGCTCTTGCTTTCTAGAGTCTCTAAGACAGCAGGAAACGTGAGTGTGCTAAGAAAAAAAAACGGTGTTTCCTACACAGACTGACCATATCTAGTCCAAATCTGCTTCTTAAACTGATACAAAGCACTGGTCCTCTAACATCCTATGCTTGTCTGTTAAGATGAGAAACGTGTGAGCTTCATGAACGATGTAGTTCGTTTCAGCAGAAAAGTGACTGCCCTTACCTGAATTGAAGTCTTGCTTGTAGGAAGACTCAGAGCCTGGGATTTAACTCCATTTCTGAATTGAAACACACAGCAGTGTTCTCATCCATTGATGACACTCTGCTTCAGAACAAGAAGCACGCTGTTGCTTTCTAGAGTCTCTAACACAGCAGGAAACGTGAGTGTGCTGAGAACAAAAGATCGGGGTTTCCTACACTTATGGACCATATCTAGTCCAACTCTGCTTCTGAAACTGATACACAGCACTGGTCCTCTAACATCCAATGCTTGTCAGTTAAGACGAGAAACGTGTGAGCTTCTGGAATGATGTAGTTCGTTTGAGCAGAAAAGTGACAGCCCTTACCTGAAACGAAGTCTTGCTTGGAGGAAGACTCAGAGCCTGGGATTTAACTCCAATTCCGAAGTGAAACACACAGCATAGTTCTCATCCATGGATCACACTCTGCTTTAGAGCAAGAAGCACACTCTTGCTTTCTAGAGTCTCTAATACAGCAGGAAACGTGATTTTGCTGAGAACAAAAGAACGGTGTTTCCTACACATAGGGACATTATATAGTCCAACTCTGCTTCTGAAACTGATACAAAGCACTGGTCCTCTAAAATCCAATGCTTGTCAGTTAAGATGAGAAACGTGTGAGCTTCTGGAACGATGTAGTTCGTTTGAGCAGAAAAGTGACTGCCCTTACCTGAAATGAAGTCTTGCTTGGAGGAAGACTCAGAGCCTGGGATTTAACTCCAATTCCGAAGTGAAACACACAGCATAGTTCTCATCCATGGATCACACTCTGCTTTAGAGCAAGAAGCACACTCTTGCTTTCTAGAGTCTCTAAGACAGCAGGAAATGTGAGTGTGCTGAGAACAAAAGAATGGTGTTTCCTACACATACGGACCATATCTAGTCCAAATCTGCTTCTTAAACTGATACAAACACTGGTCCTCTAACATCCAATGCTTTTCTGTTAAGATGAGAAACGTGTGAGCTCTGTGAACGATGTAGTTCGTTTGAGCAGAAAAGCGTCTGTCCTTACCTGAATCGAAGTCTTGCTTGTAGGAAGACTCAGAGCCTGGGATTTAAGTCCATTTCTGAAGGGAAACACACAGCATAGTTCTCATCCATGGATCACACTCTGCTTTAAAGCAAGAAGCACACTCTTGCTTTCTAGAGTCTCTAATACAGCAGGAAACGTGATTTTGCTGAGAACAAAGGAACGGTGTTTCCTACACATACGGACATTATATAGTCCAACTCTGCTTCTGAAACTGATACAAAGCACTGGTCCTCTAACATCCAATGCTTGTCTGTTAAGGTGAAAAACGTGTGAGCTTCGTGAACGATGTAGTTCGTTTGAGCTGAAAAGTGACTGCCATTACCTGAAACGAAGTCTTGCTTGTAGGAAGACTCAGAGCCTGGGATTTAACTCCATTTCTGAAGTGAAACACACAGCATAGTTTTCATCCATGGATCACACTCTGCTTTAAAGCAAGAAGCACACTCTTGCTTTCTAGAGTCTCTAAGACAGCAGGATATCGGAGTGTGCCCAGAACAAAAGAACGGTGTTTCCTACACATACGGACTATATGTAGTCCAAAATTTCTTCTGAAACTGATTGAATGCACTGGTCCTCTAACATCCAATGCTTGTCAGTTAAGATGAGAAACGTGTGAGCTTCGTGAACGATGTAGTTCATTTGAGCAGAAAAGTGACTGCCCTCACCTGAAACTAAGTCTTGCTTGTAGGGAGACTCAGAGCCTGGGATTTAACTCCTTTTCTGAAGTGAAACACACAGCATAGTTTTCATCCATGGATCACACTCTGCTTTAGAACGAGAAGCACGCTCTTGCTTTCTAGAGTCTCTAAGACAGCAGGAAACGTGAGTGTGCTGAGAACAAAAGAACGGTGTTTCCTACACATACGGACTATATCTAGTCCAAATCTGCTTCTTAAACTGATACAAAGCACTGGTCCTCTAACATCCAATGCTTGTCTGTTAAGATGAGAAACGTGTGAGCTTTGTGAATGATATAGTTCCTTTGAACTGAAAAGTGACTGCCCTTACCCGAAAAGAAGTCTTGCTTGTAGGAAGACACAGAGCCTGGGATTTAAGTCCATTTCTGAAGGGAAACACACAGCATAGTTCTCATCCATGGATCATGCTCTGCTTTAGAGCGAGAAGCACACTCTTGCTTTCTAGAGTCTCTAATACAGCAGGAAATCTGAGTGTGCCCAGAACAAAAGAACGGTGTTTCCTACACATAGGGACCATATGTAGTCCAAATCTGCTTCTGAAACTGATACAAAGCACTGACCGTCTAACAATCAATGCTTGTAAGTTAAGATGGGAAACGTGTGAGCTTCATGAACGATGTAGTTCGTTTGAGCAGAAAAATGACATCACTTACATGAATTGAAGTCTTGCTTGTAGGAAGACTCAGAGCCTGGGATTTAACTCCATTTCTGAAGTAAAACACACAGCAGTGTAATAATCCATTGATCACACTCTGCTTTAGAACAAGAAGCACACTCTTGCTTTCTAGAGTCTCTAATACAGCAGGAAACGTGATTTTGCTGAGAACAAAAGAACGGTGTTTCCTACACATACGGACATTATATAGTCCAACTCTGCTTCTGAAACTGATACAAACCACTGGTTCTCTAACATCCAATGCTTGTCTGTTAAGATGAGAAACGCGGGAGCTCAGTGAACGATGTAGTTCATTTGAGCTGAAAAGTGACTGCCCTTAACTGAATCGAAGTCTTGCTTGTAGGAAGACTCAGAGCCTGGGATTTAAGTCCATTTCTGAAGGGAAACACACAGCATAGTTCTCATCCATGGATCACACTCTGCTTTAAAGCAAGAAGCACACTCTTGCTTTCTAGAGTCTCTAATACAGCAGGAAACGTGATTTTGCTGAGAACAAAGGAACGGTGTTTCCTACACATACGGACATTATATAGTCCAACTCTGCTTCTGAAACTGATACAAAGCATTGGTCCTCTAACATCCAATGCTTGTCTGTTAAGGTGAGAAACGTGTGAGCTTCGTGAACGATGTAGTTCGTTTGAGCTGAAAAGTGACTGCCCTTACCTGAAACGAAGTCTTGCTTGTAGGAAGACTCAGAGCCTGGGATTTAACTCCATTTCTGAAGTGAAACACACAGCATAGTTCTCATCCATGGATAACACTCTGCTTTAAAGCAAGAAGCACACTCTTGCTTTCTAGAGTCTCTAAGACAGCAGGATATCGGAGTGTGCCCAGAACAAAAGAACGGTGTTTCCTACACATACGGACTATATGTAGTCCAAAATTTCTTCTGAAACTGATTGAATGCACTGGTCCTCTAACATCCAATGCTTGTCAGTTAAGATGAGAAACGTGTGAGCTTCGTGAACGATGTAGTTCATTTGAGCAGAAAAGTGACTGCCCTCACCTGAAACGAAGTCTTGCTTGTAGGGAGACTCAGAGCCTGGGATTTAACTCCTTTTCTGAAGTGAAACACACAGCATAGTTTTCATCCATGGATCACACTCTGCTTTAGAACGAGAAGCACGCTCTTGCTTTCTAGAGTCTCTAAGACAGCAGGAAACGTGAGTGTGCTGAGAACAAAAGAACGGTGTTTCCTACACATACGGACTATATCTAGTCCAAATCTGCTTCTTAAACTGATACAAAGCACTGGTCCTCTAACATCCAATGCTTGTCTGTTAAGATGAGAAACGTGTGAGCTTTGTGAATGATATAGTTCCTTTGAACTGAAAAGTGACTGCCCTTACCCGAAAAGAAGTCTTGCTTGTAGGAAGACACAGAGCCTGGGATTTAAGTCCATTTCTGAAGGGAAACACACAGCATAGTTCTCATCCATGGATCATGCTCTGCTTTAGAGCGAGAAGCACACTCTTGCTTTCTAGAGTCTCTAATACAGCAGGAAATCTGAGTGTGCCCACAACAAAAGAACGGTGTTTCCAACACATAGGGACCATATGTAGTCCAAATCTGCTTTCGAAACTGATACAAAGCACTGACCGTCTAACAATCAATGCTTGTAAGTTAAGATGGGAAACGTGTGAGCTTCATGAACGATGTAGTTCGTTTGAGCAGAAAAATGACATCACTTACATGAATTGAAGTCTTGCTTGTAGGAAGACTCAGAGCCTGGGATTTAACTCCATTTCTGAAGTAAAACACACAGCAGTGTAATAATCCATTGATCACACTCTGCTTTAGAACAAGAAGCACACTCTTGCTTTCTAGAGTCTCTAATACAGCAGGAAACGTGATTTTGCTGAGAACAAAAGAACGGTGTTTCCTACACATACGGACATTATATAGTCCAACTCTGCTTCTGAAACTGATACAAACCACTGGTCCTCTAACATGCAATGCTTGTCTGTTAAGGTGAGAAAAGTGTGAGCTTCGTGAACGATGTAGTTCCTTTGAGCTAAAAAGTGACTGCCCTTACCTGAAACGAAGTCTTGCTTGTAGGAAGACTCAGAGCCTGGGATTTAACTCCATTTCTGAAGGCAAACACACAGCATAGTTCTCATCCATGGATCACACTCTGCTTTAGAGCGAGAAGCACGCTATTGCTTTGTAGAGTCTCTAAGACATCAGGAAACGTGAGTGTGCTGAGAACAAAAGAACGGTGTTTCCTACACTTATGGACCATATCTAGTCCATCTCTGCTTCTGAAACTGATACACAGCACTGGTCCTCTAACATCCAATGCTTGTCGTTAAGATGAGAAACGTGTGAGCTTTGTGAACGATATAGTTCCTTTGAACTGAAAAGTGACTGCTCTTACCTGAAAAGAAGTCTTTCTTGTAGGAAGACACAGAGCCTGGGATTTAAGTCCATTTCTGAAGGGAAACACACAGCATAGTTCTCATCCATGGATCACACTCTGCTTTAGAGCAAGAAGCACACCCTTGCTTTCTAGAGTCTCTAAGACAGCAGGAAATCTGAGTGTGCCCAGAACAAAAGAACGGTGTTTCCTACACATATGGACTATATGTAGACCAAAACTTCTTCTGAAACTGAGAGAATGCACTGGTCCTCTAACATCCAATGCTTGTCAGTTAAGATGAGAAACGTGTGAGCTTCGTGAAAGATGTAGTTCGTTTGAGCAGAAAAGTGACTGCCCTTACCTGAAACGAAGTCTTGCTTGTAGGGAGACTCAGAGCCTGGGATTTAACTCCTTTTCTGAAGTGAAACACACAGCATAGTTTTCATCCATGGATCACACTCTGCTTTAGAAGGAGAAGCACGCTCTTGCTTTCTAGAGTCTCTAAGACAGCAGGAAATGTGAGTGTGCTGAGAAAAAAAAACGGTGTTTCCTACACAGACTGACCATATCTAGTCCAAATCTGCTTCTGAAACTGATACACAGCACTGGTCCTCTAACATCCAATGCTTGTCAGTTAAGATGAGAAACGTGTGAGCTTCTGGAATGATGTAGTTCGTTTGAGCAGAAAAGTGACAGCCTTTACCTGAAACGAAGTCTTGCTTGGAGGAAGACTCAGAGCCTGGGATTTAACTCCAATTCCGAAGTGAAACACACAGCATAGTTCTCATCCATGGATCACAATCTGCTTTAGAGCAAGAAGCACACTCTTGCTTTCTAGAGTCTCTAAGACAGCAGGAAATCTGAGTGTGCCCAGAACAAAAGAATGGTGTTTCCTACACATACGGACTATATGTAGTCCATAACTTCTTGTGAAACTGATAGAATGCACTGGTCCTCTAACATCCAATGCTTGTCAGTTAAGATGAGAAACGTGTGAGCTTCGTGAAAGATGTAGTTCGTTTGAGCAGAAAAGTGACTGCCCTTACCTGAAACGAAGTCTTGCTTGTAGGGAGACTCAGAGCCTGGGATTTAACTCCTTTTCTGAAGTGAAACACACAGCATAGTTTTCATCCATGGATCACACTCTGCTTTAGAACGAGAAGCACGCTCTTGCTTTCTAGAGTCTCTAAGACAGCAGGAAACGTGAGTGTGCTGAGAACAAAAGAACAGTGTTTCCTACACATACGGAACATATCTAGTCCAAATCTGCATCTTAAACTGATACAAAGCACTGGTCCTCTAACATCCAATGCTTTTCTGTTATGATGAGAAACGTGTGAGCTTTGTGAATGATATAGTTCCTTTGAACTGAAAAGGGACTGCCCTTACCCGAAAAGAATTCTTGCTTGTAGGAAGACACAGAGCCTGGGATTTAAGTCCATTTCTGAAGGGAAACACACAGCATAGTTCTCATCCATGGATCACGCTCTGCTTTAGAGCGAGAAGCACACTCTTGCTTTCTAGAGTCTCTAATAAAGCAGGAAATCTGAGTGTGCCCAGAACAAAAGAACGGTGTTTCCTACACATAGGGACCATATGTAGTCCAAATCTGCTTCTGAAACTGATACAAAGCACTGACCGTCTAACATCCAATGCTTGTCAGTTAAGATGGGAAATGTGTGAGCTTCATGAACGATGTAGTTCGTTTGAGCAGAAAAATGACAGCCCTTACATGAATTGAAGTCTTGCTTGTAGGAAGACTCAGAGCCTGGGATTTAACTCCATTTCTGAAGTAAAACACACAGTAGTGTAATCATCCATTGATCACACTCTGCTTTAGAATAAGAAGCACACTCTTGCTTTCTAGAGTCTCTAATACAGCAGGAAACGTGAATTTGCTGAGAACAAAAGAACGGTGTTTCCTACACATACGGACATTATATAGTCCAACTCTGCTTCTGAAACTGATACAAAGCACTGGTCCTCTAACATCCAATGCTTGTCTGTTAGGTGAGAAACGTGTGAGCTCCGTGAACGATGTAGTTCGTTTGAGCTGAAAAGTGACTGCCCTTACCTGAATTGAAGTCTTGCTTGTAGGAAGACTCAGAGCCTGGGATTTAAGTCCATTTCTGAAGGCAAACACACAGCATAGTTCTCATCCATGGATCACACTCTGCTTTAGAGCAAGAAGCACGCTCTTGCTTTCTAGAGTCTCTAAGACATCAGGAAACGTGAGTGTGCTGAGAACAAAAGAACGGTGTTTCCTACACTTATGGGCCATATCTAGTCCAACTCTGCTTCTGAAACTGATACACAGCACTGGTCCTCTAACATCCAATGCTTTTCTGTTAAGATGAGAAACGTGTGAGCTCTGTGAACGATGTAGTTCGTTTGAGCAGAAAAGCGACTGTCCTTACCTGAAATGAAGTCTTGCTTGTAGGAAGACTCAGAGCCTGGGATTTAACTCCATTTCTGAAGGCAAACACACAGCATAGTTCTCATCCATGGATCACACTCTGCTTTAGAGCGTGAAGCACGCTCTTGCTTTCTAGACTCTCTAAGACAGCAGGAAACGTGAGTGTGCTGAGAACAAAAGAACGGTGTTTCCTACACATACGGACCATATCTAGTCCAACTCATCTTCTGAAACTGATACAAAGCACTGGTCCTCTAACATCCAATGCTTGTCTGTTAAGATGGGAAACGTGTAGCTTCATGAACGATGTAGTTCGTTTGAGCAAAAAAGTGACTGCCCTTACCTTAAACGAAGTCTTGCTTGTACGAAGACTCAGAGCCTGGGATTTAACTCCATTTCTGAATTGAAACACACAGCATAGTTTTCATCCATGGATCACACTCTGCTTTAGAACGAGAAGCACGCTCTTGCTTTCTAGAGTCTCTAAGACAGCAGGAAACGTGAGTGTGCTGAGAACAAAAGAACGGTGTTTCCTACACATACGGACTATATCTAGTCCAAATCTGCTTCTTAAACTGATACAAAGCACTGGTCCTCTAACATCCAATGCTTTTCTGTTAAGATGAGAAACGTGTGAGCTTGTGAATGATATAGTTCCTTTGAACTGAAAAGTGACTGCCCTTACCCGAAAAGAAGTCTTGCTTGTAGGAAGACACAGAGCCTGGGATTTAAGTCCATTTCTGAAGGGAAACACACAGCATAGTTCTCATCCATGGATCATGCTCTGCTTTAGAGCGAGAAGCACACTCTTGCTTTCTAGAGTCTCTAATACAGCAGGAAATCTGAGTGTGCCCACAACAAAAGAACGGTGTTTCCTACACATAGGGACCATATGTAGTCCAAATCTGCTTCTGAAACTGATACAAAGCACTGACCGTCTAACAATCAATGCTTGTAAGTTAAGATGGGAAACGTGTGAGCTTCATGAACGATGTAGTTCGTTTGAGCAGAAAAATGACATCACTTACATGAATTGAAGTCTTGCTTGTAGGAAGACTCAGAGCCTGGGATTTAACTCCATTTCTGAAGTAAAACACACAGCAGTGTAATAATCCATTGATCACACTCTGCTTTAGAACAAGAAGCACACTCTTGCTTTCTAGAGTCTCTAATACAGCAGGAAACGTGATTTTGCTGAGAACAAAAGAACGGTGTTTCCTACACATACGACATTATATAGTCCAACTCTGCTTCTGAAACTGATACAAACCACTGGTCCTCTAACATCCAATGCTTGTCTGTTAAGGTGAGAAAAGTGTGAGCTTCGTGAACGATGTAGTTCCTTTGAGCTAAAAAGTGACTGCCCTTACCTGAAACGAAGTCTTGCTTGTAGGAAGACTCAGAGCCTGGGATTTAACTCCATTTCTGAAGGCAAACACACAGCATAGTTCTCATCCATGGATCACACTCTGCTTTAGAGCGAGAAGCACGCTATTGCTTTGTAGAGTCTCTAAGACATCAGGAAACGTGAGTGTGCTGAGAACAAAAGAACGGTGTTTCCTACACTTATGGACCATATCTAGTCCATCTCTGCTTCTGAAACTGATACACAGCACTGGTCCTCTAACATCCAATGCTTGTCGTTAAGATGAGAAACGTGTGAGCTTTGTGAACGATATAGTTCCTTTGAACTGAAAAGTGACTGCTCCTACCTGAAAAGAAGTCTTTCTTGTAGGAAGACACAGAGCCTGGGATTTAAGTCCATTTCTGAAGGGAAACACACAGCATAGTTCTCATCCATGGATCACACTCTGCTTTAGAGCAAGAAGCACACTCTTGCTTTCTAGAGTCTCTAAGACAGCAGGAAATCTGAGTGTGCCCAGAACAAAAGAACGGTGTTTCCTACACATATGGACTATATGTAGACCAAAACTTCTTCTGAAACTGAGAGAATGCACTGGTCCTCTAACATCCAATGCTTGTCAGTTAAGATGAGAAACGTGTGAGCTTCGTGAAAGATGTAGTTCGTTTGAGCAGAAAAGTGACTGCCCTTACCTGAAACGAAGTCTTGCTTGTACGAAGACTCAGAGCCTGGGATTTAACTCCTTTTCTGAAGTGAAACACACAGCATAGTTTTCATCCATGGATCACACTCTGCTTTAGAAGGAGAAGCACGCTCTTGCTTTCTAGAGTCTCTAAGACAGCAGGAAATGTGAGTGTGCTGAGAAAAAAAAACGGTGTTTCCTACACAGACTGACCATATCTAGTCCAAATCTGCTTCTGAAACTGATACACAGCACTGGTCCTCTAACATCCAATGCTTGTCAGTTAAGATGAGAAACGTGTGAGCTTCTGGAATGATGTAGTTCGTTTGAGCAGAAAAGTGACAGCCTTTACCTGAAACGAAGTCTTGCTTGGAGGAAGACTCAGAGCCTGGGATTTAACTCCAATTCCGAAGTGAAACACACAGCATAGTTCTCATCCATGGATCACAATCTGCTTTAGAGCAAGAAGCACACTCTTGCTTTCTAGAGTCTCTAAGACAGCAGGAAATCTGAGTGTGCCCAGAACAAAAGAACGGTGTTTCCTACACATACGGACTATATGTAGTCCATAACTTCTTGTGAAACTGATAGAATGCACTGGTCCTCTAACATCCAATGCTTGTCAGTTAAGATGAGAAAAGTGTGAGCTTCGTGAAAGATGTAGTTCGTTTGAGCAGAAAAGTGACTGCCCTTACCTGAAACGAAGTCTTGCTTGTAGGGAGACTCAGAGCTTGGGATTTAACTCCTTTTCTGAAGTGAAACACACAGCATAGTTTTCATCCATGGATCACACTCTGCTTTAGAACGAGAAGCACGCTCTTGCTTTCTAGAGTCTCTAAGACAGCAGGAAACGTGAGTGTGCTGAGAACAAAAGAACAGTGTTTCCTACACATACGGAACATATCTAGTCCAAATCTGCATCTTAAACTGATACAAAGCACTGGTCCTCTAACATCCAATGCTTTTCTGTTATGATGAGAAACGTGTGAGCTTTGTGAATGATATAGTTCCTTTGAACTGAAAAGGGACTGCCCTTACCCGAAAAGAATTCTTGCTTGTAGGAAGACACAGAGCCTGGGATTTAAGTCCATTTCTGAAGGGAAACACACAGCATAGTTCTCATCCATGGATCACGCTCTGCTTTAGAGCGAGAAGCACACTCTTGCTTTCTAGAGTCTCTAATAAAGCAGGAAATCTGAGTGTGCCCAGAACAAAAGAACGGTGTTTCCTACACATAGGGACCATATGTAGTCCAAATCTGCTTCTGAAACTGATACAAAGCACTGACCGTCTAACATCCAATGCTTGTCAGTTAAGATGGGAAATGTGTGAGCTTCATGAACGATGTAGTTCGTTTGAGCAGAAAAATGACAGCCCTTACATGAATTGAAGTCTTGCTTGTAGGAAGACTCAGAGCCTGGGATTTAACTCCATTTCTGAAGTAAAACACACAGTAGTGTAATCATCCATTGATCACACTCTGCTTTAGAATAAGAAGCACACTCTTGCTTTCTAGAGTCTCTAATACAGCAGGAAACGTGAATTTGCTGAGAACAAAAGAACGGTGTTTCCTACACATACGGACATTATATAGTCCAACTCTGCTTCTGAAACTGATACAAAGCACTGGTCCTCTAACATCCAATGCTTGTCTGTTAGGTGAGAAACGTGTGAGCTCCGTGAACGATGTAGTTCGTTTGAGCTGAAAAGTGACTGCCCTTACCTGAATTGAAGTCTTGCTTGTAGGAAGACTCAGAGCCTGGGATTTAACTCCATTTCTGAAGGCAAACAGACAGCATAGTTCTCATCCATGGATCACACTCTGCTTTAGAGCGAGAAGCACGCTCTTGCTTTCTAGAGTCTCTAAGACATCAGGAAACGTGAGTGTGCTGAGAACAAAAGAACGGTGTTTCCTACACTTATGGGCCATATCTAGTCCAACTCTGCTTCTGAAACTGATACACAGCACTGGTCCTCTAACATCCAATGCTTTTCTGTTAAGATGAGAAACGTGTGAGCTCTGTGAACGATGTAGTTCGTTTGAGCAGAAAAGCGACTGTCCTTACCTGAAATGAAGTCTTGCTTGTAGGAAGACTCAGAGCCTGGGATTTAACTCCATTTCTGAAGGCAAACACACAGCATAGTTCTCATCCATGGATCACACTCTGCTTTAGAGCGTGAAGCACGCTCTTGCTTTCTAGACTCTCTAAGACAGCAGGAAACGTGAGTGTGCTGAGAACAAAAGAACGGTGTTTCCTACACATACGGACCATATCTAGTCCAACTCATCTTCTGAAACTGATACAAAGCACTGGTCCTCTAACATCCAATGCTTGTCAGTTAAGATGGGAAACGTGTAGCTTCATGAACGATGTAGTTCGTTTGAGCAAAAAAGTGACTGCCCTTACCTTAAACGAAGTCTTGCTTGTACGAAGACTCAGAGCCTGGGATTTAACTCCATTTCTGAATTGAAACACACAGCATAGTTTTCATCCATGGATCACACTCTGCTTTAGAACGAGAAGCACGCTCTTGCTTTCTAGAGTCTCTAAGACAGCAGGAAACGTGAGTGTGCTGAGAACAAAAGAACGGTGTTTCCTACACATACGGACTATATCTAGTCCAAATCTGCTTCTTAAACTGATACAAAGCACTGGTCCTCTAACATCCAATGCTTTTCTGTTAAGATGAGAAACGTGTGAGCTTGTGAATGATATAGTTCCTTTGAACTGAAAAGTGACTGCCCTTACCCGAAAAGAAGTCTTGCTTGTAGGAAGACACAGAGCCTGGGATTTAAGTCCATTTCTGAAGGGAAACACACAGCATAGTTCTCATCCATGGATCATGCTCTGCTTTAGAGCGAGAAGCACACTCTTGCTTTCTAGAGTCTCTAATACAGCAGGAAATCTGAGTGTGCCCACAACAAAAGAACGGTGTTTCCTACACATAGGGACCATATGTAGTCCAAATCTGCTTCTGAAACTGATACAAAGCACTGACCGTCTAACAATCAATGCTTGTAAGTTAAGATGGGAAACGTGTGAGCTTCATGAACGATGTAGTTCGTTTGAGCAGAAAAATGACATCACTTACATGAATTGAAGTCTTGCTTGTAGGAAGACTCAGAGCCTGGGATTTAACTCCATTTCTGAAGTAAAACACACAGCAGTGTAATAATCCATTGATCACACTCTGCTTTAGAACAAGAAGCACACTCTTGCTTTCTAGAGTCTCTAATACAGCAGGAAACGTGATTTTGCTGAGAACAAAAGAACGGTGTTTCCTACACATACGACATTATATAGTCCAACTCTGCTTCTGAAACTGATACAAACCACTGGTCCTCTAACATCCAATGCTTGTCTGTTAAGGTGAGAAAAGTGTGAGCTTCGTGAACGATGTAGTTCCTTTGAGCTAAAAAGTGACTGCCCTTACCTGAAACGAAGTCTTGCTTGTAGGAAGACTCAGAGCCTGGGATTTAACTCCATTTCTGAAGGCAAACACACAGCATAGTTCTCATCCATGGATCACACTCTGCTTTAGAGCGAGAAGCACGCTATTGCTTTGTAGAGTCTCTAAGACAGCAGGAAACGTGAGTGTGCTGAGAACAAAAGAACGGTGTTTCCTACACTTATGGACCATATCTAGTCCATCTCTGCTTCTGAAACTGATACACAGCACTGGTCCTCTAACATCCAATGCTTGTCGTTAAGATGAGAAACGTGTGAGCTTTGTGAACGATATAGTTCCTTTGAACTGAAAAGTGACTGCTCCTACCTGAAAAGAAGTCTTTCTTGTAGGAAGACACAGAGCCTGGGATTTAAGTCCATTTCTGAAGGGAAACACACAGCATAGTTCTCATCCATGGATCACACTCTGCTTTAGAGCAAGAAGCACACTCTTGCTTTCTAGAGTCTCTAAGACAGCAGGAAATCTGAGTGTGCCCAGAACAAAAGAACGGTGTTTCCTACACATATGGACTATATGTAGACCAAAACTTCTTCTGAAACTGAGAGAATGCACTGGTCCTCTAACATCCAATGCTTGTCAGTTAAGATGAGAAACGTGTGAGCTTCGTGAAAGATGTAGTTCGTTTGAGCAGAAAAGTGACTGCCCTTACCTGAAACGAAGTCTTGCTTGTAGGGAGACTCAGAGCCTGGGATTTAACTCCTTTTCTGAAGTGAAACACACAGCATAGTTTTCATCCATGGATCACACTCTGCTTTAGAAGGAGAAGCACGCTCTTGCTTTCTAGAGTCTCTAAGACAGCAGGAAACGTGAGTGTGCTGAGAAAAAAAAACGGTGTTTCCTACACAGACTGACCATATCTAGTCCAAATCTGCTTCTGAAACTGATACACAGCACTGGTCCTCTAACATCCAATGCTTGTCAGTTAAGATGAGAAACGTGTGAGCTTCTGGAATGATGTAGTTCGTTTGAGCAGAAAAGTGACAGCCTTTACCTGAAACGAAGTCTTGCTTGGAGGAAGACTCAGAGCCTGGGATTTAACTCCAATTCCGAAGTGAAACACACAGCATAGTTCTCATCCATGGATCACAATCTGCTTTAGAGCAAGAAGCACACTCTTGCTTTCTAGAGTCTCTAAGACAGCAGGAAATCTGAGTGTGCCCAGAACAAAAGAACGGTGTTTCCTACACATACGGACTATATGTAGTCCATAACTTCTTGTGAAACTGATAGAATGCACTGGTCCTCTAACATCCAATGCTTGTCAGTTAAGATGAGAAACGTGTGAGCTTCGTGAAAGATGTAGTTCGTTTGAGCAGAAAAGTGACTGCCCTTACATGAAACGAAGTCTTGCTTGTAGGGAGACTCAGAGCTTGGGATTTAACTCCTTTTCTGAAGTGAAACACACAGCATAGTTTTCATCCATGGATCACACTCTGCTTTAGAACGAGAAGCACGCTCTTGCTTTCTAGAGTCTCTAAGACAGCAGGAAACGTGAGTGTGCTGAGAACAAAAGAACAGTGTTTCCTACACATACGGAACATATCTAGTCCAAATCTGTTTCTTAAACTGATACAAAGCACTGGTCCTCTAACATCCAATGCTTGTCTGTTAAGATGAGAAACGTGTGAGCTTTGTGAACGATATAGTTCCTTTGAACTGAAAAGTGACTGCTCTTACCTGAAAAGAAGTCTTGCTTGTAGGAAGACACAGAGCCTGGGATTTAACTCCATTTCTGAAGGCAAACACACAGCATAGTTCTCATCCATGGATCACACTCTGCTTTAGAGCGAGAAGCACGCTCTTGCTTTCTAGAGTCTCTAAGACAGCAGGAAACGTGAGTGAGCTGAGAACAAAAGAACGGTGTTTCCTACACTTATGGACCATATCTAGTCCAACTCTGCTTCTGAAACTGATACACAGCACTGGTCCTCTAACATCCAATGCTTGTCAGTTAAGATGAGAAACGTTTGTGCTTCTGGAACGATGTAGTTCGTTTGAGCAGAAAAGTGACTGCCCTTACATGAAACGAAGTCTTGCTTGGAGGAAGACTCAGAGCCTGGGATTTAACTCCAATTCCGAAGTGAAACACACAGCATAGGTCTCATCCATGGATCACACTCTGCTTTAGAGCAAGAAGCACTCTCTTGCTTTCTAGAGTCTCTAAGACAGCAGGAAATCTGAGTGTGCCCAGAACAAAAGAACGGTGTTTCCTACACATACGGAATATATTTAGTCCAAAACTTCTTCTGAAACTGATAGAATGCACTGGTCCTCTAACATCCAATGCTTGTCAGTTAAGATGAGAAACGTGTGAGCTTCGTGAAAGATGTAGTTCGTTTGAGCAGAAAAGTGACTGCCCTTACCTGAAACGAAGTCTTGCTTGTAGGGAGACTCAGAGCATGGGATTTAACTCCTTTTCTGAAGTGAAACACACAGCATAGTTTTCATCCATGGATCACACACTGCTTTAGAACGAGAAGCACGCTCTTGCTTTCTAGAGTCTCTAAGACAGCAGGAAACGTGAGTGTGCTGAGAACAAAAGAACGGTGTTTCCTACACATACGGACCATATCTAGTCCAAATCTGCATCTTAAACTGATACAAAGCACTGGTCCTCTAACATCCAATGCTTTTCTGTTATGATGAGAAACGTGTGAGCTTTGTGAATGATATAGTTCCTTTGAACTGAAAAGGGACTGCCCTTACCCGAATAGAATTCTTGCTTGTAGGAAGACACAGAGCCTGGGATTTAAGTCCATTTCTGAAGGGAAACACACAGCATAGTTCTCATCCATGGATCACGCTCTGCTTTAGAGCGAGAAGCACACTCTTGCTTTCTAGAGTCTCTAATAAAGCAGGAAATCTGAGTGTGCCCAGAACAAAAGAACGGTGTTTCCTGCACATAGGGACCATATGTAGTCCAAATCTGCTTCTGAAACTGATACAAAGCACTGACCGTCTAACATCCAATGCTTGTCAGTTAAGATGGGAAATGTGTGAGCTTCATGAACGATGTAGTTCGTTTGAGCAGAAAAATGACAGCCCTTACATGAATTGAAGTCTTGCTTGTAGGAAGACTCAGAGCCTGGGATTTAACTCCATTTCTGAAGTAAAACACACAGTAGTGTAATCATCCATTGATCACACTCTGCTTTAGAATAAGAAGCACACTCTTGCTTTCTAGAGTCTCTAATACAGCAGGAAACGTGAATTTGCTGAGAACAAAAGAACGGTGTTTCCTACACATACGGACATTATATAGTCCAACTCTGCTTCTGAAACTGATACAAAGCACTGGTCCTCTAACATCCAATGCTTGTCTGTTAGGTGAGAAACGTGTGAGCTCCGTGAACGATGTAGTTCGTTTGAGCTGAAAAGTGACTGCCCTTACCTGAATTGAAGTCTGGCTTGTAGGAAGACTCAGAGCCTGGGATTTAACTCCATTTCTGAAGGCAAACACACAGCATAGTTCTCATCCATGGATCACACTCTGCTTTAGAGCGAGAAGCACGCTCTTGCTTTCTAGAGTCTCTAAGACATCAGGAAACGTGAGTGTGCTGAGAACAAAAGAACGGTGTTTCCTACACTTATGGGCCATATCTAGTCCAACTCTGCTTCTGAAACTGATACACAGCACTGGTCCTCTAACATCCAATGCTTTTCTGTTAAGATGAGAAACGTGTGAGCTCTGTGAACGATGTAGTTCGTTTGAGCAGAAAAGCGACTGTCCTTACCTGAAATGAAGTCTTGCTTGTAGGAAGACTCAGAGCCTGGGATTTAACTCCATTTCTGAAGGCAAACACACAGCATAGTTCTCATCCATGGATCACACTCTGCTTTAGAGCGAGAAGCACGCTCTTGCTTTCTAGACTCTCTAAGACAGCAGGAAACGTGAGTGTGCTGAGAACAAAAGAACGGAGTTTCCTACACATACGGACCATATCTAGTCCAAATCTGCTTCTGAAACTGATACAAAGCACTGACTCTCTAACATCCAATGCTTGTCAGTTAAGATGGGAAACGTGTGAGCTTCATGAACGATGTAGTTCGTTTGAGCAGAAAAGTGACTGCCTTACCTGAATTGAAGTCTTGCTTGTAGGAAGACACAGAGCCTGGGATTTAAGTCCATTTCTGAAGGCAAACACACAGCATAGTTCTCATCCATGGATCACACTCTGCTTTAGAGCGAGAAGCACGCTCTTGCTTTCTAGAGTCTCTAAGACAGCAGGAAACCTGAGTGAGCTGAGAACAAAAGAACGGTGTTTCCTACACTTATGGACCATATCTAGTCCAACTCTGCTTCTGAAACTGATACACAGCACTGGTCCTCTAACATCCAATGCTTGTCAGTTAAGATGAGAAACGTTTGTGCTTCTGGAATGATGTAGTTCGTTTGAGCAGAAAAGTGACTGCCCTTACATGAAACGAAGTCTTGCTTGGAGGAAGACTCAGAGCCTGGGATTTAACTCCAATTCCGAAGTGAAACACACAGCATAGTTCTCATCCATGGATCACACTCTGCTTTAGAGCAAGAAGCACACTCTGGCTTTCTAGAGTCTCTAAGACAGCAGGAAATCTGAGTGTGCCCAGAACAAAAGAACGGTGTTTCCTACACATACGGAATATATTTAGTCCAAAACTTCTTCTGAAACTGATAGAATGCACTGGTCCTCTAACATCCAATGCATGTCAGTTAAGATGAGAAACGTGTGAGCTTCGTGAAAGATGTAGTTCGTTTGAGCAGAAAAGTGACTGCCCTTACCTGAAACGAAGTCTTCCTTGTAGGGAGACTCAGAGCATGGGATTTAACTCCTTTTCTGAAGTGAAACACACAGCATAGTTTTCATCCATGGATCACACACTGCTTTAGAACGAGAAGCACGCTCTTGCTTTCTAGAGTCTCTAAGACAGCAGGAAACGTGAGTGTGCTGAGAACAAAAGAACAGTGTTTCCTACACATACGGACCATATCTAGTCCAAATCTGCTTCTTAAACTGATACAAAGCACTGGTCCTCTAACATCCAATGCTTGTCTGTTAAGATGAGAAACGTGTGAGCTTTGTGAACGATATAGTTCCTTTGAACTGAAAATTGACTGCTCTTACCTGAAAAGAAGTCTTTCTTGTAGGAAGACACAGAGCCTGGGATTTAAGTCCATTTCTGAAGGGAAACACACAGCATAGTTCTCATCCATGGATCACACTCTGCTTTAAAGCAAGAAGCACACTCTTGCTTTCTAGAGTCTCTAAGACAGCAGGAAATCTGAGTGTGCCCAGAACAAAAGAACAGTGTTTCCTACACATACGGACTATATGTAGTCCAAAACTTCTTCTGAAACTGAGAGAATGCACTGGTCCTCTAACATCCAATGCTTGTCAGTTAAGATGAGAAACGTATGAGCTTCGTGAAAGATGTAGTTCGTTTGAGCAGAAAAGTGACTGCCCTTACCTTAAACGAACTCTGGCTTGTACGAAGACTCAGAGCCTGGGATTTAACTCCTTTTCTGAAGTGAAACACACAGCATAGTTTTCATCCATGGATCACACTCTGCTTTAGAAGGAAAATCACGCTCTTGCTTTCTAGAGTCTCTAAGACAGCAGGAAACGTGAGTGTGCTGAGAAAAAAAAACGGTGTTTCCTACACAGACTGACCATATCTAGTCCAAATCTGCTTCTTAAACTGATACAAAGCACTGGTCCTCTAACATTCTATGCTTGTCTGTTAAGATGAGAAACGTGTGAGCTTCATGAACGATGTAGTTCGTTTCAGCAGAAAAGTGACTGCCCTGACCTGAATTGAAGTCTTGCTTGTAGGAAGACTCAGAGCCTGGGATTTAACTCCATTTCTGAATTGAAACACACAGCAGTGTTCTCATCCATTGATGACACTCTGCTTCAGAACAAGAAGCACGCTCTTGCTTTCTAGATTCTCTAACACAGCAGGAAACGTGAGTGTGCTGAGAACAAAAGATCGGGGTTTCCTACACTTATGGACCATATCTAGTCCAACTCTGCTTCTGAAACTGATACACAGCACTGGTCCTCTAACATCCAATGATTGTCAGTTAAGATGAGAAACGTGTGAGCTTCTGGAATGATGTAGTTCGTTTGAGCAGAAAAGTGACAGCCCTTACCTGAAACGAAGTCTTGCTTGGAGGAAGACTCAGAGCCTGGGATTTAACTCCAATTCCGAAGTGAAACACACAGCATAGTTCTCATCCATGGATCACACTCTGCTTTAGAGCAAGAAGCACACTCTTGCTTTCTAGAGTCTCTAATACAGCAGGAAACGTGATTTTGCTGAGAACAAAAGAACGGTGTTTCCTACACATACGGACATTATATAGTCCAACTCTGCTTCTGAAACTGATACAAAGCACTGGTCCTCTAACATCCAATGCTTGTCTGTTAGGTGAGAAACGTGTGAGCTCCATGAACAATGTAGTTCGTTTGAGCAGAAAAGTGACTGCCCTTACCTGAAATGAAGTCTTGCTTGGAGGAAGACTCAGAGCCTGGGATTTAACTCCAATTCCGAAGTGAAACACACAGCATAGTTCTCATCCATGGATCACACTCTGCTTTAGAGCAAGAAGCACACTCTTGCTTTCTAGAGTCTCTAAGACAGCAGGAAATCTGAGTGTGCCCAGAACAAAAGAACGGTGTTTCCTACACATACGGACTATATGTAGTCTAAAACTTCTTCTGAAACTGATAGAATGCACTGGTCCTCTAACATCCAATGCTTGTCAGTTAAGATGAGAAACCTGTGAGCTTCGTGAAAGATGTAGTTCGTTTGAGCAGAAAATTGACTGCCCATACCTGAAACGAAGTCTTGCTTGTAGGGAGACTCAGAGCCTGGGATTTAACTCCTTTTCTGAAGTGAAACACACAGCATAGTTTTCATCCATGGATTACACTCTGCTTTAGAACGAGAAGCACGCTCTTGCTTTCTAGAGTCTCTAAGACAGCAGGAAATGTGAGTGTGCTGAGAACAAAAGAATGGTGTTTCCTACACATACGGACCATATCTAGTCCAAATCTGCTTCTTAAAATGATACAAACACTGGTCCTCTAACATCCAATGCTTTTCTGATAAGATGAGAAACGTGTGAGCTCTGTGAACGATGTAGTTCGTTTGAGCAGAAAAGCGTCTGTCCTTACCTGAAATGAAGTCTTGCTTGTAGGAAGACTCAGAGCCTGGGATTTAACTCCATTTCTGAAGGCAAACACACAGCATAGTTCTCATCCATGGATCACACTCTGCTTTAGAGCGAGAAGCACGCTCTTGCTTTCTAGAGTCTCTAAGACAGCAGGAAACGTGAGTGTGCTGAGAACAAAAGAACGGTGTTTCCTACACATACGAACCATATCTAGTCCAACTCATCTTCTGAAACTGATACAAAGCACTGGTCCTCTAACATCCAATGCTTGTCAGTTAAGATGGGAAACGTGTGAGCTTCATGAACGATGTAGTTCGTTTGAGCAAAAAAGTGACTGCCCTTACCTTAAACGAAGTCTTGCTTGTACGAAGACTCAGAGCCTGGGATTTAACTCCATTTCTGAATTGAAACACACAGCAGTGTTCTCATCCATTGATCACACTCTGCTTTAGAATAAGAAGCACGCTCTTGCTTTTTAGATTCTCTAAGACAGGAGGAAACGTGATTTTGCTGAGAACAAAAGAACGGAGTTTCCTACACATACGGACCATATCTAGTCCAAATCTGCTTCTGAAATTGATACAAAGCACTGGTCCTCTAACATCCAATGCTTGTCTGTTAAGGTGAGAAACGTGTGAGCTTCGTGAACGATGTAGTTCGTTTGAGCTGAAAAGTGACTGCCCTTACCTGAAACGAAGTCTTGCTTGTAGGAAGACTCAGAGCCTGGGATTTAACTCCATTTCTGAAGTGAAACACACAGCATAGTTCTCATCCATGGATCACACTCTGCTTTAAAGCAAGAAGCACACTCTTGCTTTCTAGAGTCTCTAAGACAGCAGGATATCGGAGTGTGCCCAGACCAAAAGAACGGTGTTTCCTACACATACGGACTATATGTAGTCCAAAATTTCTTCTGAAACTGATTGAATGCACTGGTCCTCTAACATCCAATGCTTGTCAGTTAAGATGAGAAACGTGTGAGCTTCGTGAACAATGTAGTTCATTTGAGCAGAAAAGTGACTGCCCTCACCTGAAACGAAGTCTTGCTTGTAGGGAGACTCAGAGCCTGCGATTTAACTCCTTTTCTGAAGTGAAACACACAGCATAGTTTTCATCCATGGATCACACTCTGCTTTAGAACGAGAAGCACGCTCTTGCTTTCTAGAGTCTCTAAGACAGCAGGAAATGTGAGTGTGCTGAGAACAAAAGAATGGTGTTTCCTACACATACGGACTATATCTAGTCCAAATCTGCTTCTTAAACTGATACAAAGCACTGGTCCTCTAACATCCAATGCTTGTCTGTTAAGATGAGAAACGTGTGAGCTTTGTGAATGATATAGTTCCTTTGAACTGAAAAGTGACTGCCCTTACCCGAAAAGAAGTCTTGCTTGTAGGAAGACACAGAGCCTGGGATTTAAGTCCATTTCTGAAGGGAAACACACAGCATAGTTCTCATCCATGAATCATGCTCTGCTTTAGAGCGAGAAGCACACTCTTGCTTTCTAGAGTCTCTAATACAGCAGGAAATCTGAGTGTGCCCAGAACAAAAGAACTGTGTTTCCTACACATAGGGACCATATGTAGTCCAAATCTGCTTCTGAAACTGATACAAAGCACTGACCGTCTAACAATCAATGCTTGTAAGTTAAGATGGGAAACGTGTGAGCTTCATGAACGATGTAGTTCGTTTGAGCAGAAAAATGACATCACTTACATGAATTGAAGTCTTGCTTGTAGGAAGACTCAGAGCCTGGGATTTAACTCCATTTCTGAAGTAAAACACACAGCAGTGTAATAATCCATTGATCACACTGTGCTTTAGAACAAGACGCACACTCTTGCTTTCTAGAATCTCTAATACAGCAGGAAACGTGATTTTGCTGAGAACAAAAGAACGGTGTTTCCTACACATACGGACATTATATAGTCCAACTCTGCTTCTGAAACTGATACAAACCACTGGTCCTCTAACATCCAATGCTTGTCTGTTAAGGTGAGAAAAGTGTGAGCTTCGTGAACGATGTAGTTCCTTTGAGCTAAAAAGTGACTGCCCTTACCTAAAACGAAGTCTTGCTTGTAGGAAGACTCAGAGCCTGGGATTTAACTCCATTTCTGAAGTGAAACACACAGCATAGTTCTCATCCATGGATCACACTCTGCTTTAGAGCGAGAAGCACGCTCTTGCTTTCTAGAGTCTCTAAGACAGCAGGAAACGTGAGTGTGCTGAGAACAAAAGAACGGTGTTTCCTACACATACGGACCATATCTAGTCCAACTCATCTTCTGAAACTGATACAAAGCACTGGTCCTCTAACATCCAATGCTTGTCAGTTAAGATGGGAAACGTGTGAGCTTCATGAACGATGTAGTTCGTTTGAGCAAAAAAGTGACTGCCCTTACCTTAAACGAAGTCTTGCTTGTACGAAGACTCAGAGCCTGGGATTTAACACCATTTCTGAATTGAAACACACAGCAGTGTTCTCATCCATTGATCAAACTCTGCTTTAGAATAAGAAGCACGCTCTTGCTTTTTAGAGTCTCTAAGACAGGAGGAAACGTGATTTTGCTGAGAACAAAAGAACGGAGTTTCCTACACATACGGACCATATCTAGTCCAAATCTGCTTCTGAAACTGATACAAAGCACTGACTCTCTAACATCCAATGCTTGTCTGTTAAGATGAGAAACGTGTGAGCTTTGTGAACGATATAGTTCCTTTGAACTGAAAAGTGACTGCTCTTACCTGAAAAGAAGTCTTGCTTGTAGGAAGACACAGAGCCTGGGATTTAACTCCATTTCTGAAGGGAAACACACAGCATAGTTCTCATCCATGGATCACACTCTGCTTTAGAGCAAGAAGCACACTCTTGCTTTCTAGAGTCTCTAAGACAGCAGGAAACGTGAGTGTGCCCAGAACTAAAGACCGAGGTTTCCTACACATATGGATCATATGTAGTCCAACTCTGCTTCTGAAACTGATACAAAGCACTGACCCTCTAACATCCAATGCTTGTCAGTTAAGATGAGAAACGCGTGAGCTCAGTGAACGATGTAGTTCATTTGAGCTGAAAAGTGACTGCCCTTACCTGAATCGAAGTCTTGCATGTAGGAAGACTCAGAGCCTGGGATTTAAGTCCATTTCTGAAGGGAAACACACAGCATAGTTCTCATCCATGGATCACACTCTGCTTTAGAGCGAGAAGCACACTCTTGCTTTCTAGAGTCTCTAATACAGCAGGAAATCTGAGTGGGCCCAGAATAAAAGATTGGTGTTTCCTACACATACGGACAATATGTAGTCCAAATCTGCTTCTAAAACTGATACAAAGCACTGACCCTCTAAAATCCAATGCTTGTCAGTTAAGATGGGAAACGTGTGAGATCATGAACGATGTAGTTCATTTGAGCAGAAAAGTGACTGCCATTACCTGAAATGAAGTCTTGCTTGTAGGAAGACTCAGAGCCTGGGATTTTACTCCATTTCTGAAGTGAAACACACAGCGTAGTTCTCATCCATTGATCACACTCTGCTTTAAAGCAAGAAGCACACTCTTGCTTTCTAGAGTCTCTAATACAGCAGGAAACGTGATTTTGCTGAGAACAAAGGAACGGTGTTTCCTACACATACGGACATTATATAGTCCAACTCTGCTTCTGAAACTGATACAAAGCACTGGTCCTCTAACATCCAATGCTTGTCTGTTAAGGTGAGAAACGTGTGAGCTTCGTGAACGATGTAGTTCGTTTGAGCTGAAAAGTGACTGCCCTTACCTGAAACGAAGTCTTGCTTGTAGGAAGACTCAGAGCCTGGGATTTAACTCCATTTCTGAAGTGAAACACACAGCATAGTTCTCATCCATGGATCACACTCTGCTTTAAAGCAAGAAGCACACTCTTGCTTTCTAGAGTCTCTAAGACAGCAGGATATCGGAGTGTGCCCAGACCAAAAGAACGGTGTTTCCTACACATACGGACTATATGTAGTCCAAAATTTCTTCTGAAACTGATTGAATGCACTGGTCCTCTAACATCCAATGCTTGTCAGTTAAGATGAGAAACGTGTGAGCTTCGTGAACGATGTAGTTCATTTGAGCAGAAAAGTGACTGCCCTCACCTGAAACGAAGTCTTGCTTGTAGGGAGACTCAGAGCCTGGGATTTAACTCCTTTTCTGAAGTGAAACACACAGCATAGTTTTCATCCATGGATCACACTCTGCTTTAGAACGAGAAGCACGCTCTTGCTTTCTAGAGTCTCTAAGACAGCAGGAAATGTGAGTGTGCTGAGAACAAAAGAATGGTGTTTCCTACACATACGGACTATATCTAGTCCAAATCTGCTTCTTAAACTGATACAAAGCACTGGTCCTCTAACATCCAATGCTTGTCTGTTAAGATGAGAAACGTGTGAGCTTTGTGAATGATATAGTTCCTTTGAACTGAAAAGTGACTGCCCTTACCCGAAAAGAAGTCTTGCTTGTAGGAAGACACAGAGCCTGGGATTTAAGTCCATTTCTGAAGGGAAACACACAGCATAGTTCTCATCCATGGATCATGCTCTGCTTTAGAGCGAGAAGCACACTCTTGCTTTCTAGAGTCTCTAATACAGCAGGAAATCTGAGTGTGCCCAGAACAAAAGAACGGTGTTTCCTACACATAGGGACCATATGTAGTCCAAATCTGCTTCTGAAACTGATACAAAGCACTGACCGTCTAACAATCAATGCTTGTAAGTTAAGATGGGAAACGTGTGAGCGTCATGAACGATGTAGTTCGTTTGAGCAGAAAAATGACATCACTTACATGAATTGAAGTCTTGCTTGTAGGAAGACTCAGAGCCTGGGATTTAACTCCATTTCTGAAGTAAAACACACAGCAGTGTAATAATCCATTGATCACACTCTGCTTTAGAACAAGAAGCACACTCTTGCTTTCTAGAGTCTCTAATACAGCAGGAAACGTGATTTTGCTGAGAACAAAAGAACGGTGTTTCCTACACATACGGACATTATATAGTCCAACTCTGCTTCTGAAACTGATACAAACCACTGGTCCTCTAACATCCAATGCTTGTCTGTTAAGGTGAGAAAAGTGTGAGCTTCGTGAACGATGTAGTTCCTTTGAGCTAAAAAGTGACTGCCCTTACCTGAAACGAAGTCTTGCTTGTAGGAAGACTCAGAGCCTGGGATTTAACTCCATTTCTGAAGGCAAACACACAGCATAGTTCTCATGCATGGATCACACTCTGCTTTAGAGCGAGAAGCACGCTCTTGCTTTGTAGAGTCTCTAAGACAGCAGGAAACGTGAGTGTGCTGAGAACAAAAGAACGGTGTTTCCTACACTTATGGACCATATCTAGTCCATCTCTGCTTCTGAAACTGATACACAGCACTGGTCCTCTAACATCCAATGCTTGTCAGTTAAGATGAGAAACGTGTGAGCTTCGTGAAAGATGTAGTTCGTTTGAGCAGAAAAGTGACTGCCCTTACCAGAAACGAAGTCTTGCTTGTAGGGAGACTCAGAGCCTGGGATTTAACTCCTTTTCTGAAGTAAAACACACAGCATAGTTTTCATCCATGGATCACACTCTGCTTTAGAAGGAGAAGCACGCTCTTGCTTTCTAGAGTCTCTAAGACAGCAGGAAACGTGAGTGTGCTGAGAAAAAAAAACGGTGTTTCCTACACAGACTGACCATATCTAGTCCAACTCTGCTTCTGAAACTGATACACAGCACTGGTCCTCTAACATCCAATGCTTGTCAGTTAAGATGAGAAACGTGTGAGCTTCTGGAATGATGTAGTTCGTTTGAGCAGAAAAGTGACAGCCCTTACCTGAAACGAAGTCTTGCTTGGAGGAAGACTCAGAGCCTGGGATTTAACTCCAATTCCGAAGTGAAACACACAGCATAGTTCTCATCCATGGATCACACTCTGCTTTAGAGCAAGAAGCACACTCTTGCTTTCTAGAGTCTCTAAGACAGCAGAAAATCTGAGTGTGCCCAGAACAAACGAACGGTGTTTCCTACACATACGGACTATATGTAGTCCATAACTTCTTCTGAAACTGATAGAATGCACTGGTCCTCTAACATCCAATGCTTGTCAGTTAAGATGAGAATCGTGTGAGCTTCGTGAAAGATGTAGTTCGTTTGAGCAGAAAAGTGACTGCCCTTACCTGAAACGAAGTCTTGCTTGTAGGGAGACTCAGAGCTTGGGATTTAACTCCTTTTCTGAAGTGAAACACACAGCATAGTTTTCATCCATGGATCACACTCTGCTTTAGAACGAGAAGCACGCTCTTGCTTTCTAGAGTCTCTAAGACAGCAGGAAACGTGAGTGTGCTGAGAACAAAAGAACAGTGTTTCCTACACATACAGACCATATCTAGTCCAAATCTGCATCTTAAACTGATACAAAGCACTGGTCCTCTAACATCCAATGCTTTTCTGTTATGATGAGAAACGTGTGAGCTTTGTGAATGATATAGTTCCTTTGAACTGAAAAGTGACTGCCCTTACCCGAAAAGAAGTCTTGCTTGTAGGAAGACACAGAGCCTGGGATTTAAGTCCATTTCTGAAGGGAAACACACAGCATAGTTCTCATCCATGGATCACGCTCTGCTTTAGAGCGAGAAGCACACTCTTGCTTTCTAGAGTCTCTAATAAATCAGGAAATCTGAGTGTGCCCAGAACAAAAGAACGGTGTTTCCTACACATACAGAACATATCTAGTCCAAATCTGTTTCTTAAACTGATACAAAGCACTGGTCCTCTAACATCCAATGCTTGTCTGTTAAGATGAGAAACGTGTGAGCTTCATGAACGATGTAGTTCGTTTCAGCAGAAAAGTGACTGCCCTGACCTGAATTGAAGTCTTGCTTGTAGGAAGACTCAGAGCCTGGGATTTAATTCCATTTCTGAATTGAAACACACAGCCGTGTTCTCATCCATTGATGACACTCTGCTTCAGAACAAGAAGCACGCTCTTGCTTTCTAGAGTCTCTAACACAGCAGGAAACGTGAGAGTGCTGAGAACAAAAGAACGGTGTTTCCTACACTTATGGGCCATATCTAGTCCAACTCTGCTTCTGAAACTGATACACAGCACTGGTCCTCTAACATCCAATGCTTGTCAGTTACGATGAGAAACGTGTGAGCTTCTGGAATGATGTAGTTCGTTTGAGCAGAAAAGTGACAGCCCTTACCTGAAACGAAGTCTTGCTTGGAGGAAGACTCAGAGCCTGGGATTTAACACCAATTCCGAAGTGAAACACACAGCATAGTTCTCATCCATGGATCACACTCTGCTTTAGAGCAAGAAGCACACTCTTGCTTTCTAGAGTCTCTAAGACAGCAGGAAATCTGAGTGTGCCCAGAACAAAAGAACGGTGTTTCCTACACATACGGACTATATGTAGTCCAAAACTTCTTGTGAAACTGATAGAATGCACTGGTCCTCTAACATCCAATGCTTGTCAGTTAAGATGAGAAACGTGTGAGCTTCGTGAAAGATGTAGTTCGTTTGAGCAGAAAAGTGACTGCCCTTACCTGAAACGAAGTCTTGCTTGTAGGGAGACTCAGAGCTTGGGATTTAACTCCTTTTCTGAAGTGAAACACACAGCATAGTTTTCATCCATGGATCACACTCTGCTTTAGAACGAGAAGCACGCTCTTGCTTTCTAGAGTCTCTAAGACAGCAGGAAACGTGAGTGTGCTGAGAACAAAAGAACGGTGTTTCCTACACATGCGGACCATATCTAGTCCAAATCTGCATCTTAAACTGATACAAAGCACTGGTCCTCTAACATCCAATGCTTTTCTGTTATGATGAGAAACGTGTGAGCTTTGTGAATGATATAGTTCCTTTGAACTGAAAAGTGACTGCCCTTACCCGAAAAGAATTCTTGCTTGTAGGAAGACACAGAGCCTGGGATTTAAGTCCATTTCTGAAGGGAAACACACAGCATAGTTCTCATCCATGGATCACGCTCTGCTTTAGAGCGAGAAGCACACTCTTTCTTTCTAGAGTCTCAAATAAAGCAGGAAATCTGAGTGTGCCCAGAACAAAAGAACGGTGTTTCCTACACATAGGGACCATATGTAGTCCAAATCTGCTTCTGAAACTGATACAAAGCACTGACCGTCTAACATCCAATGCTTGTCAGTTAAGATGGGAAACGTGTAGCTTCATGAACGATGTAGTTCGTTTGAGCAAAAAAGTGACTGCCCTTACCTTAAACGAAGTCTTGCTTGTACGAAGACTCAGAGCCTGGGATTTAACTCCATTTCTGAATTGAAACACACAGCAGTGTTCTCATCCATTGATCACACTCTGCTTTAAATAAGAAGCACGCTCTTGCTTTTTAGAGTCTCTAAGACAGGAGGAAACGTGATTTTGCTGAGAACAAAAGAACGGAGTTTCCTACACATACAGACCATATCTAGTCCAAATCTGCTTCTGAAACTGATACAAAGCACTGACTCAATAACATCCAATGCTTGTCAGTTAAGATGGGAAACGTGTGAGCTTCATGAACGATGTAGTTCGTTTGAGCAGAAAAGTGACTGCCTTACCTGAATTGAAGTCTTGCTTGTAGGAAGACACAGAGCCTGGGATTTAACTCCATTTCTGAAGGCAAACACACAGCATAGTTCTCATCCATGGATCACACTCTGCTTTAGAGCGAGAAGCACGCTCTTGCTTTCTAGATTCTCTAAGACAGCAGGAAACCTGAGTGAGCTGAGAACAAAAGAACGTTGATTCCTACACTTATGGACCATATCTAGTCCAACTCTGCTTCTGAAACTGATACACAGCACTGGTCCTCTAACATCCAATGCTTGTCAGTTAAGATGAGAAACGTTTGTGCTTCTGGAACGATGTAGTTCGTTTGAGCAGAAAAGTGACTGCCCTTACATGAAACGAAGTCTTGCTTGGAGGAAGACTCAGAGCCTGGGATTTAACTCCAATTCCGAAGTGAAACACACAGCATAGTTCTCATCCATGGATCACACTCTGCTTTAGAGCAAGAAGCACACTCTTGCTTTCTAGAGTCTCTAAGACAGTAGGAAATCTGAGTGTGCCCAGAACAAAAGAACGGTGTTTCCTACACATACGGAATATATTTAGTCCAAAACTTCTTCTGAAACTGATAGAATGCACTGGTCCTCTAACATCCAATGCTTGTCAGTTAAGATGAGAAACGTGTGAGCTTCGTGAAAGATGTAGTTCGTTTGAGCAGAAAAGTAACTGCCCTTACCTGAAACGAAGTCTTGCTTGTAGGGAGACTCAGAGCATGGGATTTAACTCCTTTTCTGAAGTGAAACACACAGCATAGTTTTATCCATGGATCACACACTGCTTTAGAACGAGAAGCACGCTCTTGCTTTCTAGAGTCTCTAAGACAGCAGGAAACGTGAGTGTGCTGAGAACAAAAGAACAGTGTTTCCTACACATACGGACCATATCTAGTCCAAATCTGCTTCTTAAACTGATACAAAGCACTGGTCCTCTAACATCCAATGCTTGTCTGTTCAGATGAGAAACGTGTGAGCTTTGTGAACGATATAGTTCCTTTGAACTGAAAATTGACTGCTCTTACCTGAAAAGAAGTCTTTCTTGTAGGAAGACACAGAGCCTGGGATTTAAGTCCATTTCTGAAGGGAAACACACAGCATAGTTCTCATCCATGGATCACACTCTGCTTTAGAGCAAGAAGCACACTCTTGCTTTCTAGAGTCTCTAAGACAGCAGGAAATCTGAGTGTGCCCAGAACAAAAGAACAGTGTTTCCTACACATACGGACTATATGTAGTCCAAAACTTCTTCTGAAACTGAGAGAATGCACTGGTCCTCTAACATCCAATGCTTGTCAGTTAAGATGAGAAACGTGTGAGCTTCGTGAAAGATGTAGTTCGTTTGAGCAGAAAAGTGACTGCCCTTACCTGAAACGAAGTCTTGCTTGTACGAAGACTCAGAGCCTGGGATTTAACTCCTTTTCTGAAGTGAAACACACAGCATAGTTTTCATCCATGGATCACACTCTGCTTTAGAAGGAAAAGCACGCTCTTGCTTTCTAGAGTCTCTAAGACAGCAGGAAACGTGAGTGTGCTGAGAAAAAAAAACGGTGTTTCCTACACAGACTGACCATATCTAGTCCAAATCTGCTTCTTAAACTGATACAAAGCACTGGTCCTCTAACATCCTATGCTTGTCTGTTAAGATGAGAAACGTGTGAGCTTCATGAACGATGTAGTTCGTTTCAGCAGAAAAGTGACTGCCCTGACCTGAATTGAAGTCTTGCTTGTAGGAAGACTCAGAGCCTAGGATTTAACTCCATTTCTGAATTGAAACACACAGCAGTGTTCTCATCCATTGATGACACTCTGCTTCAGAACAAGAAGCACGCTCTTGCTTTCTAGAGTCTCTAACACAGCAGGAAACGTGAGTGTGCTGAGAACAAAAGATCGGGGTTTCCTACACTTATGGACCATATCTAGTCCAACTCTGCTTCTGAAACTGATACACAGCACTGGTCCTATAACATCCAATGCTTTTCTGTTATGATGAGAAACGTGTGAGCTTTGTGAATGATATAGTTCCTTTGAACTGAAAAGTGACTGCCCTTACCCGAAAAGAAGTCTTGCTTGTAGGAAGACACAGAGCCTGGGATTTAACTCCAATTCCGAAGTGAAACACACAGGATAGTTCTCATCCATGGATCACACTCTGCTTTAGAGCAAGAAGCACACTCTTGCTTTCTAGAGTCTCTAATGCAGCAGGAAACGTGATTTTGCTGAGAACAAAAGAACGGTGTTTCCTACACATACGGACATTATATAGTCCAACTCTGCTTCTGAAACTGATACAAAGCACTGGTCCTCTAACATCCAATGCTTGTCTGTTAGGTGAGAAACGTGTGAGCTCCGTGAACGATGTAGTTCGTTTGAGCTGAAAAGTGACTGCCCTTATCTGAATTGAAATCTTGCTTGTAGGAAGACTCAGAGCCTGGGATTTAACTCCATTTCTGAAGGAAAACACACAGCATAGTTCTCATCCATGGATCACACTCTGCTTTAGAGCGAGAAGCACGCTCTTGCTTTCTAGAGTCTCTAAGACATCAGGAAACGTGAGTGTGCTGAGAACAAAAGAACTGTGTTTCCTACACTTATGGGCCATATCTAGTCCAACTCTGCTTCTGAAACTGATACACAGCACTGGTCCTCTAACATCCAATGCTTGTCAGTTAAGATGAGAAACGGGTGAGCTTCTGGAACGATGTAGTTCGTTTGAGCAGAAAAGTGACTGCCCTTACCTGAAATGAAGTCTTGCTTGGAGGAAGACTCAGAGCCTGGGATTTAACTCCAATTCCGAAGTTAAACACACAGCATAGTTCTCATCCATGGATCACACTCTGCTTTAGAGCAAGAAGCACACTCTTGCTTTCTAGAGTCTCTAAGACAGCAGGAAATCTGAGTGTGCCCAGAACAAAAGAACGGTGTTTCCTACACATACGGACTATATGTAGTCTAAAACTTCTTCTGAAACTGATAGAATGCACTGGTCCTCTAATATCCAATGCTTGTCAGTTAAGATGAGAAACCTGTGAGCTTCGTGAAAGATGTAGTTCGTTTGAGCAGAAAAGTGACTGCCCTTACCTGAAACGAAGTCTTGCTTGTAGGGAGACTCAGAGCCTGGGATTTAACTCCTTTTCTGAAGTGAAACACACAGCATAGTTTTCATCCATGGATCACACTCTGCTTTAGAACAAGAAGCACGCTCTTGCTTTCTAGAGTCTCTAAGACAGCAGGAAACGTGAGTGTGCTGAGAACAAAAGAACGGTGTTTCCTACACATGCGGACCATATCTAGTCCAAATCTGCATCTTAAACTGATACAAAGCACTGGTCCTCTAACATCCAATGCTTTTCTGTTATGATGAGAAACGTGTGAGCTTTGTGAATGATATAGTTCCTTTGAACTGAAAAGTGACTGCCCTTACCCGAAAAGAATTCTTGCTTGTAGGAAGACACAGAGCCTGGGATTTAAGTCCATTTCTGAAGGGAAACACACAGCATAGTTCTCATCCATGGATCACGCTCTGCTTTAGAGCGAGAAGCACACTCTTTCTTTCTAGAGTCTCAAATAAAGCAGGAAATCTGAGTGTGCCCAGAACAAAAGAACGGTGTTTCCTACACATAGGGACCATATGTAGTCCAAATCTGCTTCTGAAACTGATACAAAGCACTGACCGTCTAACATCCAATGCTTGTCAGTTAAGATGGGAAATGTGTGAGCTTCATGAACGATGTAGTTCGTTTGAGCAGAAAAATGACAGCCCTTACATGAATTGAAGTCTTGCTTGTAGGAAGACTCAGAGCCTGGGATTTAACTCCATTTCTGAAGTAAAACACACAGTAGTGTAATCATCCATTGATCACACTCTGCTTTAGAATAAGAAGCACACTCTTGCTTTCTAGAGTCTCTAATACAGCAGGAAACGTGAATTTGCTGAGAACAAAAGAACGGTGTTTCCTACACATACGGACATTATATAGTCCAACTCTGCTTCTGAAACTGATACAAAGCACTGGTCCTCTAACATCCAATGCTTGTCTGTTAGGTGAGAAACGTGTGAGCTCCGTGAACGATGTAGTTCGTTTGAGCTGAAAAGTGACTGCCCTTACCTGAATTGAAGTCTTGCTTGTAGGAAGACTCAGAGCCTGGGATTTAACTCCATTTCTGAAGGCAAACACACAGCATCGTTCTCATCCATGGATCACACTCTGCTTTAGAGCGAGAAGCACGCTCTTGCTTTCTAGAGTCTCTAAGACATCAGGAAACGTGAGTGTGCTGAGAACAAAAGAACGGTGTTTCCTACACTTATGGGCCATATCTAGTCCAACTCTGCTTCTGAAACTGATACACAGCACTGGTCCTCTAACATCCAATGCTTTTCTGTTAAGATGAGAAACGTGTAGCTTCATGAACGATGTAGTTCGTTTGAGCAGAAAAGTGACTGCCCTTACCTGAATCGAAGTCTTGCTTGTAGGAACACTCAGAGCCTGGGATTTAACTCCATTTCTGTAGTGAAACACACAGCAGTGTAATCATCCATTTATCACACTCTGCTTTAGAACAAGAAGCACGCTCTTGCTTTCTAGAGTCTCTAAGAGAGCAGGAAACGTGTGTGTGCTGAGAACAAAAGAACGGTGTTTCCTAACCATATGGACCATATCTAGTTCAACT
Organism: Onychomys leucogaster; assembly: GCA_949786385.1. Classification (NCBI taxonomy): domain Eukaryota; kingdom Metazoa; phylum Chordata; class Mammalia; order Rodentia; family Cricetidae; genus Onychomys; species Onychomys leucogaster. Next base: position 143,757 of record CATKUP010000278.1, read on the forward strand.
CTGCTTCTGAAACTGATACAAAGCACTGGTCCTCTAACATCCAGTGCTTGTCTTTTAAGATGAGAAACATGTGAGCTTCGTGAACGATGTAGTTCGTTTGAGCAGAAAAGTGACTGACCTTACCTTAAACGAAGTCTTGCTTGTAGGAAGACACAGAGTCTGGGATTTAACTCCATTTCTGAAGAGTAACACACAGCATAGTTCTCTTCCATGGATCACACTCTGCTTTAGACCGAGAAGCACGCTCTTGCTTTCTAAAATCTCTAAGACAGCAGGAAACATGTTTGTGCTGAGGACAAAAGAACGGTGTTTCCTACACATACGGACCATATCTATTCCAACTCTGTTTCTGAAACTGACACAAAGTACTGGTCCTCTAACATCCAATGCTTGTCATTTCAGATGAGAAACGTGTGAGCTTTGAGAATTATGTAGTTCCTTTGAACTGAAAAGTGACTGCCCTTACCTGTAACGAAGTCTTGCTTGTAGTAAGACACAGATCCTGGGATTTAACTCCATCTCTGAAGGGAAACACACAGCAGAGTTCTCATCCATGGATCACACTCTGCTTTAGAGCGAGAAGCACGCTCTTGCTATCTAGAGTCTGTAATACAGCAGGTAATCTGAGTGTGCCCAGAACAAAAGAACGGTGTTTCGTACACATACGGACAATATGTAGTCCAAATCTGCTTCTCAAACTGATACAATGCACCGGTCCTCTAACATCCAATGCTTCTCTGTAAAGAAGAGAAATGTGTGAACTCAGTGAACGATGTAGTTCGTTTGAGCAGAAAAGTAACTGCCATTACCTGGAACGACGTCTTGCTTGTAGGAAGACTCAGAGCCTGGGATTTAACTCCATTTCTGAAGTGAAACCCACAGCAGTGTTCTCATCCATTGATCACACTCTGCTTTAGAACAAGAAGCACGCTCTTTCTTTCTAAATTCTCTAAGACAGCAGGAAACGTGAGTGTGCGGAGAACAAAAGAACGGTGTTTCCTACACATACTGACCATATCTAGTCCAACTCTCCTTCCTAAACTGATACAAAGCACTGGTACTCTAACATCCAATGCTTGTCTGTTAAGATGAGAAACGTGTGAGCTCCGTGAATGATGTAGTTCGTTTGAGCTGGAAAGTGACTGCCCTTACCTGAAACGAAGTCTTGATTGTAGGAAGACACAGAGCCTGAGATTTAACTCCATTTCTGAAGGGAAACGTACAGCATAGTTCTAATCCATGGATCACACTCTGCTTTAGACCGAGAAGCACGCTCTTGCTTTCTAAAATCTCTAAGACAGCAGGAAACATGTTTGTGCTGAGAACAAAAGAACGGTGTTTCCTACACATACGGACCATATCTAGTCCAACTCTGCTTCTGAAACTGATACAAAGCACTGGTCCTCTAACATCCTATGCTTGTCAGTTAAAATGAGAAACGTGTGAGCTTTGTGAATGATGTAGTCTTTTGAACTGAAAAGTGTCTGCCCTTTCCTGAAACGAAGTCTTGCTTGTAGTAAGACACAGAGCGTGGGATTTAACTCCATTTCTGAAAGGAAACACACAGCATTTTTCTCATCCATGGATCACACTCTGCTTTAGAGCGAGAAGCACGCTCTTGCTTTTAGAGTCTCTAATATAGCAGGTAATCTGAGTGTGCCCAGAACAAAAGAACGGTGTTTCCTACACGTTCAGACCATATGTAGTCCAAATCTGCTTCTGAAACTGATACAAAGCACTGACCTTCTAACATCCAATGCTTGTCAGTTAAGATGATAAACGTGTGAGCTTCGTGAACGATGTAGTTCGTTTGAGCAGAAAAGTGACTGCCCTTACCTGAATCGAAGTCTTGCTTGTAGGAACACTCAGAGCCTGGGATTTAACTCCATTTCTGTAGTGAAACACACAGCAGTGTAATCATCCATTTATCACACTCTGCTTTAGAACAAGAAGCACGCTCTTGCTTTCTAGAGTCTCTAAGACAGCAGGAAACGTGTGTGTGCTGAGAACAAAAGAACGGTGTTTCCTAACCATATGGACCATATCTAGTTCAACTCTGCTTCTGAAACTGATACAAAGCACTGGTCCTCTAACATGCAATGCTTGTCAGTTAAGATGGGAAACGTGTAGCTTCATGAACGATGTAGTTCGTTTGAGCAAAAAAGTGACTGCCCTTACCTTAAACAAAGTCTTGCTTGTACGAAGACTCAGAGGCTGGGATTTAACTCCATTTCTGAATTGAAACACACAGCAGTGTTCTCATCCATTGATCACACTCTGCTTTAAATAAGAAGCACGCTCTTGCTTTTTAGAGTCTCTAAGACAGGAGGAAACGTGATTTTGCTGAGAACAAAAGAACGGAGTTTCCTACACATACGGACCATATCTAGTCCAAATCTGCTTCTGAAACTGATACAAAGCACTGACTCTCTAACATCCAATGCTTGTCAGTTAAGATGGGAAACGTGTGAGCTTCATGAACGATGTAGTTCGTTTGAGCAGAAAAGTGACTGCCTTACCTGAATTGAATTCTTGCTTGTAGGAAGACACAGAGCCTGGGATTTAACTCCATTTCTGAAGGGAAACACACAGCATAGTTCTCATCCATGGATCACACTCTGCTTTAGAGGGAGAAGCACGCTCTTGCTTTCTAGAGTCTCTAAGACAGCAGGAAACGTGAGTGTGCTGAGAAAAAAAAAAACGGTGTTTCCTACACAGACTGACCATATCTAGTCCAACTCTGCTTCTGAAACTGAAACACAGCACTGGTCCTCTAACATCCAATGCTTGTCAGTTAAGATGAGAAACGTTTGTGCTTCTGGAACGATGTAGTTCGTTTGAGCAGAAAAGTGACTGCCCTTACATGAAACGAAGTCTTGCTTGGAGGAAGACTCAGAGCCTGGGATTTAACTCCAATTCCGAAGTGAAACACACAGCATAGTTCTCATCCATGGATCACACTCTGCTTTAGAGCAAGAAGCACTCTCTTGCTTTCTCGAGTCTCTAAGACAGCAGGAAATCTGAGTGTGCCCAGAACAAAAGAACGGTGTTTCCTACACATACGGAATATATTTAGTCCAAAACTTCTTCTGAAACTGATAGAATGCACTGGTCCTCTAACATCCAATGCTTGTCAGTTAAGATGAGAAACGTGTGAGCTTCGTGAAAGATGTAGTTCGTTTGAGCAGAAAAGTGACTGCCCTTACCTGAAACGAAGTCTTGCTTGTAGGGAGACTCAGAGCATGGGATTTAACTCCTTTTCTGAAGTGAAACACACAGCATAGTTTTCATCCATGGATCACACACTGCTTTAGAACGAGAAGCACGCTCTTGCTTTCTAGAGTCTCTAAGACAGCAGCAAACGTGAGTGTGCTGAGAACAAAAGAACAGTGTTTCCTACACATACGGACCATATCTAGTCCAAATCTGCTTCTTAAACTGATACAAAGCACTGGTCCTCTAACATCCAATGCTTGTCTGTTAAGATGAGAAACGTGTGAGCTTTGTGAACGATATAGTTCCTTTGAACTGAAAATTGACTGCTCTTACCTGAAAAGAAGTCTTTCTTGTAGGAAGACACAGAGCCTGGGATTTAAGTCCATTTCTGAAGGGAAACACACAGCATAGTTCTCATCCATGGATCACACTCTGCTTTAGAGCAAGAAGCACACTCTTGCTTTCTAGAGTCTCTAAGACAGCAGGAAATCTGAGTGTGCCCAGAACAAAAGAACAGTGTTTCCTACACATACGGACTATATGTAGTCCAAAACTTCTTCTGAAACTGAGAGAATGCACAGGTCCTCTAACATCCAATGCTTGTCAGTTAAGATGAGAAACGTGTGAGCTTCGTGAAAGATGTAGTTCGTTTGAGCAGAAAAGTGACTGCCCTTACCTGAAACGAAGTCTTGCTTGTACGAAGACTCAGAGCCTGGGATTTAACTCCTTTTCTGAAGTGAAACACACAGCATAGTTTTCATCCATGGATCACACTCTGCTTTAGAAGGAAAAGCACGCTCTTGCTTTCTAGAGTCTCTAAGACAGCAGGAAACGTGAGTGTGCTGAGAAAAAAAAACGGTGTTTCCTACACAGACTGACCATATCTAGTCCAAATCTGCTTCTTAAACTGATACAAAGCACTGGTCCTCTAACATCCTATGCTTGTCTGTTAAGATGAGAAACGTGTGAGCTTCATGAACGATGTAGTTCGTTTCAGCAGAAAAGTGACTGCCCTGACCTGAATTGAAGTCTTGCTTGTAGGAAGACTCAGAGCCTGGGATTTAACTCCATTTCTGAATTGAAACACACAGCAGTGTTCTCATCCATTGATGACACTCTGCTTCAGAACAAGAAGCACGCTCTTGCTTTCTAGAGTCTCTAACACAGCAGGAAACGTGAGTGTGCTGAGGCCAAAAGATCGGGGTTTCCTACACTTATGGACCATATCTAGTCCAACTCTGCTTCTGAAACTGATACACAGCACTGGTCCTCTAACATCCAATGCTTGTCAGTTAAGATGAGAAACGTGTGAGCTTCTGGAATGATGTAGTTCGTTTGAGCAGAAAAGTGACAGCCCTTACCTGAAACGAAGTCTTGCTTGGAGGAAGACTCAGAGCCTGGGATTTAACTCCAATTCCGAAGTGAAACACACAGCATAGTTCTCATCCATGGATCACACTCTGCTTTAGAGCAAGAAGCACACTCTTGCTTTCTAGAGTCTCTAATACAGCAGGAAACGTGAGTGTGCTGAGAACAAAAGAACGGTGTTTCCTACACATATGGACATTATATAGTCCAACTCTGCTTCTGAAACTGATACAAAGCACTGGTCCTCTAACATCCAATGCTTGTCTGTTAGGTGAGAAACGTGTGAGCTCCGTGAACGATGTAGTTCGTTTGAGCTGAAAAGTGACTGCCCTTACCTGAATTGAAATCTTGCTTGTAGGAAGACTCAGAGCCTGGGATTTAACTCCATTTCTGAAGGAAAACACACAGCATAGTTCTCATCCATGGATCACACTCTGCTTTAGAGGGAGAAGCACGCTCTTGCTTTCTAGAGTCTCTAAGACATCAGGAAACGTGAGTGTGCTGAGAACAAAAGAACGGTGTTTCCTACACTTATGGGCCATATCTACTCCAACTCTGCTTCTGAAACTGATACACAGCACTGGTCCTCTAACATCCAATGCTTGTCAGTTAAGATGAGAAACGTGTGAGCTTCTGGAACGATGTAGTTCGTTTGAGCAGAAAAGTGACTGCCCTTACCTGAAATGAAGTCTTGCTTGGAGGAAGACTCAGAGCCTGGGATTTAACTCCAATTCCGAAGTGAAACACACAGCATAGTTCTCATCCATGGATCACACTCTGCTTTAGAGCAAGAAGCACACTCTTGCTTTCCAGAGTCTCTAAGACAGCAGGAAATCTGAGTGTGCCCAGAACAAAAGAACGGTGTTTCCTACACATACGGACTATATGTAGTCTAAAACTTCTTCTGAAACTGATAGAATGCTCTGGTCCTCTAACATCCAATGCTTGTCAGTTAAGATGAGAAACCTGTGAGCTTCGTGAAAGATGTAGTTCGTTTGAGCAGAAAAGTGACTGCCCTTACCTGAAACGAAGTCTTGCTTGTAGGGAGACTCAGAGCCTGGGATTTACCTCCTTTTCTGAAGTGAAACACACAGCATAGTTTTCATCCATGGATCACACTCTGCTTTAGAACGAGAAGCACGCTCTTGCTTTCTAGAGTCTCTAAGACAGCAGGAAATGTGAGTGTGCTGAGAACAAAAGAATGGTGTTTCCTACACATACGGACCATATCTAGTCCAAATCTGCTTCTTAAACTGATACAAACACTGGTCCTCTAACATCCAATGCTTTTCTGTTAAGATGAGAAACGTGTGAGCTCTGTGAACGATGTAGTTCGTTTGAGCAGAAAAGCGTCTGTCCTTACCTGAAATGAAGTCTTGCTTGTAGGAAGACTCAGAGCCTGGGATTTAACTCCATTTCTGAAGGCAAACACACAGCATAGTTCTCATCCATGGATCACACTCTGCTTTAGAGCGAGAAGCACGCTCTTGCTTTCTAGACTCTCTAAGACAGCAGGAAACGTGAGTGTGCTGAGAACAAAAGAACGGTGTTTCCTACACATACGGACCATATCTAGTCCAACTCATCTTCTGAAACTGATACAAAGCACTGGTCCTCTAACATCCAATGCTTGTCAGTTAAGATGAGAAACGTGTGAGCTTCATGAAAGATGTAAGTTCGTTTGAGCAAAAAAGTGACTGCCCTTAACTTAAACGAAGTCTTGCTTGTACGAAGCCTCAGAGCCTGGGATTTAACTCCATTTCTGAATTGAAACACACAGCAGTGTTCTCATCCATTGATCACACTCTGCTTTAGATAAGAAGCACGCTCTTGCTTTTTAGAGTCTCTAAGACAGGAGGAAACGTGATTTTGCTGAAAACAAAAGAACGGAGTTTCCTACACATACGGACCATATCTAGTCCAAATCTGCTTCTGAAACTGATACAAAGCACTGACTCTCTAACATCCAATGCTTGTCAGTTAAGATGGGAAACGTGTGAGCTTCATGAGCGATGTAGTTCGTTTGAGCAGAAAAGTGACTGCCTTACCTGAATTGAAGTCTTGCTTGTAGGAAGACTCAGAGCCTGGGATTCAACTCCATTTCTGAAGGCAAACACACAGCATAGTTCTCATCCATGGATCACACTCTGCTTTAGAGCGAGAAGCACGCTCTTGCTTTCTAGAGTCTCTAAGACAGCAGGAAACGTGAGTGTGCTGAGAACAAAAGAACGGTGTTTCCTAACCATATGGACCATATCTAGTTCAACTCTGCTTCTGAAACTGATACAAAGCACTGGTCCTCTAACATCCAGTGCTTGTCTTTTAAGATGAGAAACATGTGAGCTTCGTGAACGATGTAGTTCGTTTGAGCAGAAAAGTGACTGACCTTACCTGAAACGAAGTCTTGATTGTAGGAAGACACAGAGCCTGAGATTTAACTCCATTTCTGAAGGGAAACGCACAGCATAGTTCTAATCCATGGATCACACTCTGCTTTAGACCGAGAAGCACGCTCTTGCTTTCTAAAATCTCTAAGACAGCAGGAAACATGTTTGTGCTGAGAACAAAAGAACGGTGTTTCCTACACATACGGACCATATCTATTCCAACTCTGTTTCTGAAACTGACACAAAGTACTGGTCCTCTAACATCCAATGCTTGTCATTTCAGATGAGAAACGTGTGAGCTTTGAGAATTATGTAGTTCCTTTGAACTGAAAAGTGACTGCCCTTACCTGTAACGAAGTCTTGCTTGTAGTAAGACACAGATCCTGGGATTTAACTCCATCTCTGAAGGGAAACACACAGCAGAGTTCTCATCCATGGATCACACTCTGCTTTAGAGTGAGAAGCACGCTCTTGCTATCTAGAGTCTGTAATACAGCAGGTAATCTGAGTGTGCCCAGAACAAAAGAACGGTGTTTCGTACACATACGGACAATATGTAGTCCAAATCTGCTTCTCAAACTGATACAATGCACCGGTCCTCTAACATCCAATGCTTCTCTGTAAAGAAGAGAAATGTGTGAGCTCAGTGAACGATGTAGTTCGTTTGAGCAGAAAAGTAACTGCCATTACCTGGAACGACGTCTTGCTTGTAGGAAGACTCAGAGCCTGGGATTTAACTCCATTTCTGAAGTGAAACCCACAGCAGTGTTCTCATCCATTGATCACACTCTGCTTTAGAACAAGAAGCACGCTCTTTCTTTCTAAATTCTCTAAGACAGCAGGAAACGTGAGTGTGCGGAGAACAAAAGAACGGTGTTTCCTACACATACTGACCATATCTAGTCCAACTCTCCTTCCTAAACTGATACAAAGCACTGGTACTCTAACATCCAATGCTTGTCTGTTAAGATGAGAAACGTGTGAGCTCCGTGAATGATGTAGTTCGTTTGAGCTGGAAAGTGACTGCCCTTACCTGAAACGAAGTCTTGATTGTAGGAAGACACAGAGCCTGAGATTTAACTCCATTTCTGAAGGGAAACGCACAGCATAGTTCTAATCCATGGATCACACTCTGCTTTAGACCGAGAAGCACGCTCTTGCTTTCTAAAATCTCTAAGACAGCAGGAAACATGTTTGTGCTGAGAACAAAAGAACGGTGTTTCCTACACATACGGACCATATCTAGTCCAACTCTGCTTCTGAAACTGATACAAAGCACTGGTCCTCTAACATCCTATGCTTGTCAGTTAAAATGAGAAACGTGTGAGCTTTGTGAATGATGTAGTCTTTTGAACTGAAAAGTGTCTGCCCTTTCCTGAAACGAAGTCTTGCTTGTAGTAAGACACAGAGCGTGGGATTTAACTCCATTTCTGAAAGGAAACACACAGCATTTTTCTCATCCATGGATCACACTCTGCTTTAGAGCGAGAAGCACGCTCTTGCTTTTAGAGTCTCTAATATAGCAGGTAATCTGAGTGTGCCCAGAACAAAAGAACGGTGTTTCCTACACGTTCAGACCATATGTAGTCCAAATCTGCTTCTGAAACTGATACAAAGCACTGACCCTCTAACATCCAATGCTTGTCAGTTAAGATGAGAAACGTGTGAGCTTCGTGAACGATGTAGTTCGTTTGAGCAGAAAAGTGACTGCCCTTACCTGAATCGAAGTCTTGCTTGTAGGAACACTCAGAGCCTGGGATTTAACTCCATTTCTGTAGTGAAACACACAGCAGTGTAATCATCCATTTATCACACTCTGCTTTAGAACAAGAAGCACGCTCTTGCTTTCTAGAGTCTCTAAGACAGCAGGAAACGTGTGTGTGCTGAGAACAAAAGAACGGTGTTTCCTAACCATATGGACCATATCTAGTTCAACTCTGCTTCTGAAACTGATACAAAGCACTGGTCCTCTAACATGCAATGCTTGTCAGTTAAGATGGGAAACGTGTAGCTTCATGAACGATGTAGTTCGTTTGAGCAAAAAAGTGACTGCCCTTACCTTAAACAAAGTCTTGCTTGTACGAAGACTCAGAGGCTGGGATTTAACTCCATTTCTGAATTGAAACACACAGCAGTGTTCTCATCCATTGATCACACTCTGCTTTAAATAAGAAGCACGCTCTTGCTTTTTAGAGTCTCTAAGACAGGAGGAAACGTGATTTTGCTGAGAACAAAAGAACGGAGTTTCCTACACATACGGACCATATCTAGTCCAAATCTGCTTCTGAAACTGATACAAAGCACTGACTCTCTAACATCCAATGCTTGTCAGTTAAGATGGGAAACGTGTGAGCTTCATGAACGATGTAGTTCGTTTGAGCAGAAAAGTGACTGCCTTACCTGAATTGAATTCTTGCTTGTAGGAAGACACAGAGCCTGGGATTTAACTCCATTTCTGAAGGGAAACACACAGCATAGTTCTCATCCATGGATCACACTCTGCTTTAGAGGGAGAAGCACGCTCTTGCTTTCTAGAGTCTCTAAGACAGCAGGAAACGTGAGTGTGCTGAGAAAAAAAAAACGGTGTTTCCTACACAGACTGACCATATCTAGTCCAACTCTGCTTCTGAAACTGAAACACAGCACTGGTCCTCTAACATCCAATGCTTGTCAGTTAAGATGAGAAACGTTTGTGCTTCTGGAACGATGTAGTTCGTTTGAGCAGAAAAGTGACTGCCCTTACATGAAACGAAGTCTTGCTTGGAGGAAGACTCAGAGCCTGGGATTTAACTCCAATTCCGAAGTGAAACACACAGCATAGTTCTCATCCATGGATCACACTCTGCTTTAGAGCAAGAAGCACTCTCTTGCTTTCTAGAGTCTCTAAGACAGCAGGAAATCTGAGTGTGCCCAGAACAAAAGAACGGTGTTTCCTACACATACGGAATATATTTAGTCCAAAACTTCTTCTGAAACTGATAGAATGCACTGGTCCTCTAACATCCAATGCTTGTCAGTTAAGATGAGAAACGTGTGAGCTTCGTGAAAGATGTAGTTCGTTTGAGCAGAAAAGTGACTGCCCTTACCTGAAACGAAGTCTTGCTTGTAGGGAGACTCAGAGCATGGGATTTAACTCCTTTTCTGAAGTGAAACACACAGCATAGTTTTCATCCATGGATCACACACTGCTTTAGAACGAGAAGCACGCTCTTGCTTTCTAGAGTCTCTAAGACAGCAGCAAACGTGAGTGTGCTGAGAACAAAAGAACAGTGTTTCCTACACATACGGACCATATCTAGTCCAAATCTGCTTCTTAAACTGATACAAAGCACTGGTCCTCTAACATCCAATGCTTGTCTGTTAAGATGAGAAACGTGTGAGCTTTGTGAACGATATAGTTCCTTTGAACTGAAAATTGACTGCTCTTACCTGAAAAGAAGTCTTTCTTGTAGGAAGACACAGAGCCTGGGATTTAAGTCCATTTCTGAAGGGAAACACACAGCATAGTTCTCATCCATGGATCACACTCTGCTTTAGAGCAAGAAGCACACTCTTGCTTTCTAGAGTCTCTAAGACAGCAGGAAATCTGAGTGTGCCCAGAACAAAAGAACAGTGTTTCCTACACATACGGACTATATGTAGTCCAAAACTTCTTCTGAAACTGAGAGAATGCACAGGTCCTCTAACATCCAATGCTTGTCAGTTAAGATGAGAAACGTGTGAGCTTCGTGAAAGATGTAGTTCGTTTGAGCAGAAAAGTGACTGCCCTTACCTGAAACGAAGTCTTGCTTGTACGAAGACTCAGAGCCTGGGATTTAACTCCTTTTCTGAAGTGAAACACACAGCATAGTTTTCATCCATGGATCACACTCTGCTTTAGGAGGAAAAGCACGCTCTTGCTTTCTAGAGTCTCTAAGACAGCAGGAAACGTGAGTGTGCTGAGAAAAAAAAACGGTGTTTCCTACACAGACTGACCATATCTAGTCCAAATCTGCTTCTTAAACTGATACAAAGCACTGGTCCTCTAACATCCTATGCTTGTCTGTTAAGATGAGAAACGTGTGAGCTTCATGAACGATGTAGTTCGTTTCAGCAGAAAAGTGACTGCCCTGACCTGAATTGAAGTCTTGCTTGTAGGAAGACTCAGAGCCTGGGATTTAACTCCATTTCTGAATTGAAACACACAGCAGTGTTCTCATCCATTGATGACACTCTGCTTCAGAACAAGAAGCACGCTCTTGCTTTCTAGAGTCTCTAACACAGCAGGAAACGTGAGTGTGCTGAGGCCAAAAGATCGGGGTTTCCTACACTTATGGGCCATATCTACTCCAACTCTGCTTCTGAAACTGATACACAGCACTGGTCCTCTAACATCCAATGCTTGTCAGTTAAGATGAGAAACGTGTGAGCTTCTGGAACGATGTAGTTCGTTTGAGCAGAAAAGTGACTGCCCTTACCTGAAATGAAGTCTTGCTTGGAGGAAGACTCAGAGCCTGGGATTTAACTCCAATTCCGAAGTGAAACACACAGCATAGTTCTCATCCATGGATCACACTCTGCTTTAGAGCAAGAAGCACACTCTTGCTTTCCAGAGTCTCTAAGACAGCAGGAAATCTGAGTGTGCCCAGAACAAAAGAACGGTGTTTCCTACACATACGGACTATATGTAGTCTAAAACTTCTTCTGAAACTGATAGAATGCTCTGGTCCTCTAACATCCAATGCTTGTCAGTTAAGATGAGAAACCTGTGAGCTTCGTGAAAGATGTAGTTCGTTTGAGCAGAAAAGTGACTGCCCTTACCTGAAACGAAGTCTTGCTTGTAGGGAGACTCAGAGCCTGGGATTTAACTCCTTTTCTGAAGTGAAACACACAGCATAGTTTTCATCCATGGATCACACTCTGCTTTAGAACGAGAAGCACGCTCTTGCTTTCTAGAGTCTCTAAGACAGCAGGAAATGTGAGTGTGCTGAGAACAAAAGAATGGTGTTTCCTACACATACGGACCATATCTAGTCCAAATCTGCTTCTTAAACTGATACAAACACTGGTCCTCTAACATCCAATGCTTTTCTGTTAAGATGAGAAACGTGTGAGCTCTGTGAACGATGTAGTTCGTTTGAGCAGAAAAGCGTCTGTCCTTACCTGAAATGAAGTCTTGCTTGTAGGAAGACTCAGAGCCTGGGATTTAACTCCATTTCTGAAGGCAAACACACAGCATAGTTCTCATCCATGGATCACACTCTGCTTTAGAGCGAGAAGCACGCTCTTGCTTTCTAGACTCTCTAAGACAGCAGGAAACGTGAGTGTGCTGAGAACAAAAGAACGGTGTTTCCTACACATACGGACCATATCTAGTCCAACTCATCTTCTGAAACTGATACAAAGCACTGGTCCTCTAACATCCAATGCTTGTCAGTTAAGATGGGAAACGTGTGAGCTTCATGAAAGATGTAAGTTCGTTTGAGCAAAAAAGTGACTGCCCTTAACTTAAACGAAGTCTTGCTTGTACGAAGCCTCAGAGCCTGGGATTTAACTCCATTTCTGAATTGAAACACACAGCAGTGTTCTCATCCATTGATCACACTCTGCTTTAGATAAGAAGCACGCTCTTGCTTTTTAGAGTCTCTAAGACAGGAGGAAACGTGATTTTGCTGAAAACAAAAGAACGGAGTTTCCTACACATACGGACCATATCTAGTCCAAATCTGCTTCTGAAACTGATACAAAGCACTGACTCTCTAACATCCAATGCTTGTCAGTTAAGATGGGAAACGTGTGAGCTTCATGAGCGATGTAGTTCGTTTGAGCAGAAAAGTGACTGCCTTACCTGAATTGAAGTCTTGCTTGTAGGAAGACTCAGAGCCTGGGATTCAACTCCATTTCTGAAGGCAAACACACAGCATAGTTCTCATCCATGGATCACACTCTGCTTTAGAGCGAGAAGCACGCTCTTGCTTTCTAGAGTCTCTAAGACAGCAGGAAACGTGAGTGTGCTGAGAACAAAAGAACAGTGTTTCCTACACATACGGAACATATCTAGTCCAAATCTGTTTCTTAAACTGATACAAAGCACTGGTCCTCTAACATCCAATGCTTGTCTGTTAAGATGAGAAACGTGTGAGCTTTGTGAACGATATAGTTCCTTTGAACTGAAAAGTGACTGCTCTTACCTGAAAAGAAGTCTTGCTTGTAGGAAGACACAGAGCCTGGGATTTAACTCCATTTCTGAAGGGAAACACACAGCATAGTTCTCATCCATGGATCACACTCTGCTTTAGAGCAAGAAGCACACTCTTGCTTTCTAGAGTCTCTAAGACAGCAGGAAACGTGAGTGTGCCCAGAACAAAAGACCGAGGTTTCCTACACATATGGATCATATGTACTCCAACTCTGCTTCTGAAACTGATTCAAAACACTGACCCTCTAACATCCAATGCTTGTCTGTTAAGATGAGAAACGTGTGAGCTTTGTGAACGATATAGTTCCTTTGAACTGAAAATTGACTGCTCTTACCTGAAAAGAAGTCTTTCTTGTAGGAAGACACAGAGCCTGGGATTTAAGACCATTTCTGAAGGGAAACACAAAGCATAGTTCTCATCCATGGATCACACTCTGCTTTAGAGCAAGAAGCACACTCTTGCTTTCTAGAGTCTCTAAGACAGCAGGAAATCTGAGTGTGCCCAGAACAAAAGAACAGTGTTTCCTACACATACGGACTATATGTAGTCCAAAACTTCTTCTGAAACTGAGAGAATGCACTGGTCCTCTTACATCCAATGCTTGTCAGTTAAGATGAGAAACGTGTGAGCTTCGTGAAAGATGTAGTTCGTTTGAGCAGAAAAGTGACTGCCCTTACCTGAAATGAAGTCTTGCTTGTACGAAGACTCAGAGCCTGGGATTTAACTCCTTTTCTGAAGTGAAACACACAGCATAGTTTTCATCCATGGATCACACTCTGCTTTAGAAGGAAAAGCACGCTCTTGCTTTCTAGAGTCTCTAAGACAGCAGGAAACGTGAGTGTGCTGAGAAAAAAAAACGGTGTTTCCTACACAGACTGACCATATCTAGTCCAAATCTGCTTCTTAAACTGATACAAAGCACTGGTCCTCTAACATCCTATGCTTGTCTGTTAAGATGAGAAACGTGTGAGCTTCATGAACGATGTAGTTCGTTTCAGCAGAAAAGTGACTGCCCTGACCTGAATTGAAGTCTTGCTTGTAGGAAGACTCAGAGCCTGGGATTTAACTCCATTTCTGAATTGAAACACACAGCAGTGTTCTCATCCATTGATGACACTCTGCTTCAGAACAAGAAGCACGCTCTTGCTTTCTAGAGTCTCTAACACAGCAGGAAACGTGAGTGTGCTGAGGCCAAAAGATCGGGGTTTCCTACACTTATGGACCATATCTAGTCCAACTCTGCTTCTGAAACTGATACACAGCACTGGTCCTCTAACATCCAATGCTTGTCAGTTAAGATGAGAAACGTGTGAGCTTCTGGAATGATGTAGTTCGTTTGAGCAGAAAAGTGACAGCCCTTACCTGAAACGAAGTCTTGCTTGGAGGAAGACTCAGAGCCTGGGATTTAACTCCAATTCCGAAGTGAAACACACAGCATAGTTCTCATCCATGGATCACACTCTGCTTTAGAGCAAGAAGCACACTCTTGCTTTCTAGAGTCTCTAATACAGTAGGAAACGTGAGTGTGCTGAGAACAAAAGAACGGTGTTTCCTACACATATGGACATTATATAGTCCAACTCTGCTTCTGAAACTGATACAAAGCACTGGTCCTCTAACATCCAATGCTTGTCTGTTAGGTGAGAAACGTGTGAGCTCCCTGAACGATGTAGTTCGTTTGTGCTGAAAAGTGACTGCCCTTACCTGAATTGAAATCTTGCTTGTAGGAAGACTCAGAGCCTGGGATTTAACTCCATTTCTGAAGGAAAACACACAGCATAGTTCTCATCCATGGATCACACTCTGCTTTAGAGGGAGAAGCACGCTCTTGTTTTCTAGAGTCTCTAAGACATCAGGAAACGTGAGTGTGCTGAGAACAAAAGAACGGTGTTTCCTACACTTATGGGCCATATCTAGTCCAACTCTGCTTCTGAAACTGATACACAGCACTGGTCCTCTAACATCCAATGCTTGTCAGTTAAGATGAGAAACGTGTGAGCTTCTGGAACGATGTAGTTCGTTTGAGCTGAAAAGTGACTGCCCTTACCTGAAATGAAGTCTTGCTTGGAGGAAGACTCAGAGCCTGGGATTTAACTCCAATTCCGAAGTAAAACACACAGCATAGTTCTCATCCATGGATCACACTCTGCTTTAGAGCGAGAAGCACGCTCTTGCTTTCTAGACTCTCTAAGACAGCAGGAAACGTGAGTGTGCTGAGAACAAAAGAACGGTGTTTCCTACACATACGGACCATATCTAGTCCAACTCATCTTCTGAAACTGATACAAAGCACTGATCCTCTAACATCCAATGCTTGTCAGTTAAGATGGGAAACGTGTGAGCTTCATGAAAGATGTAAGTTCGTTTGAGCAAAAAAGTGACTGCCCTTAACTTAAACGAAGTCTTGCTTGTACGAAGACTCAGAGCCTGGGATTTAACTCCATTTCTGAATTGAAACACACAGCAGTGTTCTCATCCATTGATCACACTCTGCTTTAGAATAAGAAGCACGCTCTTGCTTTTTAGAGTCTCTAAGACAGGAGGAAACGTGATTTTGCTGAAAACAAAAGAACGGAGTTTCCTACACATACGGACCATATCTAGTCCAAATCTGCTTCTGAAACTGATACAAAGCACTGACTCTCTAACATCCAATGCTTGTCAGTTAAGATGGGAAACGTGTGAGCTTCATGAGCGATGTAGTTCGTTTGAGCAGAAAAGTGACTGCCTTACCTGAATTGAAGTCTTGCTTGTAGGAAGACTCAGAGCCTGGGATTTAACTCCATTTCTGAAGGCAAACACACAGCATAGTTCTCATCCATGGATCACACTCTGCTTTAGAGCGAGAAGCACGCTCTTGCTTTCTAGAGTCTCTAAGACAGCAGGAAACGTGAGTGTGCTGAGAACAAAAGAACAGTGTTTCCTACACATACGGAACATATCTAGTCCAAATCTGTTTCTTAAACTGATACAAAGCACTGGTCCTCTAACATCCAATGCTTGTCTGTTAAGATGAGAAACGTGTGAGCTTTGTGAACTATATAGTTCCTTTGAACTGAAAAGTGACTGCTCTTACCTGAAAAGAAGTCTTGCTTGTAGGAAGACACAGAGCCTGGGATTTAACTCCATTTCTGAAGGGAAACACACAGCATAGTTCTCATCCATGGATCACACTCTGCTTTAGAGCAAGAAGCACACTCTTGCTTTCTAGAGTCTCTAAGACAGCAGGAAACGTGAGTGTGCCCAGAACAAAAGACCGAGGTTTCCTACACATATGGATCATATGTAGTCCAACTCTGCTTCTGAAACTGATACAAAGCACTGACCCTCTAACATCCAATGCTTGTCAGTTAAGATGAGAAACGCGTGAGCTCAGTGAACGATGTGGTTCATTTGAGCTGAAAAGTGACTGCCCTTACCTGAATCGAAGTCTTGCTTGTAGGAAGACTCAGAGCCTGGGATTTAAGTCCATTTCTGAAGGGAAACACACAGCATAGTTCTCATCCATGGATCACACTCTGCTTTAGAGCGAGAAGCACACTCTTGCTTTCTAGAGTCTCTAATACAGCAAGAAATCTGAGTGGGCCCATTATAAAAGATTGGTGTTTCCTACACATACAGACAATATGTAGTCCAAATCTGCTTCTAAAACTGATACAAAGCACTGACCCTCTAACATCCAATGCTTGTCAGTTAAGATGGGAAACGTGTGAGATCATGAACGATGTCGTTCATTTGAGCAGAAAAGTGACTGCCATTACCTGAAACGAAGTCTTGCTTGTAGGAAGACTCAGAGCCTGGGATTTTACTCCATTTCTGAAGTGAAACACACAGCGTAGTTCTCATCCATTGATCACACTCTGCTTTAAAGCAAGAAGCACACTCTTGCTTTCTAGAGTCTCTAATACAGCAGGAAACGTGATTTTGCTGAGAACAAAGGAACGGTGTTTCCTACACATACGGACATTATATAGTCCAACTCTGCTTCTGAAACTGATACAAAGCACTGGTCCTCTAACATCCAATGCTTGTCTGTTAAGGTGAGAAACGTGTGAGCTTCGTGAACGATGTAGTTCGTTTGAGCTGAAAAGTGACTGCCCTTACCTGAAACGAAGTCTTGCTTGTAGGAAGACTCAGAGCCTGGGATTTAACTCCATTTCTGAAGTGAAACACACAGCATAGTTCTCATCCATGGATCACACTCTGCTTTAAAGCAAGAAGCACACTCTTGCTTTCTAGAGTCTCTAAGACAGCAGGATATCGGAGTATGCCCAGAACAAAAGAACGGTGTTTCCTACACATACGGACTATATGTAGTCCAAAATTTCTTCTGAAACTGATTGAATGCACTGGTCCTCTAACATCCAATGCTTGTCAGTTAAGATGAGAAACGTGTGAGCTTCGTGAATGATATAGTTCCTTTGAACTGAAAAGTGACTGCCCTTACCCGAAAAGAAGTCTTGCTTGTAGGAAGACACAGAGCCTGGGATTTAAGTCCATTTCTGAAGGGAAACACACAGCATAGTTCTCATCCATGGATCATGCTCTGCTTTAGAGCGAGAAGCACACTCTTGCTTTCTAGAGTCTCTAAGACAGCAGGAAACGTGAGTGTGCTGAGAACAAAAGAACGGTGTTTCCTACACATACGGACCATATCTAGTCCAACTCATCTTCTGAAACTGATACAAAGCACTGGTCCTCTAACATCCAATGCTTGTCAGTTAAGATGGGAAACGTGTAGCTTCATGAACGATGTAGTTCCTTTGAGCAAAAAAGTGACTGCCCTTACCTTAAATGAAGTCTTGCTTGTACGAAGACTCAGAGCCTGGCATTTAACTCCATTTCTGAATTGAAACACACAGCAGTGTTCTCATCCATTGATCACACTCTGCTTTAAATAAGAAGCACGCTCTTGCTTTTTAGAGTCTCTAAGACAGGAGGAAACGTGATTTTGCTGAGAACAAAAGAACGGAGTTTCCTACACATACGGACCATATCTAGTCCAAATCTGCTTCTGAAACTGATACAAAGCACTGACTCTCTAACATCCAATGCTTGTCAGTTAAGATGGGAAACGTGTGAGCTTCATGAACGATGTAGTTCGTTTGCGCAGAAAAGTGACTGCCTTACCTGAATTGAAGTCTTGCTTGTAGGAAGACACAGAGCCTGGGATTTAACTCCATTTCTGAAGGCAAACACACAGCATAGTTCTCATCCATGGATCACACTCTGCTTTAGAGCGAGAAGCACGCTCTTGCTTTCTAGAGTCTCTAAGACAGCAGGAAACCTCAGTGAGCTGAGAACAAAAGAACGGTGTTTCCTACACTTATGGACCATATCTAGTCCAACTCTGCTTCTGAAACTGATACACAGCACTGGTCCTCTAACATCCAATGCTTGTCATTTAAGATGAGAAACGTTTGTGCTTCTGGAACGATGTAGTTCGTTTGAGCAGAAAAGAGACTGCCCTTACATGAAACGAAGTCTTGCTTGGAGGAAGACTCAGAGCCTGGGATTTAACTCCAATTCCGAAGTGAAACACACAGCATAGTTCTCATCCATGGATCACACTCTGCTTTAGAGCAAGAAGCACACTCTTGCTTTCTAGAGTCTCTAAGACAGCAGGAAATCTGAGTGTGCCCAGAACAAAAGAACGGTGTTTCCTACACATACGGAATATATTTAGTCCAAAACTTCTTCTGAAACTGATAGAATGCACTGGTCCTCTAACATCCAATGCTTGTCAGTTAAGATGAGAAACGTGTGAGCTTCGTGAAAGATGTAGTTCGTTTGACCAGAAAAGTGACTGCCCTTACCTGAAACGAAGTCTTTCTTGTAGGGAGACTCAGAGCATGGGATTTAACTCCTTTTCTGAAGTGAAACACACAGCATAGTTTTCATCCATGGATCACACTCTGCTTTAGAGGGAGAAGCACGCTCTTGCTTTCTAGAGTCTCTAAGACAGCAGGAAACGTGAGTGTGCTGAGAACAAAAGAACAGTGTTTCCTACACATACGGACCATATCTAGTCCAAATCTGTTTCTTAAACTGATACAAAGCACTGGTCCTCTAACATCCAATGCTTGTCTGTTAAGATGAGAAACGTGTGAGCTTTGTGAACGATATAGTTCCTTTGAACTGAAAATTGACTGCTCTTACCTGAAAAGAAGTCTTTCTTGTAGGAAGACACAGAGCCTGGGATTTAAGTCCATTTCTGAAGGGAAACACACAGCATAGTTCTCATCCATGGATCACACTCTGCTTTAGAGCAAGAAGCACACTCTTGCTTTCTAGAGTCTCTAAGACAGCAGGAAATCTGAGTGTGCCCAGAACAAAAGAACAGTGTTTCCTACACATACGGACTATATGTAGTCCAAAACTTCTTCTGAAACTGAGAGAATGCACTGGTCCTCTATCATCCAATGCTTGTCAGTTAAGATGAGAAACGTTTGAGCTTCGTAAAAGATGTAGTTCGTTTGAGCAGAAAAGTGACTGCCCTTACCTGAAACGAAGTCTTGCTTGTACGAAGACTCAGAGCCTGGGATTTAACTCCTTTTCTGAAGTGAAACACACAGCATAGTTTTCATCCATGGATCACACTCTGCTTTAGAAGGAAAAGCATGCTCTTGCTTTCTAGAGTCTCTAAGACAGCAGGAAACGTGAGTGTGCTGAGAAAAAAAAACGGTGTTTCCTACACAGACTGACCATATCTAGTCCAAATCTGCTTCTTAAACTGATACAAAGCACTGGTCCTCTAACATCCTATGCTTGTCTGTTAAGATGAGAAACGTGTGAGCTTCATGAACGACGTAGTTCGTTTCAGCAGAAAAGTGACTGCCCTGACCTGAATTGAAGTCTTGCTTGTAGGAAGACTCAGAGCCTGGGATTTTACTCCATTTCTGAATTGAAACACACAGCAGTGTTCTCATCCATTGATGACACTCTGCTTCAGAACAAGAAGCACGCTCTTGCTTTCTAGAGTCTCTAACACAGCAGGAAACGTGAGTGTGCTGAGAACAAAAGATCGGGGTTTCCTACACTTATGGACCATATCTAGTCCAACTCTGCTTCTGAAACTGATACACAGCACTGGTCCTCTAACATCCAATGCTTGTCAGTTAAGATGAGAAACGTGTGAGCTTCTGGAATGATGTAGTTCGTTTGAGCAGAAAAGTGACAGCCCTTACCTGAAACGAAGTCTTGCTTGGAGGAAGACTCAGAGCCTGGGATTTAACTCCAATTCCGAAGTGAAACACACAGCATAGTTCTCATCCATGGATCACACTCTGCTTTAGAGCAAAAAGCACACTCTTGCTTTCTAGATTCTCTAAGACAGCAGGAAATCTGAGTGTGCCCAGAACAAAAGAACGGTGTTTCCTACACATACGGACTATATGTAGTCTAAAACTTCTTCTGAAACTGATAGAATGCACTGGTCCTCTAACATCCAATGCTTGTCAGTTAAGATAAGAAACCTGTGAGCTTCGTGAAAGATGTAGTTCGTTTGAGCAGAAAAGTGACTGCCCTTACCTGAAACGAAGTCTTGCTTGTAGGGAGACTCAGAGCCTGGGATTTAACTCCTTTTCTGAAGTGAAACACACAGCATAGTTTTCATCCATGGATCACACTCTGCTTTAGAACGAGAAGCACGCTCTTGCTTTCTAGAGTCTCTAAGACAGCAGGAAATGTGAGTGTGCTGAGAACAAAAGAATGGTGTTTCCTACACATACGGACCATATCTAGTCCAAATCTGCTTCTTAAACTGATACAAAGCACTGGTCCTGTAACATCCAATGCTTGTCTGTTAAGATGAGAAACGTGTGAGCTCTGTGAACGATGTAGTTCGTTTGAGCAGAAAAGCGTCTGTCCTTACCTGAAATGAAGTCTTGCTTGTAGGAAGACTCAGAGCCTGGGATTTAACTCCATTTCTGAAGGCAAACACACAGCATAGTTCTCATCCATGGATCACACTCTGCTTTAGAGCGAGAAGCACGCTCTTGCTTTCTAGACTCTCTAAGACAGCAGGAAACGTGAGTGTGCTGAGAACAAAAGAACGGTGTTTCCTACACATACGGACCATATCTAGTCCAACTCATCTTCTGAAACTGATACAAAGCACTGGTCCTCTAACATCCAATGCTTGTCAGTTAAGATGGGAAACGTGTGAGCTTCATGAAAGATGTAGTTCGTTTGAGCAAAAAAGTGACTGCCCTTAACTTAAACGAAGTCTTGCTTGTACGAAGACTCAGAGCCTGGGATTTAACTCCATTTCTGAATTGAAACACACAGCAGTGTTCTCATCCATTGATCACACTCTGCTTTAGAATAAGAAGCACGCTCTTGCTTTTTAGAGTCTCTAAGACAGGAGGAAACGTGATTTTGCTGAAAACAAAAGAACGGAGTTTCCTACACATACGGACTATATGTAGTCCAAAATTTCTTCTGAAACTGATTGAATGCACTGGTCCTCTAACATCCAATGCTTGTCAGTTAAGATGAGAAAGGTGTGAGCTTCGTGAACGATGTAGTTCATTTGAGCAGAAAAGTGACTGCCCTCACCTTAAACGAAGTCTTGCTTGTAGGGAGACTCAGAGCCTGGGATTTAACTCCATTTCTGAAGTGAAACACACAGCATAGTTTTCATCCATGGATCACACTCTGCTTTAGAACGAGAAGCACGCTCTTGCTTTCTAGAGTCTCTAATACAGCAGGAAACGTGATTTTGCTGGGAAAAAAAGAACGGTGTTTCCTACACATACGGACATTATATAGTCCAACTCTGCTTCTGAAACTGATACAAACCACTGGTCCTCTAACATCCAATGCTTGTTTGTTAAGGTGAGAAAAGTGTGAGCTTCGTGAATGATGTAGTTCGTTTGAGCTAAAAAGTGACTGCCCTTACCTGAAACGAAGTCTTGCTTGTAGGAAGACTCAGAGCCTGGGATTTAACTCCATTTCTGAAGGCAAACACACAGCATAGTTCTCATCCATGGATCACACTCTGCTTTAGAGCGAGAAGCACGCTCTTGCTTTGTAGAGTCTCTAAGACAGCAGGAAACGTGAGTGTGCTGAGAACAAAAGAACGGTGTTTCCTACACTTATGGACCATATCTAGTCCATCTCTGCTTCTGAAACTGATACACAGCACTGGTCCTCTAACATCCAATGCTTGTCTGTTAAGATGAGAAACGTGTGAGCTTTGTGAACGATGTAGTTCCTTTGAGCTAAAAAGTGACTGCCCTTACCTGAAACGAAGTCTTGCTTGTAGGAAGACTCAGAGCCTGGGATTTAACTCCAATTCCGAAGTGAAACACACAGCATAGTTCTCATCCATGGATCACACTCTGCTTTAGAGCAAGAAGCACACTCTTGCTTTCTAGAGTCTCTAAGACAGCAGGAAATCTGAGTGTGCCCAGAACAAAAGAACGGTGTTTCCTACACATACGGCCTATATGTAGTCCATAACTTCTTCTGAAACTGATAGAATGCACTGGTCCTCTAACATCCAATGCTTGTCAGTTAAGATGAGAAACGTGTGAGCTTCGTGAAAGATGTAGTTCGTTTGAGCAGAAAAATGACAGCCCTTACATGAATTGAAGTCTTGCTTGTAGGAAGACTCAGAGCCTGGGATTTAACTCCATTTCTGAAGTAAAACACACAGTAGTGTAATCATCCATTGATCACACTCTGCTTTAGAAGAAGAAGCACACTCTTGCTTTCTAGAGTCTCTAATACAGCAGGAAACGTGATTTTGCTGAGAACAAAAGAACGGTGTTTCCTACACATATGGACATTATATAGTCCAACTCTGCTTCTGAAACTGATACAAAGCACTGGTCCTCTAACATCCAATGCTTGTCTGTTAGGTGAGAAACGTGTGAGCTCCGTGAACGATGTAGATCGTTTGAGCTGAAAAGTGACTGCCCTTACCTGAATTGAGGTCTTGCTTGTAGGAAGACTCAGAGCCTGGGATTTAACTCCATTTCTGAAGGGATACACACAGCATAGTTCTCATCCATGGATCACACTCTGCTTTAGAGCGAGAAGCACGCTCTTGCTTTCTAGAGTCTCTAAGACAGCAGGAAACGTGAGTGTGCTGAGAACAAAAGAACGGTGTTTCCTACACTTATGGGCCATATCTAGTCCAACTCTTCTTCTGAAACTGATACACAGCACTGGTCCTCTAACATCCAATGCTTGTCAGTTAAGATGAGAAACGTGTGAGCTTCTGGAACGATGTAGTTCGTTTGAGCAGAAAAGTGACTGCCCTTACCTGAAACGAAGTCTTGCTTGGAGGAAGACTCAGAGCCTGGGATTTAACTCCAATTCCGAAGTGAAACCCACAGCATAGTTCTCATCCATGGATCACACTCTGCCTTAGAGCAAGAAGCACACTCTTGCTTTCTAGAGTCTCTAAGACAGCAGGAAATCTGAGTGTGCCCAGAACAAAAGAACGGTGTTTCCTACACATACGGACTATATGTAGTATAAAACTTCTTCTGAAACTGATAGAATGCACTGGTCCTCTAACATCCAATGCTTGTCAGTTAAGATGAGAAACGTGTGAGCTTCGTGAAAGATGTAGTTTGTTTGAGCAGAAAAGTGACTGCCCTTACCTGAAACGAAGTCTTGCTTGTAGGGAGACTCAGAGCTTGGGATTTAACTCCTTTTCTGAAGTGAAACACACAGCATAGTTTTCATCCATGGATCACACTCTGCTTTAGAACGAGAAGCACGCTCTTGCTTTCTAGAATCTCTAAGACAGCAGGAAACGTGAGTGTGCTGAGAACAAAAGAACGGTGTTTCCTACACATACAGACCATATCTAGTCTAAATCTGCATCTTAAACTGATACAAAGCACTGGTCCTCTAACATCCAATGCTTTTCTGTTATGATGAGAAACGTGTGAGCTTTGTGAATGATATAGTTCCTTTGAACTGAAAAGTGACTGCCCTTACCCGAAAAGAAGTCTTGCTTGTAGGAAGACACAGAGCCTGGGATTTAAGTCCATTTCTGAAGGGAAACACACAGCATAGTTCTCATCCATGGATCACGCTCTGCTTTAGAGCGAGAAGCACACTCTTGCTTTCTAGAGTCTCTAATAAAGCAGGAAATCTGAGTGTGCCCAGAACAAAAGAACGGTGTTTCCTACACATACGGACCATATGTAGTCCAAATCTGCTTCTGAAACTGATACAAAGCACTGACCGTCTAACATCCAATGCTTGTCAGTTAAGATGGGAAATGTGTGAGCTTCATGAACGATGTAGTTCGTTTGAGCAGAAAAATGACAGCCCTTACATGAATTGAAGTCTTGCTTGTAGGAAGACTCAGAGCCTGGGATTTAACTCCATTTCTGAAGTAAAACACACAGTAGTGTAATCAACCATTGATCACACTCTGCTTTAGAATAAGAAGCACACTCTTGCTTTCTAGAGTCTCTAATACAGCAGGAAACGTGAATTTGCTGAGAACAAAAGAACGGTGTTTCCTACACATACGGACATTATATAGTCCAACTCTGCTTCTGAAACTGATACAAAGCACTGGTCCTCTAACATCCAATGCTTGTCTGTTAGGTGAGAAACGTGTGAGCTCCGTGAACGATGTAGTTCGTTTGAACTGAAAATTGACTGCCCTTACCTTAAACAAAGTCTTGCTTGTGCGAAGACTCAGAGCCTGGGATTTAACTCCATTTCTGAATTGAAACACACAGCAGTGTTCTCATCCATTGATCACACTCTGCTTTAAATAAGAAGCACGCTCTTGCTTTTTAGAGTCTCTAAGACAGGAGGAAATGTGATTTTGTTGAGAACAAAAGAACGGAGTTTCCTACACATACGGACCATATCTAGTCCAAATCTGCTTCTGAAACTGATACAAAGCACTGACTCTCTAACATCCAATGCTTGTCAGTTAAGATGGGAAACGTGTGAGCTTCATGAACGATGTAGTTCGTTTGAGCAGAAAAGTGACTGCCTTACCTGAATTGAAGTCTTGCATGTAGGAAGACACAGAGCCTGGGATTTAACTCCATTTCTGAAGGCAAACACACAGCATAGTTCTCATCCATGGATCACACTCTGCTTTAGAGCGAGAAGCACGCTCTTGCTTTCTAGAGTCTCTAAGACAGCAGGAAACCTGAGTGAGCTGAGAACAAAAGAACGGTGTTTCCTACACTTATGGACCATATCTAGTCCAACTCTGCTTCTGAAACTGAAACACAGCACTGGTCCTCTAACATCCAATGCTTGTCAGTTAAGATGAGAAACGTTTGTGCTTCTGGAACGATGTAGTTCCTTTGAGCAGAAAAGTGACTGTCCTTACATGAAACGAAGTCTTGCTTGGAGGAAGACTCAGAGCCTGGGATTTAACTCCAATTCCGAAGTGAAACACACAGCATAGTTCTCATCCATGGATCACACTCTGCTTTAGAGCAAGAAGCACTCTCTTGCTTTCTAGAGTCTCTAAGACAGCAGGAAATCTGAGTGTGCCCAGAACAAAAGAACGGTGTTTCCTACACATACGGAATATATTTAGTCCAAAACTTCTTCTGAAACTGATAGAATGCACTGGTCCTCTAACATCCAATGCTTGTCAGTTAAGATGAGAAACGTGTGAGCTTCGTGAAAGATGTAGTTCGTTTGAGCAGAAAAGTGACTGCCCTTACCTGAAACGAAGTCTTGCTTGTAGGGAGACTCAGAGCATGGGATTTAACTCCTTTTCTGAAGTGAAACACACAGCATAGTTTTCATCCATGGATCACACACTGCTTTAGAACGAGAAGCACGCTCTTGCTTTCTAGAGTCTCTAAGACAGTAGGAAACGTGAGTGTGCTGAGAACAAAAGAACAGTGTTTCCTACACATACGGGCCATATCTAGTCCAAATCTGCTTCTTAAACTGATACAAAGCACTGGTCCTCTAACATCCAATGCTTGTCTGTTAAGATGAGAAACGTGTGAGCTTTGTGAACGATATAGTTCCTTTGAACTGAAAATTGACTGCTCTTACCTGAAAAGAAGTCTTTCTTGTAGGAAGACACAGAGCCTGGGATTTAAGTCCATTTCTGAAGGGAAACACACAGCATAGTTCTCATCCATGGATCACACTCTGCTTTAGAGCAAGAAGCACACTCTTGCTTTCTAGAGTCTCTAAGACAGCAGGAAATCTGAGTGTGCCCAGAACAAAAGAACAGTGTTTCCTACACATACGGACTATATGTAGTCCAAAACTTCTTCTGAAACTGAGAGAATGCACTGGTCCTCTAACATCCAATGCTTGTCAGTTAAGATGAGAAACGTGTGAGCTTCATGAAAGATGTAGTTCGTTTGAGCAGAAAAGTGACTGCCCTTACCTGAAACGAAGTCTTGCTTGTACGAAGACTCAGAGCCTGGGATTTAACTCCTTTTCTGAAGTGAAACACACAGCATAGTTTTCATCCATGGATCACACTCTGCTTTAGAAGGAAAAGCACGCTCTTGCTTTCTAGAGTCTCTAAGACAGCAGGAAACGTGAGTGTGCTGAGAAAAAAAAACGGTGTTTCCTACACAGACTGACCATATCTAGTCCAAATCTGCTTCTTAAACTGATACAAAGCACTGGTCCTCTAACATCCTATGCTTGTCTGTTAAGATGAGAAACGTGTGAGCTTCATGAACGATGTAGTTCGTTTCAGCAGAAAAGTGACTGCCCTGACCTGAATTGAAGTCTTGCTTGTAGGAAGACTCAGAGCCTGGGATTTAACTCCATTTCTGAATTGAAACACACAGCAGTGTTCTCATCCATTGATGACACTCTGCTTCAGAACAAGAAGCACGCTCTTGCTTTCTAGAGTCTCTAACACAGCAGGAAACGTGAGTGTGCTGAGGCCAAAAGATCGGGGTTTCCTACACTTATGGACCATATCTAGTCCAACTCTGCTTCTGAAACTGATACAAAGCACTGGTCCTCTAACATCCAATGCTTGTCAGTTAAGATGAGAAACGTGTGAGCTTCTGGAATGAAGTAGTTCGTTTGAGCAGAAAAGTGACAGCCCTTACCTGAAACGAAGTCTTGCTTGGAGGAAGACTCAGAGCCTGGGATTTAACTCCAATTCCGAAGTGAAACACACAGCATAGTTCTCATCCATGGATCACACTCTGCTTTAGAGCAAGAAGCACACTCTTGCTTTCTAGAGTCTCTAATACAGCAGGAAACGTGAGTGTGCTGAGAACAAAAGAACGGTGTTTCCTACACATATGGACATTATATAGTCCAACTCTGCTTCTGAAACTGATACAAAGCACTGGTCCTCTAACATCCAATGCTTGTCTGTTAGGTGAGAAACGTGTGAGCTCCGTGAACGATGTAGTTCGTTTGAGCTGAAAAGTGACTGCCCTTACCTGAATTGAAATCTTGCTTGTAGGAAGACTCAGAGCCTGGTATTTAACTCCATTTCTGAAGGAAAACACACAGCATAGTTCTCATCCATGGATCACACTCTGCTTTAGAGGGAGAAGCACGCTCTTGCTTTCTAGAGTCTCTAAGACATCAGGAAATGTGAGTGTGCTGAGAACAAAAGAACGGTGTTTCCTACACTTATGGGCCATATCTAGTCCAACTCTGCTTCTGAAACTGATACACAGCACTGGTCCTCTAACATCCAATGCTTGTCAGTTAAGATGAGAAACGTGTGAGCTTCTGGAACGATGTAGTTCGTTTGAGCAGAAAAGTGACTGCCCTTACCTGAAATGAAGTCTTGCTTGGAGGAAGACTCAGAGCCTGGGATTTAACTCCAGTTCCAAAGTGAAACACACAGCATAGTTCTCATCCATGGATCACACTCTGCTTTAGAGCAAGAAGCACACTCTTGCTTTCTAGAGTCTCTAAGACAGCAGGAAATCTGGGTGTGCCCAGAACAAAAGAACGGTGTTTCCTACACATACGGACTATATGTAGTCTAAAACTTCTTCTGAAACTGATAGAATGCTCTGGTCCTCTAACATCCAATGCTTGTCAGTTAAGATGAGAAACCTGTGAGCTTCGTGAAAGATGTAGTTCGTTTGAGCAGAAAAGTGACTGCCCTTACCTGAAACGAAGTCTTGCTTGTAGGGAGACTCAGAGCCTGGGATTTAACTCCTTTTCTGAAGTGAAACACACAGCATAGTTTTCATCCATGGATCACACTCTGCTTTAGAACGAGAAGCACGCTCTTGCTTTCTAGAGTCTCTAAGACAGCAGGAAATGTGAGTGTGCTGAGAACAAAAGAATGGTGTTTCCTACACATACGGACCATATCTAGTCCAAATCTGCTTCTTAAACTGATACAAACACTGGTCCTCTAACATCCAATGCTTTTCTGTTAAGATGAGAAACCTGTGAGCTTCGTGAAAGATGTAGTTCGTTTGAGCAGAAAAGTGACTGCCCTTACCTGAAACGAAGTCTTGCTTGTAGGAAGACTCAGAGCCTGGGATTTAACTCCATTTCTGAAGGCAAACACACAGCATAGTTCTCATCCATGGATCACACTCTGCTTTAGAGCGAGAAGCACGCTCTTGCTTTCTAGACTCTCTAAGACAGCAGGAAACGTGAGTGTGCTGAGAACAAAAGAACGGTGTTTCCTACACATACGGACCATATCTAGTCCAACTCATCTTCTGAAACTGATACAAAGCACTGGTCCTCTAACATCCAATGCTTGTCAGTTAAGATGGGAAACGTGTGAGCTTCATGAAAGATGTAAGTTCGTTTGAGCAAAAAAGTAACTGCCCTTAACTTAAACGAAGTCTTGCTTGTATGAAGACTCAGAGCCTGGGATTTAACTCCATTTCTGAATTGAAACACACAGCAGTGTTCTCATCCATTGATCACACTCTGCTTTAGAATAAGAAGCACGCTCTTGCTTTTTAGAGTCTCTAAGACAGGAGGAAACGTGATTTTGCTGAGAACAAAAGAACGGAGTTTCCTACACATACGGACCATATCTAGTCCAAATCTGCTTCTGAAAATGATACAAAGCACTGACCCTCTAACATCCAATGCTTGTCAGTTAAGATGAGAAATGTGTGAGCTTTGTGAACGATATAGTTCCTTTGAACTGAAAAGTGACTGCTCTTACCTGAAAAGAAGTCTTGCTTGTAGGAAGACACAGAGCCTGGGATTTAACTCCATTTCTGAAGGGAAACACACAGCATAGTTCTCATCCATGGATCACACTCTGCTTTAGAGCAAGAAGCACACTCTTGCTTTCTAGAGTCTCTAAGACAGCAGGAAACGTGAGTGTGCCCAGAACAAAAGACCGAGGTTTCCTACACATATGGATCATATGTAGTCCAACTCTTCTTCTGAAACTGATACAAAGCACTGACCCTCTAACATCCAATGCTTGTCAGTTAAGATGAGAAACGCGTGAGCTCAGTGAACGATGTAGTTCATTTGAGCTGAAAAGTGACTGCCCTTACCTGAATCGAAGTCTTGCTTGTAGGAAGACTCAGAGCCTGGGATTTAAGTCCATTTCTGAAGGGAAACACACAGCATAGTTCTCATCCATGGATCACACTCTGCTTTAGAGCGAGAAGCACACTCTTGCTTTCTAGAGTCTCTAATAGAGCAGGAAATCTGAGTGGGCCCAGAATAAAAGATTGGTGTTTCCTACACATACGGACAATATGTAGTCCAAATCTGCTTCTAAAATTGATACAAAGCACTGACCCTCTAACATCCAATGCTTGTCAGTTAAGATGGGAAACGTGTGAGATCATGAACGATGTAGTTCATTTGAGCAGAAAAGTGACTGCCATTACCTGAAATGAAGTTTTGCTTGTAGGAAGACTCAGAGCCTGGGATTTTACTCCATTTCTGAAGTGAAACACACAGCGTAGTTCTCATCCATTGATCACACTCTGCTTTAAAGCAAGAAGCACACTCTTGCTTTCTAGAGTCTCTAATACAGCAGGAAACGTGATTTTGCTGAGAACAAAGGAACGGTGTTTCCTACACATACGGACATTATATAGTCCAACTCTGCTTCTGAAACTGATACAAAGCACTGGTCCTCTAACATCCAATGCTTGTCTGTTAAGGTGAGAAACGTGTGAGCTTCGTGAACGATGTAGTTCGTTTGAGCTGAAAAGTGACTGCCCTTACCTGAAACGAAGTCTTGCTTGTAGGAAGACTCAGAACCTGGGATTTAACTCCATTTCTGAAGTGAAACACACAGCATAGTTCTCATCCATGGATCACACTCTGCTTTAAAGCAAGAAGCACACTCTTGCTTTCTAGAGTCTCTAAGACAGCAGGATATCGGAGTGTGCCCAGAACAAAAGAACGGTGTTTCCTACACATACGGACTATATGTAGTCCAAAATTTCTTCTGAAACTGATTGAATGCACTGGTCCTCTAACATCCAATGCTTGTCAGTTAAGATGAGAAACGTGTGAGCTTCGTGAACGATGTAGTTCATTTGAGCAGAAAAGTGACTGCCCTCACCTGAAACGAAGTCTTGCTTGTAGGGAGACTCAGAGCCTGGGATTTAACTCCTTTTCTGAAGTGAAACACACAGCATAGTTTTCATCCATGGATCACACTCTGCTTTAGAACGAGAAGCACGCTCTTGCTTTCTAGAGTCTCTAAGACAGCAGGAAACGTGAGTGTGCTGAGAACAAAAGAACGGTGTTTCCTACACATACGGACTATATCTAGTCCAAATCTGCTTCTTAAACTGATACAAAGCACTGGTCCTCTAGCATCCAATGCTTGTCTGTTAAGATGAGAAACGTGTGAGCTTTGTGAATGATATAGTTCCTTTGAACTGAAAAGTGACTGCCCTTACCCGAAAAGAAGTCTTGCTTGTAGGAAGACACAGAGCCTGGGATTTAAGTCCATTTCTGAAGGGAAACACACAGCATAGTTCTCATCCATGGATCACACTCTGCTTTAGAGCAAGAAGCACACTCTTGCTTTCTAGAGTCTCTAATACAGCAGGAAACGTGAGTGTGCTGAGAACAAAAGAACGGTGTTTCCTACACATATGGACATTATATAGTCCAACTCTGCTTCTGAAACTGATACAAAGCACTGGTCCTCTAACATCCAATGCTTGTCTGTTAGGTGAGAAACGTGTGAGCTCCGTGAACGATGTAGTTCGTTTGAGCTGAAAAGTGACTGCCCTTACCTGAATTGAAATCTTGCTTGTAGGAAGACTCAGAGCCTGGTATTTAACTCCATTTCTGAAGGAAAACACACAGCATAGTTCTCATCCATGGATCACACTCTGCTTTAGAGGGAGAAGCACGCTCTTGCTTTCTAGAGTCTCTAAGACATCAGGAAATGTGAGTGTGCTGAGAACAAAAGAACGGTGTTTCCTACACTTATGGGCCATATCTAGTCCAACTCTGCTTCTGAAACTGATACACAGCACTGGTCCTCTAACATCCAATGCTTGTCAGTTAAGATGAGAAACGTGTGAGCTTCTGGAACGATGTAGTTCGTTTGAGCAGAAAAGTGACTGCCCTTACCTGAAATGAAGTCTTGCTTGGAGGAAGACTCAGAGCCTGGGATTTAACTCCAGTTCCAAAGTGAAACACACAGCATAGTTCTCATCCATGGATCACACTCTGCTTTAGAGCAAGAAGCACACTCTTGCTTTCTAGAGTCTCTAAGACAGCAGGAAATCTGGGTGTGCCCAGAACAAAAGAACGGTGTTTCCTACACATACGGACTATATGTAGTCTAAAACTTCTTCTGAAACTGATAGAATGCTCTGGTCCTCTAACATCCAATGCTTGTCAGTTAAGATGAGAAACCTGTGAGCTTCGTGAAAGATGTAGTTCGTTTGAGCAGAAAAGTGACTGCCCTTACCTGAAACGAAGTCTTGCTTGTAGGGAGACTCAGAGCCTGGGATTTAACTCCCTTTCTGAAGTGAAACACACAGCATAGTTTTCATCCATGGATCACACTCTGCTTTAGAACGAGAAGCACGCTCTTGCTTTCTAGAGTCTCTAAGACAGCAGGAAATGTGAGTGTGCTGAGAACAAAAGAATGGTGTTTCCTACACATACGGACCATATCTAGTCCAAATCTGCTTCTTAAACTGATACAAACACTGGTCCTCTAACATCCAATGCTTTTCTGTTAAGATGAGAAACCTGTGAGCTTCGTGAAAGATGTAGTTCGTTTGAGCAGAAAAGTGACTGCCCTTACCTGAAACGAAGTCTTGCTTGTAGGAAGACTCAGAGCCTGGGATTTAACTCCATTTCTGAAGGCAAACACACAGCATAGTTCTCATCCATGGATCACACTCTGCTTTAGAGCGAGAAGCACGCTCTTGCTTTCTAGACTCTCTAAGACAGCAGGAAACGTGAGTGTGCTGAGAACAAAAGAACGGTGTTTCCTACACATACGGACCATATCTAGTCCAACTCATCTTCTGAAACTGATACAAAGCACTGGTCCTCTAACATCCAATGCTTGTCAGTTAAGATGGGAAACGTGTGAGCTTCATGAAAGATGTAAGTTCGTTTGAGCAAAAAAGTAACTGCCCTTAACTTAAACGAAGTCTTGCTTGTATGAAGACTCAGAGCCTGGGATTTAACTCCATTTCTGAATTGAAACACACAGCAGTGTTCTCATCCATTGATCACACTCTGCTTTAGAATAAGAAGCACGCTCTTGCTTTTTAGAGTCTCTAAGACAGGAGGAAACGTGATTTTGCTGAGAACAAAAGAACGGAGTTTCCTACACATACGGACCATATCTAGTCCAAATCTGCTTCTGAAAATGATACAAAGCACTGACCCTCTAACATCCAATGCTTGTCAGTTAAGATGAGAAATGTGTGAGCTTTGTGAACGATATAGTTCCTTTGAACTGAAAAGTGACTGCTCTTACCTGAAAAGAAGTCTTGCTTGTAGGAAGACACAGAGCCTGGGATTTAACTCCATTTCTGAAGGGAAACACACAGCATAGTTCTCATCCATGGATCACACTCTGCTTTAGAGCAAGAAGCACACTCTTGCTTTCTAGAGTCTCTAAGACAGCAGGAAACGTGAGTGTGCCCAGAACAAAAGACCGAGGTTTCCTACACATATGGATCATATGTAGTCCAACTCTGCTTCTGAAACTGATACAAAGCACTGACCCTCTAACATCCAATGCTTGTCAGTTAAGATGAGAAACGCGTGAGCTCAGTGAACGATGTAGTTCATTTGAGCTGAAAAGTGACTGCCCTTACCTGAATCGAAGTCTTGCTTGTAGGAAGACTCAGAGCCTGGGATTTAAGTCCATTTCTGAAGGGAAACACACAGCATAGTTCTCATCCATGGATCACACTCTGCTTTAGAGCGAGAAGCACACTCTTGCTTTCTAGAGTCTCTAATACAGCAGGAAATCTGAGTGGGCCCAGAATAAAAGATTGGTGTTTCCTACACATACGGACAATATGTAGTCCAAATCTGCTTCTAAAATTGATACAAAGCACTGACCCTCTAACATCCAATGCTTGTCAGTTAAGATGGGAAACGTGTGAGATCATGAACGATGTAGTTCATTTGAGCAGAAAAGTGACTGCCATTACCTGAAACGAAGTCTTGCTTGTAGGAAGACTCAGAGCCTGGGATTTTACTCCATTTCTGAAGTGAAACACACAGCGTAGTTCTCATCCATTGATCACACTCTGCTTTAAAGCAAGAAGCACATTCTTGCTTTCTAGAGTCTCTAATAGAGCAGGAAACGTGATTTTGCTGAGAACAAAGGAACGGTGTTTCCTACACATACGGACATTATATAGTCCAACTCTGCTTCTGAAACTGATACAAAGCACTGGTCCTCTAACATCCAATGCTTGTCTGTTAAGGTGAGAAACGTGTGAGCTTCGTGAACGATGTAGTTCGTTTGAGCTGAAAAGTGACTGCCCTTACCTGAAACGAAGTCTTGCTTGTAGGAAGACTCAGAACCTGGGATTTAACTCCATTTCTGAAGTGAAACACACAGCATAGTTCTCATCCATGGATCACACTCTGCTTTAAAGCAAGAAGCACACTCTTGCTTTCTAGAGTCTCTAAGACAGCAGGATATCGGAGTGTGCCCAGAACAAAAGAACGGTGTTTCCTACACATACGGACTATATGTAGTCCAAAATTTCTTCTGAAACTGATTGAATGCACTGGTCCTCTAACATCCAATGCTTGTCAGTTAAGATGAGAAACGTGTGAGCTTCGTGAACGATGTAGTTCATTTGAGCAGAAAAGTGACTGCCCTCACCTGAAACGAAGTCTTGCTTGTAGGGAGACTCAGAGCCTGGGATTTAACTCCTTTTCTGAAGTGAAACACACAGCATAGTTTTCATCCATGGATCACACTCTGCTTTAGAACGAGAAGCACGCTCTTGCTTTCTAGAGTCTCTAAGACAGCAGGAAACGTGAGTGTGCTGAGAACAAAAGAACGGTGTTTCCTACACATACGGACTATATCTAGTCCAAATCTGCTTCTTAAACTGATACAAAGCACTGGTCCTCTAGCATCCAATGCTTGTCTGTTAAGATGAGAAACGTGTGAGCTTTGTGAATGATATAGTTCCTTTGAACTGAAAAGTGACTGCCCTTACCCGAAAAGAAGTCTTGCTTGTAGGAAGACACAGAGCCTGGGATTTAAGTCCATTTCTGAAGGGAAACACACAGCATAGTTCTCATCCATGGATCATGCTCTGCTTTAGAGCGAGAAGCACACTCTTGCTTTCTAGAGTCTCTAAGACAGCAGGAAACGTGAGTGTGCTGAGAACAAAAGAACGGTGTTTCCTACACATACGGACCATATCTAGTCCAACTCATCTTCTGAAACTGATACAAAGCACTGGTCCTCTAACATCCAATGCTTTTCTGTTAAGATGAGAAACGTGTGAGCTTCGTGAAAGATGTAGTTCGTTTGAGCAGAAAAGTGACTGCCCTTACCTGAAACGAAGTCTTGCTTGTACGAAGACTCAGAGCCTGGGATTTAACTCCTTTTCTGAAGTGAAACACACAGCAGTGTTCTCATCCATTGATGACACTCTGCTTCAGAACAAGAAGCACGCTCTTGCTTTCTAGAGTCTCTAACACAGCAGGAAACGTGAGTGTGCTGAGGCCAAAAGATCGGGGTTTCCTACACTTATGGACCATATCTAGTCCAACTCTGCTTCTGAAACTGATACACAGCACTGGTCCTCTAACATCCAATGCTTGTCAGTTAAGATGAGAAACGTGTGAGCTTCTGGAATGATGTAGTTCGTTTGAGCAGAAAAGTGACAGCCCTTACCTGAAACGAAGTCTTGCTTGGAGGAAGACTCAGAGCCTGGGATTTAACTCCAATTCCGAAGTGAAACACACAGCATAGTTCTCATCCATGGATCACACTCTGCTTTAGAGCAAGAAGCACACTCTTGCTTTCTAGAGTCTCTAATACAGCAGGAAACGTGAGTGTGCTGAGAACAAAAGAACGGTGTTTCCTACACATATGGACATTATATAGTCCAACTCTGCTTCTGAAACTGATACAAAGCACTGGTCCTCTAACATCCAATGCTTGTCTGTTAGGTGAGAAACGTGTGAGATCCGTGAACGATGTAGTTCGTTTGAGCTGAAAAGTGACTGCCCTTACCTGAATTGAAATCTTGCTTGTAGGAAGACTCAGAGCCTGGTATTTAACTCCATTTCTGAAGGAAAACACACAGCATAGTTCTCATCCATGGATCACACTCTGCTTTAGAGGGAGAAGCACGCTCTTGCTTTCTAGAGTCTCTAAGACATCAGGAAATGTGAGTGTGCTGAGAACAAAAGAACGGTGTTTCCTACACTTATGGGCCATATCTAGTCCAACTCTGCTTCTGAAACTGATACACAGCACTGGTCCTCTAACATCCAATGCTTGTCAGTTAAGATGAGAAACGTGTGAGCTTCTGGAACGATGTAGTTCGTTTGAGCAGAAAAGTGACTGCCCTTACCTGAAATGAAGTCTTGCTTGGAGGAAGACTCAGAGCCTGGGATTTAACTCCAGTTCCGAAGTGAAACACACAGCATAGTTCTCATCCATGGATCACACTCTGCTTTAGAGCAAGAAGCACACTCTTGCTTTCTAGAGTCTCTAAGACAGCAGGAAATCTGGGTGTGCCCAGAACAAAAGAACGGTGTTTCCTACACATACGGACTATATGTAGTCTAAAACTTCTTCTGAAACTGATAGAATGCTCTGGTCCTCTAACATCCAATGCTTGTCAGTTAAGATGAGAAACCTGTGAGCTTCGTGAAAGATGTAGTTCGTTTGAGCAGAAAAGTGACTGCCCTTACCTGAAACGAAGTCTTGCTTGTAGGGAGACTCAGAGCCTGGGATTTAACTCCTTTTCTGAAGTGAAACACACAGCATAGTTTTCATCCATGGATCACACTCTGCTTTAGAACGAGAAGCACGCTCTTGCTTTCTAGATTCTCTAAGACAGCAGGAAATGTGAGTGTGCTGAGAACAAAAGAATGGTGTTTCCTACACATACGGACCATATCTAGTCCAAATCTGCTTCTTAAACTGATACAAACACTGGTCCTCTAACATCCAATGCTTTTCTGTTAAGATGAGAAACCTGTGAGCTTCGTGAAAGATGTAGTTCGTTTGAGCAGAAAAGTGACTGCCCTTACCTGAAACGAAGTCTTGCTTGTAGGAAGACTCAGAGCCTGGGATTTAACTCCATTTCTGAAGGCAAACACACAGCATAGTTCTCATCCATGGATCACACTCTGCTTTAGAGCGAGAAGCACGCTCTTGCTTTCTAGACTCTCTAAGACAGCAGGAAACGTGAGTGTGCTGAGAACAAAAGAACGGTGTTTCCTACACATACGGACCATATCTAGTCCAACTCATCTTCTGAAACTGATACAAAGCACTGGTCCTCTAACATCCAATGCTTGTCAGTTAAGATGGGAAACGTGTGAGCTTCATGAAAGATGTAAGTTCGTTTGAGCAAAAAAGTAACTGCCCTTAACTTAAACGAAGTCTTGCTTGTATGAAGACTCAGAGCCTGGGATTTAACTCCATTTCTGAATTGAAACACACAGCAGTGTTCTCATCCATTGATCACACTCTGCTTTAGAATAAGAAGCACGCTCTTGCTTTTTAGAGTCTCTAAGACAGGAGGAAACGTGATTTTGCTGAGAACAAAAGAACGGAGTTTCCTACACATACGGACCATATCTAGTCCAAATCTGCTTCTGAAAATGATACAAAGCACTGACCCTCTAACATCCAATGCTTGTCAGTTAAGATGAGAAATGTGTGAGCTTTGTGAACGATATAGTTCCTTTGAACTGAAAAGTGACTGCTCTTACCTGAAAAGAAGTCTTGCTTGTAGGAAGACACAGAGCCTGGGATTTAACTCCATTTCTGAAGGGAAACACACAGCATAGTTCTCATCCATGGATCACACTCTGCTTTAGAGCAAGAAGCACACTCTTGCTTTCTAGAGTCTCTAAGACAGCAGGAACGTGAGTGTGCCCAGAACAAAAGACCGAGGTTTCCTACACATATGGATCATATGTAGTCCAACTCTGCTTCTGAAACTGATACAAAGCACTGACCCTCTAACATCCAATGCTTGTCAGTTAAGATGAGAAACGCGTGAGCTCAGTGAACGATGTAGTTCATTTGAGCTGAAAAGTGACTGCCCTTACCTGAATCGAAGTCTTGCTTGTAGGAAGACTCAGAGCCTGGGATTTAAGTCCATTTCTGAAGGGAAACACACAGCATAGTTCTCATCCATGGATCACACTCTGCTTTAGATCGAGAAGCACACTCTTGCTTTCTAGAGTCTCTAATACAGCAGGAAATCTGAGTGGGCCCAGAATAAAAGATTGGTGTTTCCTACACATACGGACAATATGTAGTCCAAATCTGCTTCTAAAATTGATACAAAGCACTGACCCTCTAACATCCAATGCTTGTCAGTTAAGATGGGAAACGTGTGAGATCATGAACGATGTAGTTCATTTGAGCAGAAAAGTGACTGCCATTACCTGAAACGAAGTCTTGCTTGTAGGAAGACTCAGAGCCTGGGATTTTACTCCATTTCTGAAGTGAAACACACAGCGTAGTTCTCATCCATTGATCACACTCTGCTTTAAAGCAAGAAGCACACTCTTGCTTTCTAGAGTCTCTAATACAGCAGGAAACGTGATCTTGCTGAGAACAAAGGAACGGTGTTTCCTACACATACGGACATTATATAGTCCAACTCTGCTTCTGAAACTGATACAAAGCACTGGTCCTCTAACATCCAATGCTTGTCTGTTAAGGTGAGAAACGTGTGAGCTTCGTGAACGATGTAGTTCGTTTGAGCTGAAAAGTGACTGCCCTTACCTGAAACGAAGTCTTGCTTGTAGGAAGACTCAGAACCTGGGATTTAACTCCATTTCTGAAGTGAAACACACAGCATAGTTCTCATCCATGGATCACACTCTGCTTTAAAGCAAGAAGCACACTCTTGCTTTCTAGAGTCTCTAAGACAGCAGGATATCGGAGTGTGCCCAGAACAAAAGAACGGTGTTTCCTACACATACGGACTATATGTAGTCCAAAATTTCTTCTGAAACTGATTGAATGCACTGGTCCTCTAACATCCAATGCTTGTCAGTTAAGATGAGAAACGTGTGAGCTTCGTGAACGATGTAGTTCATTTGAGCAGAAAAGTGACTGCCCTCACCTGAAACGAAGTCTTGCTTGTAGGGAGACTCAGAGCCTGGGATTTAACTCCTTTTCTGAAGTGAAACACACAGCATAGTTTTCATCCATGGATCACACTCTGCTTTAGAACGAGAAGCACGCTCTTGCTTTCTAGAGTCTCTAAGACAGCAGGAAACGTGAGTGTGCTGAGAACAAAAGAACGGTGTTTCCTACACATACGGACTATATCTAGTCCAAATCTGCTTCTTAAACTGATACAAAGCACTGGTCCTCTAGCATCCAATGCTTGTCTGTTAAGATGAGAAACGTGTGAGCTTTGTGAATGATATAGTTCCTTTGAACTGAAAAGTGACTGCCCTTACCCGAAAAGAAGTCTTGCTTGTAGGAAGACACAGAGCCTGGGATTTAAGTCCATTTCTGAAGGGAAACACACAGCATAGTTCTCATCCATGGATCATGCTCTGCTTTAGAGCGAGAAGCACACTCTTGCTTTCTAGAGTCTCTAAGACAGCAGGAAACGTGAGTGTGCTGAGAACAAAAGAACGGTGTTTCCTACACATACGGACCATATCTAGTCCAACTCATCTTCTGAAACTGATACAAAGCACTGGTCCTCTAACATCCAATGCTTTTCTGTTAAGATGAGAAACCTGTGAGCTTCGTGAAAGATGTAGTTCGTTTGAGCAGAAAAGTGACTGCCCTTACCTGAAACGAAGTCTTGCTTATAGGAAGACTTAGAGCCTGGGATTTAACTCCATTTCTGAAGGCAAACACACAGCATAGTTCTCATCCATGGATCACACTCTGCTTTAGAGCGAGAAGCACGCTCTTGCTTTCTAGACTCTCTAAGACAGCAGGAAACGTGAGTGTGCTGAGAACAAAAGAACAGTGTTTCCTACACATACGGACCATATCTAGTCCAACTCATCTTCTGAAACTGATACAAAGCACTGGTCCTCTAACATCCAATGCTTGTCAGTTAAGATGGGAAACGTGTGAGCTTCATGAAAGATGTAAGTTCGTTTGAGCAAAAAAGTGACTGCCCTTAACTTAAACGAAGTCTTGCTTGTATGAAGACTCAGAGCCTGGGATTTAACTCCATTTCTGAATTGAAACACACAGCAGTGTTCTCATCCATTGATCACACTCTGCTTTAGAATAAGAAGCACGCTCTTGCTTTTTAGAGTCTCTAAGACAGAAGGAAACGTGATTTTGCTGAGAACAAAAGAACGGAGTTTCCTACACATACGGACCATATCTAGTCCAAATCTGCTTCTGAAAATGATACAAAGCACTAACTCTCTAACATCCAATGCTTGTCAGTTAAGATGGGAAACGTGTGAGCTTCATGAGCGATGTAGTTTGTTTGAGCAGAAAAGTGACTGCCTTACCTGAATTGAAGTCTTGCTTGTAGGAAGACTCAGAGCCTGGGATTTAACTCCATTTCTGAAGGCAAACACACAGCATAGTTCTCATCCATGGATCACACTCTGCTTTAGAGCGAGAAGCACGCTCTTGCTTTCTAGAGTCTCTAAGACAGCAGGAAACGTGAGTGTGCTGAGAACAAAAGAACAGTGTTTCCTACACATACGGAACATATCTAGTCCAAATCTGTTTCTTAAACTGATACAAAGCACTGGTCCTCTAACATCCAATGCTTGTCTGTTAAGATGAGAAATGTGTGAGCTTTGTGAACGATATAGTTCCTTTGAACTGAAAAGTGACTGCTCTTACCTGAAAAGAAGTCTTGCTTGTAGGAAGACACAGAGCCTGGGATTTAACTCCATTTCTGAAGGGAAACACAAAGCATAGTTCTCATCCATGGATCACACTCTGCTTTAGAGCAAGAAGCACACTCTTGCTTTCTAGAGTCTCTAAGACAGCAGGAAACGTGAGTGTGCCCAGAACAAAAGACCGAGGTTTCCTACACATATGGATCATATGTAGTCCAACTCTGCTTCTGAAACTGATACAAAGCACTGACCCTCTAACATCCAATGCTTGTCAGTTAAGATGAGAAACGCGTGAGCTCAGTGAACGATGTAGTTCATTTGAGCTGAAAAGTGACTGCCCTTACCTGAATCGAAGTCTTGCTTGTAGGAAGACTCAGAGCCTGGGATTTAAGTCCATTTCTGAAGGGAAACACACAGCATAGTTCTCATCCATGGATCACACTCTGCTTTAGAGCGAGAGGCACACTCTTGCTTTCTAGAGTCTCTAATACAGCAGGAAATCTGAGTGGGCCCAGAATAAAAGATTGGTGTTTCCTACACATACGGACAATATGTAGTCCAAATCTGCTTCTAAAATTGATACAAAGCACTGACCCTCTAACATCCAATGCTTGTCAGTTAAGATGGGAAACGTGTGAGATCATGAACGATGTAGTTCATTTGAGCAGAAAAGTGACTGCCATTACCTGAAACGAAGTCTTGCTTGTAGGAAGACTCAGAGCCTGGGATTTTACTCCATTTCTGAAGTGAAACACACAGCGTAGTTCTCATCCATGGATCACACTCTGCTTTAGAGCAAGAAGCACACTCTTGCTTTCTAGAGTCTCTAATACAGCAGGAAACGTGAGTGTGCTGAGAACAAAAGAACGGTGTTTCCTACACATATGGACATTATATAGTCCAACTCTGCTTCTGAAACTGATACAAAGCACTGGTCCTCTAACATCCAATGCTTGTCTGTTAGGTGAGAAACGTGTGAGCTCCGTGAACGATGTAGTTCGTTTGAGCTGAAAAGTGACTGCCCTTACCTGAATTGAAATCTTGCTTGTAGGAAGACTCAGAGCCTGGTATTTAACTCCATTTCTGAAGGAAAACACATAGCATAGTTCTCATCCATGGATCACACTCTGCTTTAGAGGGAGAAGCACGCTCTTGCTTTCTAGAGTCTCTAAGACATCAGGAAATGTGAGTGTGCTGAGAACAAAAGAACGGTGTTTCCTACACTTATGGGCCATATCTAGTCCAACTCTGCTTCTGAAACTGATACACAGCACTGGTCCTCTAACATCCAATGCTTGTCAGTTAAGATGAGAAACGTGTGAGCTTCTGGAACGATGTAGTTCGTTTGAGCAGAAAAGTGACTGCCCTTACCTGAAATGAAGTCTTGCTTGGAGGAAGACTCAGAGCCTGGGATTTAACTCCAGTTCCGAAGTGAAACACACAGCATAGTTCTCATCCATGGATCACACTCTGCTTTAGAGCAAGAAGCACACTCTTGCTTTCTAGAGTCTCTAAGACAGCAGGAAATCTGGGTGTGCCCAGAACAAAAGAACGGTGTTTCCTACACATACAGACTATATGTAGTCTAAAACTTCTTCTGAAACTGATAGAATGCTCTGGTCCTCTAACATCCAATGCTTGTCAGTTAAGATGAGAAACCTGTGAGCTTCGTGAAAGATGTAGTTCGTTTGAGCAGAAAAGTGACTGCCCTTACCTGAAACGAAGTCTTGCTTGTAGGGAGACTCAGAGCCTGGGATTTAACTCCTTTTCTGAAGTGAAACACACAGCATAGTTTTCATCCATGGATCACACTCTGCTTTAGAACGAGAAGCACGCTCTTGCTT
The DNA here is from genome assembly GCA_949786385.1 of Onychomys leucogaster. Taxonomy (NCBI): domain Eukaryota; kingdom Metazoa; phylum Chordata; class Mammalia; order Rodentia; family Cricetidae; genus Onychomys; species Onychomys leucogaster. The sequence continues at coordinate 186,162 of CATKUP010000278.1, forward strand.
TCTAGAGTCTCTAAGACAGCAGGAAATGTGAGTGTGCTGAGAACAAAAGAATGGTGTTTCCTACACATACGGACCACATCTAGTCCAAATCTGCTTCTTAAACTGATACAAACACTGGTCCTCTAACATCCAATGCTTTTCTGTTAAGATGAGAAACCTGTGAGCTTCGTGAAAGATGTAGTTCGTTTGAGCAGAAAAGTGACTGCCCTTACCTGAAACGAAGTCTTGCTTGTAGGAAGACTCAGAGCCTGGGATTTAACTCCATTTCTGAAGGCAAACACACAGCATAGTTCTCATCCATGGATCACACTCTGCTTTAGAGCGAGAAGCATGCTCTTGCTTTCTAGACTCTCTAAGACAGCAGGAAACGTGAGTGTGCTGAGAACAAAAGAACGGTGTTTCCTACACATACGGACCATATCTAGTCCAACTCATCTTCTGAAACTGATACAAAGCACTGGTCCTCTAACATCCAATGCTTGTCAGTTAAGATGGGAAACGTGTGAGCTTCATGAAAGATGTAAGTTCGTTTGAGCAAAAAAGTAACTGCCCTTAACTTAAACGAAGTCTTGCTTGTATGAAGACTCAGAGCCTGGGATTTAACTCCATTTCTGAATTGAAACACACAGCAGTGTTCTCATCCATTGATCACACTCTGCTTTAGAATAAGAAGCACGCTCTTGCTTTTTAGAGTCTCTAAGACAGGAGGAAACGTGATTTTGCTGAGAACAAAAGAACGGAGTTTCCTACACATACGGACCATATCTAGTCCAAATCTGCTTCTGAAAATGATACAAAGCACTGACCCTCTAACATCCAATGCTTGTCAGTTAAGATGAGAAATGTGTGAGCTTTGTGAACGATATAGTTCCTTTGAACTGAAAAGTGACTGCTCTTACCTGAAAAGAAGTCTTGCTTGTAGGAAGACACAGAGCCTGGGATTTAACTCCATTTCTGAAGGGAAACACACAGCATAGTTCTCATCCATGGATCACACTCTGCTTTAGAGCAAGAAGCACACTCTTGCTTTCTAGAGTCTCTAAGACAGCAGGAAACGTGAGTGTGCCCAGAACAAAAGACCGAGGTTTCCTACACATATGGATCATATGTAGTCCAACTCTGCTTCTGAAACTGATACAAAGCACTGACCCTCTAACATCCAATGCTTGTCAGTTAAGATGAGAAACGCGTGAGCTCAGTGAACGATGTAGTTCATTTGAGCTGAAAAGTGACTGCCCTTACCTGAATCGAAGTCTTGCTTGTAGGAAGACTCAGAGCCTGGGATTTAAGTCCATTTCTGAAGGGAAACACACAGCATAGTTCTCATCCATGGATCACACTCTGCTTTAGAGCGAGAAGCACACTCTTGCTTTCTAGAGTCTCTAATACAGCAGGAAATCTGAGTGGGCCCAGAATAAAAGATTGGTGTTTCCTACACATACGGACAATATGTAGTCCAAATCTGCTTCTAAAATTGATACAAAGCACTGACCCTCTAACATCCAATGCTTGTCAGTTAAGATGGGAAACGTGTGAGATCATGAACGATGTAGTTCATTTGAGCAGAAAAGTGACTGCCATTACCTGAAACGAAGTCTTGCTTGTAGGAAGACTCAGAGCCTGGGATTTTACTCCATTTCTGAAGTGAAACACACAGCGTAGTTCTCATCCATTGATCACACTCTGCTTTAAAGCAAGAAGCACACTCTTGCTTTCTAGAGTCTCTAATACAGCAGGAAACGTGATTTTGCTGAGAACAAAGGAACGGTGTTTCCTACACATACGGACATTATATAGTCCAACTCTGCTTCTGAAACTGATACAAAGCACTGGTCCTCTAACATCCAATGCTTGTCTGTTAAGGTGAGAAACGTGTGAGCTTCGTGAACGATGTAGTTCGTTTGAGCTGAAAAGTGACTGCCCTTACCTGAAACGAAGTCTTGCTTGTAGGAAGACTCAGAACCTGGGATTTAACTCCATTTCTGAAGTGAAACACACAGCATAGTTCTCATCCATGGATCACACTCTGCTTTAAAGCAAGAAGCACACTCTTGCTTTCTAGAGTCTCTAAGACAGCAGGATATCGGAGTGTGCCCAGAACAAAAGAACGGTGTTTCCTACACATACGGACTATATGTAGTCCAAAATTTCTTCTGAAACTGATTGAATGCACTGGTCCTCTAACATCCAATGCTTGTCAGTTAAGATGAGAAACGTGTGAGCTTCGTGAACGATGTAGTTCATTTGAGCAGAAAAGTGACTGCCTTACCTGAATTGAAGTCTTGCTTGTAGGAAGACACAGAGCCTGGGATTTAACTCCATTTCTGAAGGCAAACACACAGCATAGTTCTCATCCATGGATCACACTCTGCTTTAGAGCGAGTAGCACGCTCTTGCTTTCTAGAGTCTCTAAGACAGCAGGAAACCTGAGTGAGCTGAGAACAAAAGAACGGTGTTTCCTACACTTATGGACCATATCTAGTCCAACTCTGCTTCTGAAACTGATACACAGCACTGGTCCTCTAACATCCAATGCTTGTCATTTAAGATGAGAAACGTTTGTGCTTCTGGACGATGTAGTTCGTTTGAGCAGAAAAGTGACTGCCCTTACATGAAACGAAGTCTTGCTTGGAGGAAGACTCAGAGCCTGGGATTTAACTCCAATTCCGAAGTGAAACACACAGCATAGTTCTCATCCATGGATCACACTCTGCTTTAGAACGAGAAGCACGCTCTTGCTTTCTAGAGTCTCTAAGACAGCAGAAAACGTGAGTGTGCTGAGAACAAAAGAACAGTGTTTCCTACACATACGGACCATATCTAGTCCAAATCTGCTTCTTAAACTGATACAAAGCACTGGTCCTCTAACATCCAATGCTTGTCTGTTAAGATGAGAAACGTGTGAGCTTTGTGAACGATATAGTTCCTTTGAACTGAAAATTGACTGCTCTTACCTGAAAAGAAGTCTTTCTTTTAGGAAGACACAGAGCCTGGGATTTAAGTCCATTTCTGAAGGGAAACACACAGCATAGTTCTCATCCATGGATCACACTCTGCTTTAGAGCAAGAAGCACACTCTTGCTTTCTAGAGTCTCTAAGACAGCAGGAAATCTGAGTGTGCCCAGAACAAAAGAACAGTGTTTCCTACACATACGGACTATATGTAGTCCAAAACTTCTTCTGAAACTGAGAGAATGCACTGGTCCTCTAACATCCAATGCTTGTCAGTTAAGATGAGAAACGTGTGAGCTTCGTGAAAGATGTAGTTCATTTGAGCAGAAAAGTGACTGCCCTTACCTGAAACGAAGTCTTGCTTGTACGAAGACTCAGAGCCTGGGATTTAACTCCTTTTCTGAAGTGAAACACACAGCATAGTTTTCATCCATGGATCACACTCTGCTTTAGAAGGAAAAGCACGCTCTTGCTTTCTAGAGTCTCTAAGACAGCAGGAAACGTGAGTGTGTTGAGAAAAAAAAACGGTGTTTCCTACACAGACTGACCATATCTAGTCCAAATCTGCTTCTTAAACTGATACAAAGCACTGGTCCTCTAACATCCTATGCTTGTCTGTTAAGATGAGAAACGTGTGAGCTTCATGAACGATGTAGTTCGTTTCAGCAGAAAAGTGACTGCCCTGACCTGAATTGAAGTCTTGCTTGTAGGAAGACTCAGAGCCTGGTTTAACTCCATTTCTGAATTGAAACACACAGCAGTGTTCTCATCCATTGATGACACTCTGCTTCAGAACAAGAAGCACGCTCTTGCTTTCTAGAGTCTCTAACACAGCAGGAAACGTGAGTGTGCTGAGAACAAAAGATCGGGGTTTCCTACACTTATGGACCATATCTAGTCCAACTCTGCTTCTGAAACTGATACACAGCACTGGTCCTCTAACATCCAATGCTTGTCAGTTAAGATGAGAAACGTGTGAGCTTCTGGAATGATGTAGTTCGTTTGAGCAGAAAAGTGACAGCCCTTACCTGAAACGAAGTCTTGCTTGGAGGAAGACTCAGAGCCTGGGATTTAACTCCAATTCCGAAGTGAAACACACAGCATAGTTCTCATCCATGGATCACATTCTGCTTTAGAGCAAGAAGCACACTCTTGCTTTCTAGAGTCTCTAATACAGCAGGAAACGTGATTTTGCTGAGAACAAAAGAACGGTGTTTCCTACACATACGGACATTATATAGTCCAACTCTGCTTCTGAAACTGATACAAAGCACTGGTCCTCTAACATCCAATGCTTGTCTGTTAGGTGAGAAACGTGTGAGCTCCGTGAACGATGTAGTTCGTTTGAGCTGAAAAGTGACTGCCCTTACCTGAATTGAAATCTTGCTTGTAGGAAGACTCAGAGCCTGGGATTTAACTCCATTTCTGAAGGAAAACACACAGCATAGTTCTCATCCATGGATCACACTCTGCTTTAGAGCGAGAAGCACGCTCTTGCTTTCTAGAGTCTCTAAGACATCAGGAAACGTGAGTGTGCTGAGAAAAAAAGAACGGTGTTTCCTACACTTATGGGCCATATCTAGTCCAACTCTGCTTCTGAAACTGATACACAGCACTGGTCCTCTAACATCCAATGCTTGTCAGTTAAGATGAGAAACGTGTGAGCTTCTGGAACGATGTAGTTCGTTTGAGCAGAAAAGTGACTGCCCTTACCTGAAATGAAGTCTTGCTTGGAGGAAGACTCAGAGCCTGGGATTTAACTCCAATTCCGAAGTGAATCACACAGCATAGTTCTCATCCATGGATCACACTCTGCTTTAGAGCAAAAAGCACACTCTTGCTTTCTAGAGTCTCTAAGACAGCAGGAAATCTGAGTGTGCCCAGAACAAAAGAACGGTGTTTCCTACACATACGGACTATATGTAGTCTAAAACTTCTTCTGAAACTGATAGAATGCACTGGCCCTCTAACATCCAATGCTTGTCAGTTAAGATGAGAAACCTGTGAGCTTCGTGAAAGATGTAGTTCGTTTGAGCAGAAAAGTGACTGCCCTTACCTGAAACGAAGTCTTGCTTGTAGGGAGACTCAGAGCCTGGGATTTAACTCCTTTTCTGAAGTGAAACACACAGCATAGTTTTCATCCATGGATCACACTCTGCTTTAGAACGAGAAGCACGCTCTTGCTTTCTAGAGTCTCTAAGACAGCAGGAAATGTGAGTGTGCTGAGAACAAAAGAATGGTGTTTCCTACACATACGGACCATATCTAGTCCAAATCTGCTTCTTAAACTGATACAAACACTGGTCCTCTAACATCCAATGCTTTTCTGTTAAGATGAGAAACGTGTGAGCTCTGTGAACGATGTAGTTTGTTTGAGCAGAAAAGCGTCTGTCCTTACCTGAAATGAAGTCTTGCTTGTAGGAAGACTCAGAGCCTGGGATTTAACTCCATTTCTGAAGGCAAACACACAGCATAGTTCTCATCCATGGATCACACTCTGCTTTAGAGCGAGAAGCACGCTCTTGCTTTCTAGACTCTCTAAGACAGCAGGAAACGTGAGTGTGCTGAGAACAAAAGAACGGTGTTTCCTACACATACGGACCATATCTAGTCCAACTCATCTTCTGAAACTGATACAAAGCACTGACCCTCTAACATCCAATGCTTGTCAGTTAAGATGGGAAACGTGTGAGATCATGAACGATGTAGTTCATTTGAGCAGAAAAGTGACTGCCATTACCTGAAATGAAGTCTTGCTTGTAGGAAGACTCAGAGCCTGGGATTTTACTCCATTTCTGAAGTGAAACACACAGCGTAGTTCTCATCCATTGATCACACTCTGCTTTAAAGCAAGAAGCACACTCTTGCTTTCTAGAGTCTCTAATACAGCAGGAAACGTGATTTTGCTGAGAACAAAGGAACGGTGTTTCCTACACATACGGACATTATATAGTCCAAATCTGCTTCTGAAACTGATACAAATCACTGGTCCTCTAACATCCAATGCTTGTCTGTTAAGGTGAGAAACGTGTGAGCTTCGTGAACGATGTAGTTCGTTTGAGCTGAAAAGTGACTCCCCTTACCTGAAACGAAGTCTTGCTTGTAGGAAGACTCAGAGCCTGGGATTTAACTCCATTTCTGAAGTGAAACACACAGCATAGTTCTCATCCATGGATCACACTCTGCTTTAAAGCAAGAAGCACACTCTTGCTTTCTAGAGTCTCTAAGACAGCAGGATATCGGAGTGTGCCCAGAACAAAAGAACGGTGTTTCCTACACATACGGACTATATGTAGTCCAAAATTTCTTCTGAAACTGATTGAATGCACTGGTCCTCTAACATCCAATGCTTGTCAGTTAAGATGAGAAAGGTGTGAGCTTCGTGAACGATGTAGTTCATTTGAGCAGAAAAGTGACTGCCCTCACCTGAAACGAAGTCTTGCTTGTAGGGAGACTCAGAGCCTGGGATTTAACTCCTTTTCTGAAGTGAAACACACAGCATAGTTTTCATCCATGGATCACACTCTGCTTTAGAACGAGAAGCACGCTCTTGCTTTCTAGAGTCTCTAAGACAGCAGGAAACGTGAGTGTGCTGAGAACAAAAGAACGGTGTTTCCTACACATACGGACTATATCTAGTCCAAATCTCCTTCTTAAAGTGATACAAAGCACTGGTCCTCTAACATCCAATGCTTGTCTGTTAAGATGAGAAACGTGTGAGCTTTGTGAATGATATAGTTCCTTTGAACTGAAAAGTGACTGCCCTTACCCGAAAAGAAGTCTTGCTTGTAGGAAGACACAGTGCCTGGGATTTAAGTCCATTTCTGAAGGGAAACACACAGCATAGTTCTCATCCATGGATCATGCTCTGCTTTAGAGCGAGAAGCACACTCTTGCTTTCTAGAGTCTCTAATACAGCAGGAAATCTGAGTGTGTCCAGAACAAAAGAACGGTGTTTCCTACACATAGGGACCATATGTAGTCCAAATCTGCTTCTGAAACTGATACAAAGCACTGACCGTCTAACAATCAATGCTTGTAAGTTAAGATGGGAAACGTGTGAGCTTCATGAACGATGTAGTTCGTTTGAGCAGAAAAATGACATCACTTACATGAATTGAAGTCTTACTTGTAGGAAGACTCAGAGCCTGTGATTTAACTCCATTTCTGAAGTAAAACACACAGCAGTGTAATAATCCATTGATCACACTCTGCTTTAGAACAAGAAGCACACTCTTGCTTTCTAGAGTCTCTAATACAGCAGGAAACGTGATTTTGCTTAGAACAAAAGAACGGTGTTTCCTACACTTATGGACCATATCTAGTCCATCTCTGCTTCTGAAACTGATACACAGCACTGGTCCTCTAACATCCAATGCTTGTCTGTTAAGATGAGAAACGTGTGAGCTTTGTGAACGATGTAGTTCCTTTGAGCTAAAAAGTTACTGCCCTTACCTGAAACGAAGTCTTGCTTGGAGGAAGACTCAGAGCCTGGGATTTAACTCCAATTCCGAAGTGAAACACACAGCATAGTTCTCATCCATGGATCAAACTCTGCTTTAGAGCAAGAAGCACACTCTTGCTTTCTAGAGTCTCTAAGACAGCAGGAAATCTGAGTGTGCCCAGAACAAAAGAACGGTGTTTCCTACACATACGGACTATATGTAGTCCATAACTTCTTCTGAAACTGATAGAATGCACTGGTCCTCTAACATCCAATGCTTGTCAGTTAAGATGAGAAACGTGTGAGCTTCGTGAAAGATGTAGTTCGTTTGAGCAGAAAAATGACAGCCCTTACATGAATTGAAGTCTTGCTTGTAGGAAGACTCAGAGCCTGGGATTGAACTCCATTTCTGAAGTAAAACACACAGTAGTGTAATCATCCATTGATCACACTCTGCTTTAGAAGAAGAAGCACACTCTTGCTTTCTAGAGTCTCTAATACAGCAGGAAACGTGATTTTGCTGAGAACAAAAGAACGGTGTTTCCTACACATACGGACATTATATAGTCCAACTCTGCTTCTGAAACTGATACAAAGCACTGGTCCTCTAACTTCCAATGCTTGTCTGTTAGGTGAGAAACGTGTGAGCTCCGTGAACGATGTAGTTCGTTTGAGCTATAAAGTGACTGCCCTTACCTGAATTGAAGTCTTGCTTGTAGGAAGACTCAGAGCCTGGGATTTAACTCCATTTCTGAAGGGAAACACACAGCATAGTTCTCATCCATGGATCACACTCTGCTTTAGAGCGAGAAGCACGCTCTTGCTTTCTAGAGTCTCTAAGACAGCAGGAAACGTGAGTGTGCTGAGAACAAAAGAACGGTGTTTCCTACACTTATGGGCCATATCTAGTCCAACTCTTCTTCTGAAACTGATACACAGCACTGGTCCTCTAACATCCAATGCTTGTCAGTTAAGATGAGAAACGTGTGAGCTTCTGGAACGATGTAGTTCGTTTGAGCAGAAAAGTGACTGCCCTTACCTGAAACGAAGTCTTGCTTGGAGGAAGACTCAGAGCCTGGGATTTAACTCCAATTCCGAAGTGAAACCCACAGCATAGTTCTCATCCATGGATCACACTCTGCCTTAGAGCAAGAAGCACACTCTTGCTTTCTACAGTCTCTAAGACAGCAGGAAATCTGAGTGTGCCCAGAACAAAAGAACGGTGTTTCCTACACATACGGACTATATGTAGTATAAAACTTCTTCTGAAACTGATAGAATGCACTGTTCCTCTAACATCCAATGCTTGTCAGTTAAGATGAGAAACGTGTGATCTCCGTGAAAGATGTAGTTCTTTTGAGCAGAAAAGTGACTGCCCTTACCTGAAACGACGTCTTGCTTGTAGGGAGACTCAGAGCCTGGGATTTACGTCCATTTCTGAAGGGAAACACACAGCATAGTTCTCATCCATGGATCACGCTCTGCTTTAGAGCGAGAAGCACACTCTTGCTTTCTAGGTTCTCTAATACAGCAGGAAATCTGAGTGTGCCCAGAACAAAAGAACGGTGTTTCCTACACATAGGGACCATATGTAGTCCAAATCTGCTTCTGAACCTGATACAAAGCACTGACCGTCTAACATCCAATGCTTGTCAGTTAAGATGGGAAACGTGTGAGCTTCATGAACGATGTAGTTCGTTTGAGCAGAAAAGTGACTGCCCTTACCTGAATTGAAGTCTTGCTTGTAGGAAGACTCAGAGCCTGGGATTTAACTCCATTTCTGAAGTAAAACACACAGCAGTATAATCATCCATTGATCACACTCTGCTTTAGAACAAGAAGCACGCTCTTGCTTTCTAGAGTCTCTAAGAAAGCAGGAAACGTGATTTTGCTGAGAATAAAAGAATGGTGTTTCCTACACATACGGACATTATATAGTCTAACTCTGCTTCTGAAACGCATACAAAGCACTGGTCCTCTAACATCCAATGCTTGTCTGTTAAGATGAGAAACGTGTGAGCTTCGTGAACGATGTAGTTCCTTTGAGCTGAAAAGTGACTGCCCTTACCTGAAACGAAGTCTTGCCTGTAGGAAGACACAGAGCAAGGATTTAACTCCATTTCTGAAGAGAAACACACAGCATAGTTCTCATCCATAGATCACACTCTGCTTTAGAGCGAGAAGCACGTTCTTTCTTTCTAAAGTCTCTAAGACAGCAGGAAATCTGAGTGTGCCCAGAACAAAGAACGGTGTTTCCTACACATACGGACTATATGTAGTCCAAAACTTCTTCTGAAACTGATACAATGCACAGGTCCTCTAAAATCCAATCCTTGTCAGTTAAGATGGGAAACGTGTGAGCTTCATGAACGATGTAGTGCCTTTGAACGGAAAAGTGACTACCCTTACCTGATACGAAGTCTTGCATGTAGGAAGACACAGAGCCTGGGATTTATCTCCATTTCTGAAGGGAAACACACAGGATAGTATTCATCCATGGATCACACTGTGGTTAGAGCGAGAAGCACACTCTTGCTTTCTAAAGTCTCTAAGACAGCAGGAAATTTGAGTGTGCCCAGAACAATAGAACGGTGTTTCCTACATATATGGACCATATCCAGTCCAAATCTGCTTCTGAAACTGATATAAATCATTGACCCTCTAAAATCCAATGCTTGTCAGTTAAGATGAGAAACGTGTGAGCTCTGTGAACGATGTAGTTCGTTTGAGCAGAAAAGCGACTGTCCTTACCTGAAACGAAGTCTTGCTTGTAGGAAGACTCAGAGCCTGGGATTTAACTCCATTTCTGAAGGCAAACACACAGCATAGTTCTCATCCATGGATCACACTCTGCTTTAGAGCAAGAAGCACGCTCTTGCTTTCTAGACTCTCTAAGACAGCAGGAAACGTGAGTGTGCTGAGAACAAAAGAACGGTGTTTCCTACACATACGGACCATATCTAGTCCAACTCATCTTCTGAAACTGATACAAAGCACTGGTCCTCTAACATCCAATGCTTGTCAGTTAAGATGGGAAACGTGTGAGCTTCATGAACGATGTAGTTCGTTTGAGCAAAAAAGTGACTGCCCTTACCTTAAACGAAGTCTTGCTTGTACGAAGACTCAGAGCCTGGGATTTAACTCCATTTCTGAATTGAAACACACAGCAGTGTTCTCATCCATTGATCACACTCTGCTTTAGAATAAGAAGCACGCTCTTGCTTTTTAGAGTCTCTAAGACAGGAGGAAAAGTGATTTTGCTGAGAACAAAAGAACGGAGTTTCCTACACATACAGACCATATCTAGTCCAAATCTGCTTCTGAAACTGATACAAAGCACTGAATCTCTAACATCCAATGCTTGTCAGTTAAGATGGGAAACGTGTGAGCTTCATGAACGATGTAGTTCGTTTGAGCAGAAAAGTGACTGCCTTACCTGAATTGAAGTCTTGCTTATAGGAAGACTCAGAGCCTGGGATTTAACTCCATTTCTGAAGGCAAACACACAGCATAGTTCTCATCCATGGATCACACTCTGCTTTAGAGCGAGAAGCACGCTCTTGCATTCTAGAGTCTCTAAGACAGCAGGAAACGTGAGTGTGCTGAGAACAAAAGAACAGTGTTTCCTACACATACGGACCATATCTAGTCCAAATCTGTTTCTTAAACTGATACAAAGCACTGGTCCTCTAACATCCAATGCTTGTCTGTTAAGATGAGAAACGTGTGAGCTTTGTGAACGATATAGTTCCTTTGAACTGAAAAGTGACTGCTCTTACCTGAAAAGAAGTCTTGCTTGTAGGAAGACACAGAGCCTGGGATTTAACTCCATTTTTGAAGGGAAGCACACAGCATAGTTCTCATCCATGGATCACACTCTGCTTTAGAGCAAGAAGCACACTCTTGCTTTCTAGAGTCTCTAAGACAGCAGGAAACGTGAGTGTGCCCAGAACAAAAGACCGAGGTTTCCTACACATATGGATCATATGTAGTCCAACTCTGCTTCTGAAACTGATACAAAGCACTGACCCTCTAACATCCAATACTTGTCAGTTAAGATGAGAAACACGTGAGCTCAGTGAAGGATGTAGTTCATTTGAGCTGAAAAGTGACTGCCCTTACCTGAATCGAAGTCTTGCTTGTAGGAAGACTCAGAGCCTGGGATTTAAGTCCATTTCTGAAGGGAAACACACAGCATAGTTCTCATCCATGGATCACACTCTGCTTTAGAGCGAGAAGCACACTCTTGCTTTCTAGAGTCTCTAATACAGCAGGAAATCTGAGTGGGCCCAGAATAAAAGATTGGTGTTTCCTACACATACGGACAATATGTAGTCCAAATCTGCTTCTAAAACTGATACAAAGCACTGACCCTCTAACATCCAATGCTTGTCAGTTAAGATGGGAAACGTGTGAGCTTCATGAACGATGTAGTTCGTTTGAGCAGAAAAGTGACTGCCATTACCTGAAACGAAGTCTTGCTTGTAGGAAGACTCAGAGCCTGGGATTTTACTCCACTTCTGAAGTGAAACACACAGCGTAGTTCTCATCCATTGATCACACTCTGCTTTAAAGCAAGAAGCACACTCTTGCTTTCTAGAGTCTCTAATACAGCAGGAAACGTGATTTTGCTGAGAACAAAGGAACGGTGTTTCCTACACATACGGACATTATATAGTCCAACTCTGCTTCTGAAACTGATACAAAGCACAGGTCCTCTAACATCCAATGCTTGTCTGTTAAGGTGAGAAACGTGTGAGCTTCGTGAACGATGCAGTTCGTTTAAGCTGAAAAGTGACTGCCCTTACGTGAAACGAAGTCTTGCTTGTAGGAAGACTCAGAGCCTGGGATTTAACTCCATTTCTGAAGTGAAACACACAGCATAGTTCTCATCCATGGATCACACTCTGCTTTAAAGCCAGAAGCACACTCTTGCTTTCTAGAGTCTCTAAGACAGCAGGATATCGGAGTGTGCCCAGAACAAAAGAACGGTGTTTCCTATACATACGGACTATATGTAGTCCAAAATTTCTTCTGAAACTGATTGAATGCACTGGTCCTCTAACATCCAATGCTTGTCAGTTAAGATGAGAAACGTGTGAGCTTAGTGAACGATGTAGTTCATTTGAGCAGAAAAGTTACTGCCCTCACCTGAAACGAAGTCTTGCATGTAGGGAGACTCAGAGCCTCGGATTTAACTCCTTTTCTGAAGTGAAACACACAGCATAGTTTTCTTCCATGGATCACACTCTGCTTTAGAACGAGAAGCACGCTCTTGCTATCTAGAGTCTCTAAGGTAGCAGGAAACGTGAGTGTGCTGAGAACAAAAGAACAGTGTTTCCTACACATACGGACCATATCTAGTCCAAATCTGCTTCTTAAACTGATACAAAGCACTGGTCCTCTAACATCCAATGCTTGTCTGTTAAGATGAGAAACGTGTGAGCTTTGTGAACGATATAGTTCCTTTGAACTGAAAAGTGACTGCTCTTACCTGAAAAGAAGTCTTGCTTGTAGGAAGACACAGAGCCTGGGATTTAAGTCCATTTCTGAAGGGAAACACACAGCATAGTTCTCATCCATGGATCACACTCTGCTTTAGAGCAAGAAGCACACTCTTGCTTTCTAGAGTCTCTAAGACAGCAGGAAATCTGAGTGTGCCCAGAACAAAAGAACGGTGTTTCCTACACATACGGACCATATCTAGTCCAACTCTGCTTCTGAAACTGATACAAAGCACTGACCCACTAACATCCAATGCTTGTCAGTTAAGATGGGAAATGTGTGAGCTTCATGAACGATGTAGTTCCTTTGAGCAGAAAAATGACAGCCCTTACATGAATTGAATTCTTGCTTGTAGGAAGACTCAGAGCCTGGGATTTCACTCCATTTCTGAAGTAAAACACACAGCAGTGTAATCATCCATTGATCACACTCTGCTTTAGAACAAGAAGCACACTCTTGCTTTCTAGAGTCTCTAATACAGCAGGAAACGTGATTTTGCTGAGAACAAAAGAACGGTGTTTCCTACACATACGGACATTATATAGTCCAACTCTGCTTCTGAAACTGATACAAAGCACTGGTCCTCTAACATCCAATGCTTGTCTGTTAAGGTGAGAAACGTGTGAGCTTCGTGAACGATGTAGTTCCTTTGAGCTAAAAAGTGACTGCCCTTACCTGAAACGAAGTCTTGCTTGTAGGAAGACTCAGAGCCTGGGATTTAACTCCATTTCTGAAGGCAAACACACAGCATAGTTCTCATCCATGGATCACACTCTGCTTTAGAGCGAGAAGCACGCTCTTGCTTTGTAGAGTCTCTAAGACAGCAGGAAACGTGAGTGTGCTGAGAACAAAAGAACGGTGTTTCCTACACTTATGGACCATATCTAGTCCATCTCTGCTTCTGAAACTGATACACAGCACTGGTCCTCTAACATCCAATGCTTGTCTGTTAAGATGAGAAACGTGTGAGCTTTGTGAACGATATAGTTCCTTTGAACTGAAAAGTGACTGCTCTTACCTGAAAAGAAGTCTTTCTTGTAGGAAGACACAGAGCCTGGGATTTAAGTCCATTTCTGAAGGGAAACACACAGCATAGTTCTCATCCATGGATCACACTCTGCTTTAGAGCAAGAAGCACACTCTTGCTTTCTAGAGTCTCTAAGACAGCAGGAAATCTGAGTGTGCCCAGAACAAAAGAACGGTGTTTCCTACACATATGGACTATATGTAGACCAAAACTTCTTCTGAAACTGAGAGAATGCACTGGTCCTCTAACATCCAATGCTTGTCAGTTAAGATGAGAAACGTGTGAGCTTCGTGAAAGATGTAGTTCTTTTGAGCAGAAAAGTGACTGCCCTTACCTGAAACGAAGTCTTGCTTGTAGGGAGACTCAGAGCCTGGGATTTAACTCCTTTTCTGAAGTGAAACACACAGCATAGTTTTCATCCATGGATCACACTCTGCTTTAGAAGGAGAAGCACGCTCTTGCTTTCTAGAGTCTCTAAGACAGCAGGAAACGTGAGTGTGCTGAGAAAAAAAAACGGTGTTTCCTACACAGACTGACCATATCTAGTCCAACTCTGCTTCTGAAACTGATACACAGCACTGGTCCTCTAACATCCAATGCTTGTCAGTTAAGATGAGAAACGTGTGAGCTTCTGGAATGATGTAGTTCGTTTGAGCAGAAAAGTGACAGCCCTTACCTGAAACGAAGTCTTGCTTGGAGGAAGACTCAGAGCCTGGGATTTAACTCCAATTCCGAAGTGAAACACACAGCATAGTTCTCATCCATGGATCACGCTCTGCTTTAGAGCGAGAAGCACACTCTTGCTTTCTAGATTCTCTAATACAGCAGGAAATCTGAGTGTGCCCAGAACAAAAGAACGGTGTTTCCTACACATAGGGACCATATGTAGTCCAAATCTGCTTCTGAACCTGATACAAAGCACTGACCGTCTAACATCCAATGCTTGTCAGTTAAGATGGGAAACGTGTGAGCTTCATGATCGATGTAGTTCGTTTGAGCAGAAAAGTGACTGCCCTTACCTGAATTGAAGTCTTGCTTGTAGGAAGACTCAGAGCCTGGGATTTAACTCCATTTCTGAAGTAAAACACAGAGCAGTATAATCATCCATTGATCACACTCTGCTTTAGAACAAGAAGCACGCTCTTGCTTTCTAGAGTCTTAAGAAAGCAGGAAACGTGATTTTGCGGAGAACAAAAGAACGGAGTTTCCTACACATATGGATCATATGTAGTCCAACTCTGCTTCTGAAACTGATACAAAGCACTGACCCTCTAACATCCAATACTTGTCAGTTAAGATGAGAAACACGTGAGCTCAGTGAAGGATGTAGTTCATTTGAGCTGAAAAGTGACTGCCCTTACCTGAATCGAAGTCTTGCTTGTAGGAAGACTCAGAGCCTGGGATTTAAGTCCATTTCTGAAGTGAAACACACAGCATAGTTCTCATCCATGGATCACACTCTGCTTTAAAGCAAGAAGCACACTCTTGCTTTCTAGAGTCTCTAAGACAGCAGGATATCGGAGTGTGCCCAGAACAAAAGAACGGTGTTTCCTACACATACGGACTATCTGTAGTCCAAAATTTCTTCTGAAACTGATTGAATGCACTGGTCCTCTAACATCCAATGCTTGTCAGTTAAGATGAGAAACGTGTGAGCTTAGTGAACGATGTAGTTCATTTGAGCAGAAAAGTTACTGCCCTCACCTGAAACGAAGTCTTGCTTGTAGGGAGACTCAGAGCCTCGGATTTAACTCCTTTTCTGAAGTGAAACACACAGTATAGTTTTCTTCCATGGATCACACTCTGCTTTAGAACGAGAAGCACGCTCTTGCTATCTAGAGTCTCTAAGGTAGCAGGAAACGTGAGTGTGCTGAGAACAAAAGAACAGTGTTTCCTACACATACGGACCATATCTAGTCCAAATCTGCTTCTGAAACTGATACAAAGCACTGACCCACTAACATCCAATGCTTGTCAGTTAAGATGGGAAACGTGTGAGCTTCATGAACGATGTAGTTCCTTTGAGCAGAAAAATGACAGCCCTTACATGAATTGAATTCTTGCTTGTAGGAAGACTCAAAGCCTGGGATTTAACTCCATTTCTGAAGTAAAACACACAGCAGTGTAATCATACATTGATCACACTCTGCTTTAGAACAAGAAGCACACTCTTGCTTTCTAGAGTCTCTAATATAGCAGGAAACGTGATTTTGCTGAGAACAAAAGAACGGTGTTTCCTACACATACGGACATTATATAGTCCAACTCTGCTTCTGAAACTGATACAAAGCACTGGTCCTCTAACATCCAATGCTTGTCTGTTAAGGTGAGAAACGTGTGAGCTTCGTGAACGATGTAGTTCGTTTGAGCTGAAAAGTGACTGCCCTTACCTGAAACGAAGTCTTGCTTGTAGGAAGTCTCAGAGCCTGCGATTTAACTCCATTTCTGAAGGCAAACACACAGCATAGTTCTCATCCATGGTTCACACTCTGCTTTAGAGCAAGAAGCACACTCTTGCTTTCTAGAGTCTCTAAGACAGCAGGAAACGTGAGTGTGCCCAGAACAAAAGACCGAGGTTTCCTACACATATGGATCATATGTAGTCCAACTCTGCTTCTGAAACTGATACAAAGCACTGACCCTCTAACATCCAATACTTGTCAGTTAAGATGAGAAACACGTGAGCTCAGTAAAGGATGTAGTTCATTTGAGCAGAAAAGTTACTGCCCTCACCTGAAAAGAAGTCTTGCTTGTAGGAAGACACAGAGCCTGGGATTTAAGTCCATTTCTGAAGGGAAACACACAGCATAGTTCTCATCCATGGATCACACTCTGCTTTAGAGCAAGAAGCACACTCTTGCTTTCTAGAGTCTCTAAGACAGCAGGAAATCTGAGTGTGCCCAGAACAAAAGAACGGTGTTTCCTACACATACGGACCATATCTAGTCCAACTCATCTTCTGAAACTGATACAAAGCACTGGTCCTCTAACATCCTATGCTTGTCAGTTAAGATGGGAAACGTGTGAGCTTCATGAACGATGTAGTTCGTTTGAGCAAAAAAGTGACTGCCCTTACCTTAAACGAAGTCTTGCTTGTACGAAGACTCAGAGCCTGGGATTTAACTCCATTTCTGAATTGAAACACACAGCAGTGTTCTCATCCATTGATCACACTCTGCTTTAGAATAAGAAGCACGCTCTTGCTTTTTAGAGTCTCTAAGACAGGAGGAAACGTGATTTTGCTGAGAACAAAAGAACGGAGTTTCCTACACATACAGACCATATCTAGTCCAAATCTGCTTCTGAACCTGATACAAAGCACTGACCGTCTAACATCCAATGCTTGTCAGTTAAGATGGGAAACGTGTGAGCTTCATGAACGATGTAGTTCGTTTGAGCAGAAAAGTGACTGCCCTTACCTGAATTGAAGTCTTGCTTGTAGGAAGACTCAGAGCCTGGGATTTAACTCCATTTCTGAAGTAAAACACAGAGCAGTATAATCATCCATTGATCACACTCTGCTTTAGATCAAGAAGCACGCTCTTGCTTTCTAGAGTCTTAAGAAAGCAGGAAACGTGATTTTGCTGAGAACAAAAGAACGGAGTTTCCTACACATATGGATCATATGTAGTCCAACTCTGCTTCTGAAACTGATACAAAGCACTGACCCTCTAACATCCAATACTTGTCAGTTAAGATGAGAAACACGTGAGCTCAGTGAAGGATGTAGTTCATTTGAGCTGAAAAGTGACTGCCCTTACCTGAATCGAAGTCTTGCTTGTAGGAAGACTCAGAGCCTGGGATTTAAGTCCATTTCTGAAGTGAAACACACAGCATAGTTCTCATCCATGGATCACACTCTGCTTTAAAGCAAGAAGCACACTCTTGCTTTCTAGAGTCTCTAAGACAGCAGGATATCGGAGTGTGCCCAGAACAAAAGAACGGTGTTTCCTACACATACGGACTATCTGTAGTCCAAAATTTCTTCTGAAACTGATTGAATGCACTGGTCCTCTAACATCCAATGCTTGTCAGTTAAGATGAGAAACGTGTGAGCTTAGTGAACGATGTAGTTCATTTGAGCAGAAAAGTTACTGCCCTCACCTGAAACGAAGTCTTGCTTGTAGGGAGACTCAGAGCCTCGGATTTAACTCCTTTTCTGAAGTGAAACACACAGTATAGTTTTCTTCCATGGATCACACTCTGCTTTAGAACGAGAAGCACGCTCTTGCTATCTAGAGTCTCTAAGGTAGCAGGAAACGTGAGTGTGCTGAGAACAAAAGAACAGTGTTTCCTACACATACGGACCATATCTAGTCCAAATCTGCTTCTGAAACTGATACAAAGCACTGACCCACTAACATCCAATGCTTGTCAGTTAAGATGGGAAACGTGTGAGCTTCATGAACGATGTAGTTCCTTTGAGCAGAAAAATGACAGCCCTTACATGAATTGAATTCTTGCTTGTAGGAAGACTCAAAGCCTGGGATTTAACTCCATTTCTGAAGTAAAACACACAGCAGTGTAATCATACATTGATCACACTCTGCTTTAGAACAAGAAGCACACTCTTGCTTTCTAGAGTCTCTAATATAGCAGGAAACGTGATTTTGCTGAGAACAAAAGAACGGTGTTTCCTACACATACGGACATTATATAGTCCAACTCTGCTTCTGAAACTGATACAAAGCACTGGTCCTCTAACATCCAATGCTTGTCTGTTAAGGTGAGAAACGTGTGAGCTTCGTGAACGATGTAGTTCGTTTGAGCTGAAAAGTGACTGCCCTTACCTGAAACGAAGTCTTGCTTGTAGGAAGTCTCAGAGCCTGCGATTTAACTCCATTTCTGAAGGCAAACACACAGCATAGTTCTCATCCATGGTTCACACTCTGCTTTAGAGCAAGAAGCACACTCTTGCTTTCTAGAGTCTCTAAGACAGCAGGAAACGTGAGTGTGCCCAGAACAAAAGACCGAGGTTTCCTACACATATGGATCATATGTAGTCCAACTCTGCTTCTGAAACTGATACAAAGCACTGACCCTCTAACATCCAATACTTGTCAGTTAAGATGAGAAACACGTGAGCTCAGTAAAGGATGTAGTTCATTTGAGCAGAAAAGTTACTGCCCTCACCTGAAAAGAAGTCTTGCTTGTAGGAAGACACAGAGCCTGGGATTTAAGTCCATTTCTGAAGGGAAACACACAGCATAGTTCTCATCCATGGATCACACTCTGCTTTAGAGCAAGAAGCACACTCTTGCTTTCTAGAGTCTCTAAGACAGCAGGAAATCTGAGTGTGCCCAGAACAAAAGAACGGTGTTTCCTACACATACGGACCATATCTAGTCCAACTCATCTTCTGAAACTGATACAAAGCACTGGTCCTCTAACATCCTATGCTTGTCAGTTAAGATGGGAAACGTGTGAGCTTCATGAACGATGTAGTTCGTTTGAGCAAAAAAGTGACTGCCCTTACCTTAAACGAAGTCTTGCTTGTACGAAGACTCAGAGCCTGGGATTTAACTCCATTTCTGAATTGAAACACACAGCAGTGTTCTCATCCATTGATCACACTCTGCTTTAGAATAAGAAGCACGCTCTTGCTTTTTAGAGTCTCTAAGACAGGAGGAAACGTGATTTTGCTGAGAACAAAAGAACGGAGTTTCCTACACATACAGACCATATCTAGTCCAAATCTGCTTCTGAACCTGATACAAAGCACTGACCGTCTAACATCCAATGCTTGTCAGTTAAGATGGGAAACGTGTGAGCTTCATGAACGATGTAGTTCGTTTGAGCAGAAAAGTGACTGCCCTTACCTGAATTGAAGTCTTGCTTGTAGGAAGACTCAGAGCCTGGGATTTAACTCCATTTCTGAAGTAAAACACAGAGCAGTATAATCATCCATTGATCACACTCTGCTTTAGATCAAGAAGCACGCTCTTGCTTTCTAGAGTCTTAAGAAAGCAGGAAACGTGATTTTGCTGAGAACAAAAGAACGGAGTTTCCTACACATATGGATCATATGTAGTCCAACTCTGCTTCTGAAACTGATACAAAGCACTGACCCTCTAACATCCAATACTTGTCAGTTAAGATGAGAAACACGTGAGCTCAGTGAAGGATGTAGTTCATTTGAGCTGAAAAGTGACTGCCCTTACCTGAATCGAAGTCTTGCTTGTAGGAAGACTCAGAGCCTGGGATTTAAGTCCATTTCTGAAGTGAAACACACAGCATAGTTCTCATCCATGGATCACACTCTGCTTTAAAGCAAGAAGCACACTCTTGCTTTCTAGAGTCTCTAAGACAGCAGGATATCGGAGTGTGCCCAGAACAAAAGAACGGTGTTTCCTACACATACGGACTATCTGTAGTCCAAAATTTCTTCTGAAACTGATTGAATGCACTGGTCCTCTAACATCCAATGCTTGTCAGTTAAGATGAGAAACGTGTGAGCTTAGTGAACGATGTAGTTCATTTGAGCAGAAAAGTTACTGCCCTCACCTGAAACGAAGTCTTGCTTGTAGGGAGACTCAGAGCCTCGGATTTAACTCCTTTTCTGAAGTGAAACACACAGTATAGTTTTCTTCCATGGATCACACTCTGCTTTAGAACGAGAAGCACGCTCTTGCTATCTAGAGTCTCTAAGGTAGCAGGAAACGTGAGTGTGCTGAGAACAAAAGAACAGTGTTTCCTACACATACGGACCATATCTAGTCCAAATCTGCTTCTGAAACTGATACAAAGCACTGACCCACTAACATCCAATGCTTGTCAGTTAAGATGGGAAACGTGTGAGCTTCATGAACGATGTAGTTCCTTTGAGCAGAAAAATGACAGCCCTTACATGAATTGAATTCTTGCTTGTAGGAAGACTCAAAGCCTGGGATTTAACTCCATTTCTGAAGTAAAACACACAGCAGTGTAATCATACATTGATCACACTCTGCTTTAGAACAAGAAGCACACTCTTGCTTTCTAGAGTCTCTAATATAGCAGGAAACGTGATTTTGCTGAGAACAAAAGAACGGTGTTTCCTACACATACGGACATTATATAGTCCAACTCTGCTTCTGAAACTGATACAAAGCACTGGTCCTCTAACATCCAATGCTTGTCTGTTAAGGTGAGAAACGTGTGAGCTTCGTGAACGATGTAGTTCGTTTGAGCTGAAAAGTGACTGCCCTTACCTGAAACGAAGTCTTGCTTGTAGGAAGTCTCAGAGCCTGCGATTTAACTCCATTTCTGAAGGCAAACACACAGCATAGTTCTCATCCATGGTTCACACTCTGCTTTAGAGCAAGAAGCACACTCTTGCTTTCTAGAGTCTCTAAGACAGCAGGAAACGTGAGTGTGCCCAGAACAAAAGACCGAGGTTTCCTACACATATGGATCATATGTAGTCCAACTCTGCTTCTGAAACTGATACAAAGCACTGACCCTCTAACATCCAATACTTGTCAGTTAAGATGAGAAACACGTGAGCTCAGTAAAGGATGTAGTTCATTTGAGCAGAAAAGTTACTGCCCTCACCTGAAAAGAAGTCTTGCTTGTAGGAAGACACAGAGCCTGGGATTTAAGTCCATTTCTGAAGGGAAACACACAGCATAGTTCTCATCCATGGATCACACTCTGCTTTAGAGCAAGAAGCACACTCTTGCTTTCTAGAGTCTCTAAGACAGCAGGAAATCTGAGTGTGCCCAGAACAAAAGAACGGTGTTTCCTACACATACGGACCATATCTAGTCCAACTCATCTTCTGAAACTGATACAAAGCACTGGTCCTCTAACATCCTATGCTTGTCAGTTAAGATGGGAAACGTGTGAGCTTCATGAACGATGTAGTTCGTTTGAGCAAAAAAGTGACTGCCCTTACCTTAAACGAAGTCTTGCTTGTACGAAGACTCAGAGCCTGGGATTTAACTCCATTTCTGAATTGAAACACACAGCAGTGTTCTCATCCATTGATCACACTCTGCTTTAGAATAAGAAGCACGCTCTTGCTTTTTAGAGTCTCTAAGACAGGAGGAAACGTGATTTTGCTGAGAACAAAAGAACGGAGTTTCCTACACATACAGACCATATCTAGTCCAAATCTGCTTCTGAACCTGATACAAAGCACTGACCGTCTAACATCCAATGCTTGTCAGTTAAGATGGGAAACGTGTGAGCTTCATGAACGATGTAGTTCGTTTGAGCAGAAAAGTGACTGCCCTTACCTGAATTGAAGTCTTGCTTGTAGGAAGACTCAGAGCCTGGGATTTAACTCCATTTCTGAAGTAAAACACAGAGCAGTATAATCATCCATTGATCACACTCTGCTTTAGATCAAGAAGCACGCTCTTGCTTTCTAGAGTCTTAAGAAAGCAGGAAACGTGATTTTGCTGAGAACAAAAGAACGGAGTTTCCTACACATATGGATCATATGTAGTCCAACTCTGCTTCTGAAACTGATACAAAGCACTGACCCTCTAACATCCAATACTTGTCAGTTAAGATGAGAAACACGTGAGCTCAGTGAAGGATGTAGTTCATTTGAGCTGAAAAGTGACTGCCCTTACCTGAATCGAAGTCTTGCTTGTAGGAAGACTCAGAGCCTGGGATTTAAGTCCATTTCTGAAGTGAAACACACAGCATAGTTCTCATCCATGGATCACACTCTGCTTTAAAGCAAGAAGCACACTCTTGCTTTCTAGAGTCTCTAAGACAGCAGGATATCGGAGTGTGCCCAGAACAAAAGAACGGTGTTTCCTACACATACGGACTATCTGTAGTCCAAAATTTCTTCTGAAACTGATTGAATGCACTGGTCCTCTAACATCCAATGCTTGTCAGTTAAGATGAGAAACGTGTGAGCTTAGTGAACGATGTAGTTCATTTGAGCAGAAAAGTTACTGCCCTCACCTGAAACGAAGTCTTGCTTGTAGGGAGACTCAGAGCCTCGGATTTAACTCCTTTTCTGAAGTGAAACACACAGTATAGTTTTCTTCCATGGATCACACTCTGCTTTAGAACGAGAAGCACGCTCTTGCTATCTAGAGTCTCTAAGGTAGCAGGAAACGTGAGTGTGCTGAGAACAAAAGAACAGTGTTTCCTACACATACGGACCATATCTAGTCCAAATCTGCTTCTGAAACTGATACAAAGCACTGACCCACTAACATCCAATGCTTGTCAGTTAAGATGGGAAACGTGTGAGCTTCATGAACGATGTAGTTCCTTTGAGCAGAAAAATGACAGCCCTTACATGAATTGAATTCTTGCTTGTAGGAAGACTCAAAGCCTGGGATTTAACTCCATTTCTGAAGTAAAACACACAGCAGTGTAATCATACATTGATCACACTCTGCTTTAGAACAAGAAGCACACTCTTGCTTTCTAGAGTCTCTAATATAGCAGGAAACGTGATTTTGCTGAGAACAAAAGAACGGTGTTTCCTACACATACGGACATTATATAGTCCAACTCTGCTTCTGAAACTGATACAAAGCACTGGTCCTCTAACATCCAATGCTTGTCTGTTAAGGTGAGAAACGTGTGAGCTTCGTGAACGATGTAGTTCGTTTGAGCTGAAAAGTGACTGCCCTTACCTGAAACGAAGTCTTGCTTGTAGGAAGTCTCAGAGCCTGCGATTTAACTCCATTTCTGAAGGCAAACACACAGCATAGTTCTCATCCATGGTTCACACTCTGCTTTAGAGCAAGAAGCACACTCTTGCTTTCTAGAGTCTCTAAGACAGCAGGAAACGTGAGTGTGCCCAGAACAAAAGACCGAGGTTTCCTACACATATGGATCATATGTAGTCCAACTCTGCTTCTGAAACTGATACAAAGCACTGACCCTCTAACATCCAATACTTGTCAGTTAAGATGAGAAACACGTGAGCTCAGTAAAGGATGTAGTTCATTTGAGCAGAAAAGTTACTGCCCTCACCTGAAAAGAAGTCTTGCTTGTAGGAAGACACAGAGCCTGGGATTTAAGTCCATTTCTGAAGGGAAACACACAGCATAGTTCTCATCCATGGATCACACTCTGCTTTAGAGCAAGAAGCACACTCTTGCTTTCTAGAGTCTCTAAGACAGCAGGAAATCTGAGTGTGCCCAGAACAAAAGAACGGTGTTTCCTACACATACGGACCATATCTAGTCCAACTCATCTTCTGAAACTGATACAAAGCACTGGTCCTCTAACATCCTATGCTTGTCAGTTAAGATGGGAAACGTGTGAGCATCATGAACGATGTAGTTCGTTTGAGCAAAAAAGTGACTGCCCTTACCTTAAACGAAGTCTTGCTTGTACGAAGACTCAGAGCCTGGGATTTAACTCCATTTCTGAATTGAAACACACAGCAGTGTTCTCATCCATTGATCACACTCTGCTTTAGAATAAGAAGCACGCTCTTGCTTTTTAGAGTCTCTTAGACAGGAGGAAACGTGATTTTGCTGAGAACAAAAGAACGGAGTTTCCTACACATACAGACCATATCTAGTCCAAATCTGCTTCTGAAACTGATACAAAGCACTGAATCTCTAACATCCAATGCTTGTCAGTTAAGATGGGAAACGTGTGAGCTTCATGAACGATGTAGTTCGTTTGAGCAGAAAAGTGACTGCCTTACCTGAATTGAAGTCTTGCTTATAGGAAGACTCAGAGCCTGGGATTTAACTCCATTTCTGAAGGCAAACACACAGCATAGTTCTCATCCATGGATCACACTCTGCTTTAGAGCGAGAAGCACGCTCTTGCTTTCTAGAGTCTCTAAGACAGCAGGAAACGTGAGTGTGCTGAGAACAAAAGAACAGTGTTTCCTACACATACGGAACATATCTAGTCCAAATCTGTTTCTTAAACTGATACAAAGCACTGGTCCTCTAACATCCAATGCTTGTCTGTTAAGATGAGAAACGTGTGAGCTTTGTGAACGATATAGTTCCTTTGAACTGAAAAGTGACTGCTCTTACCTGAAAAGAAGTCTTGCTTGTAGGAAGACACAGAGCCTGGGATTTAACTCCATTTCTGAAGGGAAACACACAGCATAGTTCTCATCCATGGATCACACTCTGCTTTAGAGCAAGAAGCACACTCTTGCTTTCTAGAGTCTCTAAGACAGCAGGAAACGTGAGTGTGCCCAGAACAAAAGACCGAGGTTTCCTACACATATGGATCATATGTAGTCCAACTCTGCTTCTGAAACTGATACAAAGCACTGACCCTCTAACATCCAATGCTTGTCAGTTAAGATGAGAAACGCGTGAGCTCAGTGAACGATGTAGTTCATTTGAGCTGAAAAGTGACTGCCCTTACCTGAATCGAAGTCTTGCTTGTAGGAAGACTCAGAGCCTGGGATTTAAGTCCATTTCTGAAGGGAAATACAGAGCATAGTTCTCATCCATGGATCACACTCTGCTTTAGAGCGAGAAGCACACTCTTGCTTTCTAGAGTCTCTAAGACAGCAGGATATCGGAGTGTGCCCAGAACAAAGTACGGTGTTTCCTACACATACGGACTATATGTAGTCCAAAATTTCTTCTGAAACTGATTGAATGCACTGGTCCTCTAACATCCAATGCTTGTCAGTTAAGATGAGAAACGTGTGAGCTTAGTGAACGATGTAGTTCATTTGAGCAGAAAAGTTACTGCCCTCACCTGAAACGAAGTCTTGCTTGTAGGGAGACTCATAGCCTCGGATTTAACTCCTTTTCTGAAGTGAAACACACAGCATAGTTTTCTTCCATGGATCACACTCTGCTTTAGAATGAATAGCACGCTCTTGCTTTCTAGAGTCTCTAAGGTAGCAGGAAACATGAGTGTGCTGAGAACAAAAGAACAGTGTTTCCTACACATACGGACCATATCTAGTCCAAATCTGCTTCTTAAACTGATACAAAGCACTGGTCCTCTAACATCCAATGCTTGTCTGTTAAGATGAGAAACGTGTGAGCTTTGTGAACGATATAGTTCCTTTGAACTGAAAAGTGACTGCTCTTACCTGAAAAGAAGTCTTGCTTGTAGGAAGACACAGAGCCTGGGATTTAAGTCCATTTCTGAAGGGAAACACACAGCATAGTTCTCATCCATGGATCACACTCTGCTTTAGAGCAAGAAGCACACTCTTGCTTTCTAGAGTCTCTAAGACAGCAGGAAATCTGAGTGTGCCCAGAACAAAAGAACGGTGTTTCCTACACATACGGACCATATCTAGTCCAACTCTGCTTCTGAAACTGATACAAAGCACTGACCCACTAACATCCAATGCTTGTCAGTTAAGATGGGAAACGTGTGAGCTTCATGAACGATGTAGTTCCTTTGAGCAGAAAAATGACAGCCCTTACATGAATTGAATTCTTGCTTGTAGGAAGACTCAGAGCCTGGGATTTAACTCCATTTCTGAAGTAAAACACACAGCAGTGTAATCATCCATTGATCACACTCTGCTTTAGAACAAGAAGCACACTCTTGCTTTCTATAGTCTCTAATACAGCAGGAATCGTGATTTTGCTGAGAACAAAAGAACGGTGTTTCCTACACATACGGACATTATATAGTCCAACTCTGCTTCTGAAACTGATACAAAGCACTGGTCCTCTAACATCCAATGCTTGTCTGTTAAGGTGAGAAACGTGTGATCTTCGTGAACGATGTAGTTCGTTTGAGCTGAAAAGTGACTGCCCTTACCTGAAACGAAGTCTTGCTTGTAGGAAGTCTCAGAGCCTGGGATTTAACTCCATTTCTGAAGGCAAACACACAGCATAGTTCTCATCCATGGATCACACTCTGCTTTAGAGCGAGAAGCACGGTCTTGCTTTCTAGAGTCTCTAAGACAGCAGGAAACGTGAGTGTGCTGAGAACAAAAGAACGGTGTTTCCTACACTTATGGACCATATCTAGTCCAACTCTGCTTCTGAAACTGATACACAGCACTGGTCCTCTAACATCCAATGCTTGTCAGTTAAGATGAGAAACGTGTGGGCTTCTGGAACGATGTAGTTCGTTTGAGCAGAAAAGTGACTGCCCTTACCTGAAACGAAGTCTTGCTTGGAGGAAGACTCAGAGCCTGGGATTTAACTCCATTTCTGAAGGCAAACACACAGCATAGTTCTCATCCATGGATCACACTCTACTTTAGAGCAAGAAGCACACTCTTGCTTTCTAGAGTCTCTAAGACAGCAGGAAATCTGAGTGTGCCCAGAACAAAAGAACGGTGTTTCCTACACATACGGACTATATGTAGTCCAAAACTTCTTCTGAAACTGATAGAATGCACTGGTCCTCTAACATCCAATGCTTGTCAGTTAAGATGAGAAACGTGTGAGCTTCGTGAAAGATGTAGTTCGTTTGAGCAGAAAAGTGACTGCCCTTACCTGAAACGAAGTCTTGCTTGTAGGGAGACTCAGAGCCTGGGATTTAACTCCTTTTCTGAAGTGAAACACACAGCATAGTTTTCATCCATGGATCACACTCTGCTTTAGAACGAGAAGCACGCTCTTGCTTTCTAGAGTCTCTAAGACAGCAGGAAATCTGAGTGTGCCCAGAACAAAAGAACGGTGTTTCCTACACATACGGACCATATCTAGTCCAACTCTGCTTCTGAATCTGATACAAAGCACTGACCCACTAACATCCAATGCTTGTCAGTTAAGATGGGAAACGTGTGAGCTTCATGAACAATGTAGTTCTTTGGGCCGAAAAATGACAGCCCTTACATGAATTGAAGTCTTGCTTGTAGGAAGACTCAGAGCCTGGGATTTAACCCCATTTCTGAAGTAAAACACACAGCAGTGTAATCATCCATTGATCACACTCTGCTTTAGAACAAGAAGCACACTCTTGCTTTCTAGACTCTCTAATACGGCAGGAAACGTGATTTTGCTGAGAACAAAAGAACGGTGTTTCCTACACATAGGGACATTATATAGTCCAACTCTGCTTCTGAAACTGATACAAAGCACTGGTCCTCTAACATCCAATGCTTGTCTGTTAAGGTGAGAAACGTATGAGCTTCGTGAACGATGTAGTTCGTTTGAGCTGAAAAGTGACTGCCCTTACCTGAAACGAAGTCTTGCTTGTAGGAAGACTCAGAGCCTGGGATTTAACTCCAATTCTGAAGGCAAACACACAGCATAGTTCTCATCCATGGATCACACTCTGCTTTAGAGCGAGAAGCACGGTCTTGCTTTCTAGAGTCTCTAAGACAGCAGGAAACATGAGTGTGCTTAGAACAAAAGAACGGTGTTTCCTACACTTATGGACCATATCTAGTCCAACTCTGCTTCTGAAACTGATACACAGCACTGGTCCTCTAACATCCAATGCTTGTCAGTTAAGATGAGAAACGTGTGGGCTTCTGGAACGATGTAGTTCGTTTGAGCAGAAAAGTGACTGCCCTTACCTTAAAGAAGTCTTGCTTGGAGGAAGACTCAGAGCCTGGGATTTAACTCCATTTCTGAATGCAAACACATAGCATAGTTCTCATCCATGGATCACAGTCTGCTTTAGAGCAAGAAGCACACTCTTGCTTTCTAGAGTCTCTAAGACAGCAGGAAATCTGAGTGTGCCCAGAACAAAAGAACGGTGTTTCCTACACGTACGGACTATATGTAGTCCAAAACTTCTTCTGAAACTGATAGAATGCACTGGTCCTCTAACATCCAATGCTTGTCAGTTAAGATGAGAAACGTGTGAGCTTCATGAAAGATGTAGTTCTTTTGAGCAGAAAAGTGACTGCTCTTACCTGAAACGAAGTCTTGCTTGTAGGGAGACTCAGAGCCTGGGATTTAACTCCTTTTCTGAAGTGAAACACACAGCATAGTTTTCATCCATGTATCACACTCTGCTTTAGAACAAGAAGCACGCTCTTGCTTTCTAGAGTCTCTAAGACAGCAGGAAACGTGAGTGTGCTGAGAACAAAAGAACAGTGTTTCCTACATATACGGACCATATCTAGTCCAAATCTGCTTCTTAAACTGATACAAAGCACTGGTCCTCTAACATCCAATGCTTGTCTGTTAAGATGAGAAACGTGTGAGCTTTGTGAACGATATAGTTCCTTTGAACTGAAAAGTGACTGCTCTTACCTGAAAAGAAGTCTTGCTTGTAGGAAGACACAGAGCCTGGGATTTAAGTCCATTTCTGAAGGGAAACACACAGCATAGTTCTCATCCATGGATCACACTCTGCTTTAGAGCAAGAAGCACACTCTTGCTTTCTAGAGTCTCTAAGACAGCAGGAAATCTGAGTGTGCCCAGAACAAAAGAACGGTGTTTCCTACACATACGGACCATATCTAGTCCAACTCTGCTTCTGAATCTGATACAAAGCACTGACCCACTAACATCCAATGCTTGTCAGTTAAGATGGGAAACGTGTGAGCTTCATGAACGATGTAGTTCCTTTGAGCAGAAAAATGACAGCCCTTACATGAATTGAAGTCTTGCTTGTAGGAAGACTCAGAGCCTGGGATTTAACTCCATTTCTGAAGTAAAACACACAGCAGTGTAATCATCCATTGATCACACTCTGCTTTAGAACAAGAAGCACACTCTTGCTTTCTAGAGACTCTAATACGGCAGGAAACGTGATTTTGCTGAGAACAAAAGAACGGTGTTTCCTACACATACGGATCATATCTAGTCCAACTCTGCTTCTGAAACTGATACAAAGCACTGGTCCTCTAACATCCAATGCTTGTCAGTTAAGATGAGAAACGTGTGAGCTTCGTGAAAGATGTAGTTCTTTTGAGCAGAGAAGTGACTGCCCTTACCTGAATTGAAGTCTTGCTTGTAGGAAGACTCAGAGCCTGGGATTTAACTCCATTTCTGAATTGAAACACACAGCAGTGTTCTCATCCATTGATGACACTCTGCTTTAGAACAAGAAGCACGCTCTTGCTTTCTAGAGTCTCTAACACAGCAGGAAACGTGAGTGTGCTGAGAACAAAAGATCGGTGTTTCCTACACATACGGATCATATCTAGTCCAACTCTGCTTCTGAAACTGATACAAAGCACTGGTCCTCTAACATCCAATGCTTGTCTGTTAGGTAAGAAACGTGTGAGCTCAGTGAACGATGTAGTTCGTTTGAGCTGAAAAGTGACTGCCCTTACCTGTAACGAAGTCTTGCTTGTAGGAAGACTCAGAGCCTGGGATTTAACTCCATTTCTCAAGGCAAACACACAGCATAGTTCTCATCCATGGATCATACTCTGCTTTAGAGGGAGAAGCACGCTCTTGCTTTCTAGAGTCTCTAAGACAGCAGGAAACGTGAGTGTGCTGAGAACAAAAGAACGATGTTTCCTACACTTATGGACCATATCTAGTCCAACTCTGCTTCTGAAACTGATACACAGCACTGGTCCTCTAACATCCAATGCTTGTCAGTTAAGATGAGAAACGTGTGAGCTTCTGGAACGATGTAGTTCGTTTGAGCAGAAAAGTGACTGCCCTTACCTGAAACGAAGTCTTGCTTGGAGGAAGACTCAGAACCTGGGATTTAACTCCATTTCTGAAGTGAAACACACAGCATAGTTCTCATCCATGGATCACACTCTGCTTTAGAGCAAGAAGCACACTCTTGCTTTCTAGAGTCTCTAATACAGCAGGAAACGTGATTTTGCTGAGAACAAAAGAACGGTGTTTCCTACACATACGGACATTATATAGTCCAACTCTGCTTCTGAAACTGATACAAAGCACTGGTCCTCTAACATCCAATGCTTGTCTGTTAAGGTGAGAAACGTGTGAGCTTCGTGAACGATGTAGTTCGTTTGAGCTGAAAAGTGACTGCCCTTACCTGAAACGAAGTCTTGCTTGTAGGAAGACTCAGAGCCTGGGATTTAACTCCATTTCTGAAGGCAAACACACAGCATAGTTCTCATCCATGGATCACACTCTGCTTTAGAGCGAGAAGCATGGTCTTGCTTTCTAGAGTCTCTAAGACAGCAGGAAACGTGAGTGTGCTGAGAACAAAAGAACGGTGTTTCCTACACTTATGGACCATATCTAGTCCAACTCTGCTTCTGAAACTGATACACAGCACTGGTCCTCTAACATCCAATGCTTGTCAGTTAAGATGAGAAACGTGTGGGCTTCTGGAACGATGTAGTTCGTTTGAGCAGAAAAGTGACTGCCCTTACCTGAAACAAAGTCTTGCTTGGAGGAAGACTCAGAGCCTGGGATTTAACTCCATTTCTGAAGTGAAACACACAGCATAGTTCTCATCCATGGATCACACTCTGCTTTAGAGCAAGAAGCACACTCTTGCTTTCTAGAGTCTCTAAGACAGCAGGAAATCTGAGTGTGCCCAGAACAAAAGAACGGTGTTTCCTACACATATGGACCATATGTAGTCCAAATCTTCTTCTGAAACTGATACAAAGCACTGACCATCTAACATCCAATGCTTGTCAGTTAAGATGAGAAACGTGTGAGCTTCATAAACGATATAGTTCGTTTGAGCAGAAAAGTGACTGCCCTTACCTGAAACGAAGTCTTGCCTGTAGGAAGACTCAGAGCCTGGGATTTAACTCCATTTCTGAAGGGAAACACACAGCATAGTTCTCTTCCATGGATCACACTCTGCTTTAGAGCGAGAAGCACACTCTAGCTTTCTAGACTCTCTAATACAGCAGGAAATCTGAGTGTGCCAAGAACAAAAGAACGGTGTTTCCTACACATATGGACCATATGTAGTCCAAATCTGCTTCTGAAACTGATACAATGCACTGACCCTCTAACATCCAATGCTTGTCAGTTAAGATGAGAAATGTGTGAGCTTCGTGAACGATGTAGTTAGTTTGAGCAGAAAAGTGACTGCCCTTACCTAAATTTAAGTCTTGCTTGTAGGAAGACTCAGAGACTGGGATTTAACTCCATTTCTGAAGTAAAACACACAGCAGTGTAATCATCCATTGATCACACTCTGCTTTAGAACAAGAAGCACGCTCTTGCTTTCTAGAGTCTCTAAGACAGCAGGAAACGTGAGTGTGCTGAGAACAAAAGAACGGTGTTTCCTACACATACGGACATTATATAGTCCAACTCTGCTTCTGAAACTGATACAAAGCACTGGTCCTCTAACATCCAATGCTTGTCTGTTAAGATGAGAAATGTGTGAGCTCAGTGAACGATGTAGTTCGTTTGAGCTGAAAAGTGACTGCCCTTACCTGAAATGAAGTCTTGCTTGTAGGAAGACAGAGAGCCTGGGATTTAACTCCATTTCTGAAGGGAAACACACAGCATAGTTCTCATCCATGGATCACACTCTGCTTTAGAGCGAGAAGCACACTCTAGCTTTCTAGACTCTCTAATACAGCAGGAAATCTGAGTGTGCCCAGAACAAAAGAACGGTGTTTCCTACACATATGGACCATATGTAGTCCAAATCTGCTTCTGAAACTGATACAAAGCACTGACCCTCTAACATCCAATGCTTGTCAGTTAAGATGAGAAATGTGTGAGCTTCGTGAACGATGTAGTTAGTTTGAGCAGAAAAGTGACTGCCCTTACCTGAAACGAAGTCTTGCCTGTAGGAAGACACAGAGCCTGGGATTTAACTCCATTTCTGAAGGGAAACACACAGCATAGTTCTCATCCATGGATCGCACTCTGCATTAGAGCAAGAAGCACGCTCTTGCTTTCTAGAGTCTCTAATACAGCAGGAAATCTGATTGTGCCCAGAACAAATGAACGGTGTTTCCTACACATACGGACTATATGTAGTCCTAATCTTCTTCTGAAACTGATACAATGCACTGGTCCTCTAATATCCAATGCTTGTCAGTTAAGATGAGAAACGTGTGAGCTTCGTGAACGATGTAGTTCCTTTGAGCAGAAAAGTGACTGCCCTTACCTGAAACGAAGTCTTGCTTGTAGGGAGACTCAGAGCCTGGGATTTAACTCCAATTCTGAAGTGAAACACACAGCATTGTCTCATCCATTGATCACACTCTGCTTTAGAGCAAGAAGCACGCTCTTGCTTTCTAGACTTTCTAATACAGCAGGAAATCTGAGTGTGCCCAGAACAAAAGAACGGTGTTTCCTACACATATGGACCATATCTAGTCCAACTCTTCTTCTGAAACTGATACAAAGCACTGGTCCTCTAACATCCAATGCTTGTCAATTAAGATGAGAAACGTGTGAGCTTTGTGAATGATGTAGTTCATTTGAGCAGAAAAGTGACTGCCCTTACCTGAAACGAAGTCTTGCTTGTAGTAAGACACAGAGCCTGGGATTTAAGTCCATTTCTGAAGGGAAACACACAGCATAGTTCTCATCCATGGATCACACTCTGCTTTAGAGCGAGAAGCACACTCTTGCTTTGTAGAGTCTCTAATACAGCAGGAAATCTGAGTGTGCCCGGAACAAAAGAACAGTGTTTCCTACACATATGGACCATATGTAGTCCAAATCTGCTTCTGAAACTGATACAAAGCACTGACCATCTAACATCCAATGCTTGTCAGTTAAGATGAGAAACGTGTGAGCTTCATAAACGATATAGTTCGTTTGAGCAGAAAAGTGACTGCCCTTACCTGAAACGAAGTCTTGCCTGTAGGAAGACTCAGAACCTGGGATTTAACTCCATTTCTGAAGGGAAACTCACAGCATAGTTCTCATCCATGGATCACACTCTGCTTTAGAGCGAGAAGCACACTCTAGCTTTCTATACTCTCTAATACAGCAGGAAATCTGAGTGTGCCAAGAACAAAAGAACGGTGTTTCCTACACATATGGACCATATGTAGTCCAAATCTGCTTCTGAAACTGATACAAAGCACTGACCCTCTAACATCCAATGCTTGTCAGTTAAGATGAGAAATGTGTGAGCTTCGTGAACGATGTAGTTAGTTTGAGCAGAAAAGTGACTGCCCTTACCTGAATTTAAGTCTTGCTTGTAGGAAGACTCAGAGCCTGGGATTTAACTCCATTTCTGAAGTAAAACACACAGCAGTGTAATCATCCATTGATCACACTCTGCTTTAGAACAAGAAGCACACTCTTGCTTTCTAGAGACTCTAATACGGCAGGAAACGTGATTTTGCTGAGAACAAAAGAACGGTGTTTCCTACACATACGGATCATATCTAGTCCAACTCTGCTTCTGAAACTGATACAAAGCACTGGTCCTCTAACATCCAATGCTTGTCAGTTAAGATGAGAAACGTGTGAGCTTCGTGAAAGATGTAGTTCTTTTGAGCAGAGAAGTGACTGCCCTTACCTGAATTGAAGTCTTGCTTGTAGGAAGACTCAGAGCCTGGGATTTAACTCCATTTCTGAATTGAAACACACAGCAGTGTTCTCATCCATTGATGACACTCTGCTTTAGAACAAGAAGCACGCTCTTGCTTTCTAGAGTCTCTAACACAGCAGGAAACGTGAGTGTGCTGAGAACAAAAGATCGGTGTTTCCTACACATACGGATCATATCTAGTCCAACTCTGCTTCTGAAACTGATACAAAGCACTGGTCCTCTAACATCCAATGCTTGTCTGTTAGGTAAGAAACGTGTGAGCTCAGTGAACGATGTAGTTCGTTTGAGCTGAAAAGTGACTGCCCTTACCTGTAACGAAGTCTTGCTTGTAGGAAGACTCAGAGCCTGGGATTTAACTCCATTTCTCAAGGCAAACACACAGCATAGTTCTCATCCATGGATCATACTCTGCTTTAGAGGGAGAAGCACGCTCTTGCTTTCTAGAGTCTCTAAGACAGCAGGAAACGTGAGTGTGCTGAGAACAAAAGAACGATGTTTCCTACACTTATGGACCATATCTAGTCCAACTCTGCTTCTGAAACTGATACACAGCACTGGTCCTCTAACATCCAATGCTTGTCAGTTAAGATGAGAAACGTGTGAGCTTCTGGAACGATGTAGTTCGTTTGAGCAGAAAAGTGACTGCCCTTACCTGAAACGAAGTCTTGCTTGGAGGAAGACTCAGAACCTGGGATTTAACTCCATTTCTGAAGTGAAACACACAGCATAGTTCTCATCCATGGATCACACTCTGCTTTAGAGCAAGAAGCACACTCTTGCTTTCTAGAGTCTCTAATACAGCAGGAAACGTGATTTTGCTGAGAACAAAAGAACGGTGTTTCCTACACATACGGACATTATATAGTCCAACTCTGCTTCTGAAACTGATACAAAGCACTGGTCCTCTAACATCCAATGCTTGTCTGTTAAGGTGAGAAACGTGTGAGCTTCGTGAACGATGTAGTTCGTTTGAGCTGAAAAGTGACTGCCCTTACCTGAAACGAAGTCTTGCTTGTAGGAAGACTCAGAGCCTGGGATTTAACTCCATTTCTGAAGGCAAACACACAGCATAGTTCTCATCCATGGATCACACTCTGCTTTAGAGCGAGAAGCATGGTCTTGCTTTCTAGAGTCTCTAAGACAGCAGGAAACGTGAGTGTGCTGAGAACAAAAGAACGGTGTTTCCTACACTTATGGACCATATCTAGTCCAACTCTGCTTCTGAAACTGATACACAGCACTGGTCCTCTAACATCCAATGCTTGTCAGTTAAGATGAGAAACGTGTGGGCTTCTGGAACGATGTAGTTCGTTTGAGCAGAAAAGTGACTGCCCTTACCTGAAACAAAGTCTTGCTTGGAGGAAGACTCAGAGCCTGGGATTTAACTCCATTTCTGAAGTGAAACACACAGCATAGTTCTCATCCATGGATCACACTCTGCTTTAGAGCAAGAAGCACACTCTTGCTTTCTAGAGTCTCTAAGACAGCAGGAAATCTGAGTGTGCCCAGAACAAAAGAACGGTGTTTCCTACACATATGGACCATATGTAGTCCAAATCTTCTTCTGAAACTGATACAAAGCACTGACCATCTAACATCCAATGCTTGTCAGTTAAGATGAGAAACGTGTGAGCTTCATAAACGATATAGTTCGTTTGAGCAGAAAAGTGACTGCCCTTACCTGAAACGAAGTCTTGCCTGTAGGAAGACTCAGAGCCTGGGATTTAACTCCATTTCTGAAGGGAAACACACAGCATAGTTCTCTTCCATGGATCACACTCTGCTTTAGAGCGAGAAGCACACTCTAGCTTTCTAGACTCTCTAATACAGCAGGAAATCTGAGTGTGCCAAGAACAAAAGAACGGTGTTTCCTACACATATGGACCATATGTAGTCCAAATCTGCTTCTGAAACTGATACAATGCACTGACCCTCTAACATCCAATGCTTGTCAGTTAAGATGAGAAATGTGTGAGCTTCGTGAACGATGTAGTTAGTTTGAGCAGAAAAGTGACTGCCCTTACCTAAATTTAAGTCTTGCTTGTAGGAAGACTCAGAGACTGGGATTTAACTCCATTTCTGAAGTAAAACACACAGCAGTGTAATCATCCATTGATCACACTCTGCTTTAGAACAAGAAGCACGCTCTTGCTTTCTAGAGTCTCTAAGACAGCAGGAAACGTGAGTGTGCTGAGAACAAAAGAACGGTGTTTCCTACACATACGGACATTATATAGTCCAACTCTGCTTCTGAAACTGATACAAAGCACTGGTCCTCTAACATCCAATGCTTGTCTGTTAAGATGAGAAATGTGTGAGCTCAGTGAACGATGTAGTTCGTTTGAGCTGAAAAGTGACTGCCCTTACCTGAAATGAAGTCTTGCTTGTAGGAAGACAGAGAGCCTGGGATTTAACTCCATTTCTGAAGGGAAACACACAGCATAGTTCTCATCCATGGATCACACTCTGCTTTAGAGCGAGAAGCACACTCTAGCTTTCTAGACTCTCTAATACAGCAGGAAATCTGAGTGTGCCCAGAACAAAAGAACGGTGTTTCCTACACATATGGACCATATGTAGTCCAAATCTGCTTCTGAAACTGATACAAAGCACTGACCCTCTAACATCCAATGCTTGTCAGTTAAGATGAGAAATGTGTGAGCTTCGTGAACGATGTAGTTAGTTTGAGCAGAAAAGTGACTGCCCTTACCTGAAACGAAGTCTTGCCTGTAGGAAGACACAGAGCCTGGGATTTAACTCCATTTCTGAAGGGAAACACACAGCATAGTTCTCATCCATGGATCGCACTCTGCATTAGAGCAAGAAGCACGCTCTTGCTTTCTAGAGTCTCTAATACAGCAGGAAATCTGATTGTGCCCAGAACAAATGAACGGTGTTTCCTACACATACGGACTATATGTAGTCCTAATCTTCTTCTGAAACTGATACAATGCACTGGTCCTCTAATATCCAATGCTTGTCAGTTAAGATGAGAAACGTGTGAGCTTCGTGAACGATGTAGTTCCTTTGAGCAGAAAAGTGACTGCCCTTACCTGAAACGAAGTCTTGCTTGTAGGGAGACTCAGAGCCTGGGATTTAACTCCAATTCTGAAGTGAAACACACAGCATTGTCTCATCCATTGATCACACTCTGCTTTAGAGCAAGAAGCACGCTCTTGCTTTCTAGACTTTCTAATACAGCAGGAAATCTGAGTGTGCCCAGAACAAAAGAACGGTGTTTCCTACACATATGGACCATATCTAGTCCAACTCTTCTTCTGAAACTGATACAAAGCACTGGTCCTCTAACATCCAATGCTTGTCAATTAAGATGAGAAACGTGTGAGCTTTGTGAATGATGTAGTTCATTTGAGCAGAAAAGTGACTGCCCTTACCTGAAACGAAGTCTTGCTTGTAGTAAGACACAGAGCCTGGGATTTAAGTCCATTTCTGAAGGGAAACACACAGCATAGTTCTCATCCATGGATCACACTCTGCTTTAGAGCGAGAAGCACACTCTTGCTTTGTAGAGTCTCTAATACAGCAGGAAATCTGAGTGTGCCCGGAACAAAAGAACAGTGTTTCCTACACATATGGACCATATGTAGTCCAAATCTGCTTCTGAAACTGATACAAAGCACTGACCATCTAACATCCAATGCTTGTCAGTTAAGATGAGAAACGTGTGAGCTTCATAAACGATATAGTTCGTTTGAGCAGAAAAGTGACTGCCCTTACCTGAAACGAAGTCTTGCCTGTAGGAAGACTCAGAACCTGGGATTTAACTCCATTTCTGAAGGGAAACTCACA
This sequence comes from Onychomys leucogaster, assembly GCA_949786385.1. Lineage (NCBI taxonomy): Eukaryota > Metazoa > Chordata > Mammalia > Rodentia > Cricetidae > Onychomys > Onychomys leucogaster. Next base: position 224,150 of record CATKUP010000278.1, read on the forward strand.
GCATAGTTCTCATCCATGGATCACACTCTGCTTTAGAGCGAGAAGCACACTCTAGCTTTCTATACTCTCTAATACAGCAGGAAATCTGAGTGTGCCAAGAACAAAAGAACGGTGTTTCCTACACATATGGACCATATGTAGTCCAAATCTGCTTCTGAAACTGATACAAAGCACTGACCCTCTAACATCCAATGCTTGTCAGTTAAGATGAGAAATGTGTGAGCTTCGTGAACGATGTAGTTAGTTTGAGCAGAAAAGTGACTGCCCTTACCTGAATTTAAGTCTTGCTTGTAGGAAGACTCAGAGCCTGGGATTTAACTCCATTTCTGAAGTAAAACACACAGCAGTGTAATCATCCATTGATCACACTCTGCTTTAGAACAAGAAGCACACTCTTGCTTTCTAGAGACTCTAATACGGCAGGAAACGTGATTTTGCTGAGAACAAAAGAACGGTGTTTCCTACACATACGGATCATATCTAGTCCAACTCTGCTTCTGAAACTGATACAAAGCACTGGTCCTCTAACATCCAATGCTTGTCAGTTAAGATGAGAAACGTGTGAGCTTCGTGAAAGATGTAGTTCTTTTGAGCAGAGAAGTGACTGCCCTTACCTGAATTGAAGTCTTGCTTGTAGGAAGACTCAGAGCCTGGGATTTAACTCCATTTCTGAATTGAAACACACAGCAGTGTTCTCATCCATTGATGACACTCTGCTTTAGAACAAGAAGCACGCTCTTGCTTTCTAGAGTCTCTAACACAGCAGGAAACGTGAGTGTGCTGAGAACAAAAGATCGGTGTTTCCTACACATACGGATCATATCTAGTCCAACTCTGCTTCTGAAACTGATACAAAGCACTGGTCCTCTAACATCCAATGCTTGTCTGTTAGGTAAGAAACGTGTGAGCTCAGTGAACGATGTAGTTCGTTTGAGCTGAAAAGTGACTGCCCTTACCTGTAACGAAGTCTTGCTTGTAGGAAGACTCAGAGCCTGGGATTTAACTCCATTTCTCAAGGCAAACACACAGCATAGTTCTCATCCATGGATCATACTCTGCTTTAGAGGGAGAAGCACGCTCTTGCTTTCTAGAGTCTCTAAGACAGCAGGAAACGTGAGTGTGCTGAGAACAAAAGAACGATGTTTCCTACACTTATGGACCATATCTAGTCCAACTCTGCTTCTGAAACTGATACACAGCACTGGTCCTCTAACATCCAATGCTTGTCAGTTAAGATGAGAAACGTGTGAGCTTCTGGAACGATGTAGTTCGTTTGAGCAGAAAAGTGACTGCCCTTACCTGAAACGAAGTCTTGCTTGGAGGAAGACTCAGAACCTGGGATTTAACTCCATTTCTGAAGTGAAACACACAGCATAGTTCTCATCCATGGATCACACTCTGCTTTAGAGCAAGAAGCACACTCTTGCTTTCTAGAGTCTCTAATACAGCAGGAAACGTGATTTTGCTGAGAACAAAAGAACGGTGTTTCCTACACATACGGACATTATATAGTCCAACTCTGCTTCTGAAACTGATACAAAGCACTGGTCCTCTAACATCCAATGCTTGTCTGTTAAGGTGAGAAACGTGTGAGCTTTGTGAACGATGTAGTTCGTTTGAGCTGAAAAGTGACTGCCCTTACCTGAAACGAAGTCTTGCTTGTAGGAAGACTCAGAGCCTGGGATTTAACTCCATTTCTGAAGGCAAACACACAGCATAGTTCTCATCCATGGATCACACTCTGCTTTAGAGCGAGAAGCATGGTCTTGCTTTCTAGAGTCTCTAAGACAGCAGGAAACGTGAGTGTGCTGAGAACAAAAGAACGGTGTTTCCTACACTTATGGACCATATCTAGTCCAACTCTGCTTCTGAAACTGATACACAGCACTGGTCCTCTAACATCCAATGCTTGTCAGTTAAGATGAGAAACGTGTGGGCTTCTGGAACGATGTAGTTCGTTTGAGCAGAAAAGTGACTGCCCTTACCTGAAACAAAGTCTTGCTTGGAGGAAGACTCAGAGCCTGGGATTTAACTCCATTTCTGAAGTGAAACACACAGCATAGTTCTCATCCATGGATCACACTCTGCTTTAGAGCAAGAAGCACACTCTTGCTTTCTAGAGTCTCTAAGACAGCAGGAAATCTGAGTGTGCCCAGAACAAAAGAACGGTGTTTCCTACACATATGGACCATATGTAGTCCAAATCTTCTTCTGAAACTGATACAAAGCACTGACCATCTAACATCCAATGCTTGTCAGTTAAGATGAGAAACGTGTGAGCTTCATAAACGATATAGTTCGTTTGAGCAGAAAAGTGACTGCCCTTACCTGAAACGAAGTCTTGCCTGTAGGAAGACTCAGAGCCTGGGATTTAACTCCATTTCTGAAGGGAAACACACAGCATAGTTCTCTTCCATGGATCACACTCTGCTTTAGAGCGAGAAGCACACTCTAGCTTTCTAGACTCTCTAATACAGCAGGAAATCTGAGTGTGCCAAGAACAAAAGAACGGTGTTTCCTACACATATGGACCATATGTAGTCCAAATCTGCTTCTGAAACTGATACAATGCACTGACCCTCTAACATCCAATGCTTGTCAGTTAAGATGAGAAATGTGTGAGCTTCGTGAACGATGTAGTTAGTTTGAGCAGAAAAGTGACTGCCCTTACCTAAATTTAAGTCTTGCTTGTAGGAAGACTCAGAGACTGGGATTTAACTCCATTTCTGAAGTAAAACACACAGCAGTGTAATCATCCATTGATCACACTCTGCTTTAGAACAAGAAGCACGCTCTTGCTTTCTAGAGTCTCTAAGACAGCAGGAAACGTGAGTGTGCTGAGAACAAAAGAACGGTGTTTCCTACACATACGGACATTATATAGTCCAACTCTGCTTCTGAAACTGATACAAAGCACTGGTCCTCTAACATCCAATGCTTGTCTGTTAAGATGAGAAATGTGTGAGCTCAGTGAACGATGTAGTTCGTTTGAGCTGAAAAGTGACTGCCCTTACCTGAAATGAAGTCTTGCTTGTAGGAAGACAGAGAGCCTGGGATTTAACTCCATTTCTGAAGGGAAACACACAGCATAGTTCTCATCCATGGATCACACTCTGCTTTAGAGCGAGAAGCACACTCTAGCTTTCTAGACTCTCTAATACAGCAGGAAATCTGAGTGTGCCCAGAACAAAAGAACGGTGTTTCCTACACATATGGACCATATGTAGTCCAAATCTGCTTCTGAAACTGATACAAAGCACTGACCCTCTAACATCCAATGCTTGTCAGTTAAGATGAGAAATGTGTGAGCTTCGTGAACGATGTAGTTAGTTTGAGCAGAAAAGTGACTGCCCTTACCTGAAACGAAGTCTTGCCTGTAGGAAGACACAGAGCCTGGGATTTAACTCCATTTCTGAAGGGAAACACACAGCATAGTTCTCATCCATGGATCGCACTCTGCATTAGAGCAAGAAGCACGCTCTTGCTTTCTAGAGTCTCTAATACAGCAGGAAATCTGATTGTGCCCAGAACAAATGAACGGTGTTTCCTACACATACGGACTATATGTAGTCCTAATCTTCTTCTGAAACTGATACAATGCACTGGTCCTCTAATATCCAATGCTTGTCAGTTAAGATGAGAAACGTGTGAGCTTCGTGAACGATGTAGTTCCTTTGAGCAGAAAAGTGACTGCCCTTACCTGAAACGAAGTCTTGCTTGTAGGGAGACTCAGAGCCTGGGATTTAACTCCAATTCTGAAGTGAAACACACAGCATTGTCTCATCCATTGATCACACTCTGCTTTAGAGCAAGAAGCACGCTCTTGCTTTCTAGACTTTCTAATACAGCAGGAAATCTGAGTGTGCCCAGAACAAAAGAACGGTGTTTCCTACACATATGGACCATATCTAGTCCAACTCTTCTTCTGAAACTGATACAAAGCACTGGTCCTCTAACATCCAATGCTTGTCAATTAAGATGAGAAACGTGTGAGCTTTGTGAATGATGTAGTTCATTTGAGCAGAAAAGTGACTGCCCTTACCTGAAACGAAGTCTTGCTTGTAGTAAGACACAGAGCCTGGGATTTAAGTCCATTTCTGAAGGGAAACACACAGCATAGTTCTCATCCATGGATCACACTCTGCTTTAGAGCGAGAAGCACACTCTTGCTTTGTAGAGTCTCTAATACAGCAGGAAATCTGAGTGTGCCCGGAACAAAAGAACAGTGTTTCCTACACATATGGACCATATGTAGTCCAAATCTGCTTCTGAAACTGATACAAAGCACTGACCATCTAACATCCAATGCTTGTCAGTTAAGATGAGAAACGTGTGAGCTTCATAAACGATATAGTTCGTTTGAGCAGAAAAGTGACTGCCCTTACCTGAAACGAAGTCTTGCCTGTAGGAAGACTCAGAACCTGGGATTTAACTCCATTTCTGAAGGGAAACTCACAGCATAGTTCTCATCCATGGATCACACTCTGCTTTAGAGCGAGAAGCACACTCTAGCTTTCTATACTCTCTAATACAGCAGGAAATCTGAGTGTGCCAAGAACAAAAGAACGGTGTTTCCTACACATATGGACCATATGTAGTCCAAATCTGCTTCTGAAACTGATACAAAGCACTGACCCTCTAACATCCAATGCTTGTCAGTTAAGATGAGAAATGTGTGAGCTTCGTGAACGATGTAGTTAGTTTGAGCAGAAAAGTGACTGCCCTTACCTGAATTTAAGTCTTGCTTGTAGGAAGACTCAGAGCCTGGGATTTAACTCCATTTCTGAAGTAAAACACACAGCAGTGTAATCATCCATTGATCACACTCTGCTTTAGAACAAGAAGCACGCTCTTGCTTTCTAGAGTCTCTAAGACAGCAGGAAACGTGAGTGTGCTGAGAACAAAAGAACGGTGTTTCCTACACATACGGACATTATGTAGTCCAACTCTGCTTCTGAAACTGATACAAAGCACTGGTCCTCTAACATCCAATGCTTGTCTGTTAAGATGAGAAATGTGTGAGCTCAGTGAACGATGTAGTTCGTTTGAGCTGAAAAGTGACTGCCCTTACCTGAAATGAAGTCTTGCTTGTAGGAAGACAGAGAGCCTGGGATTTAACTCCATTTCTGAAGGGAAACACACAGCATAGTTCTCATCCATTGATCACACTCTGCTTTAGAGCGAGAAGCACACTCTTGCTTTGTAGAGTCTCTAATACAGCAGGAAATCTGAGTGTGCCCGGAACAAAAGAACGGTGTTTCCTACACATATGGACCATATGTAGTCCAAATCTGCTTCTGAAACTGATACAAAGCACTGACCATCTAACATCCAATGCTTGTCAGTTAAGATGAGAAACGTGTGAGCTTAATGAACGATGTAGTTCGTTTGAGCAGAAAAGTGACTGCCCTTACCTGAAACGAAGTCTTGCCTGTAGGAAGACTCAGAGCCTGGGATTTAACTCCATTTCTGAAGTCAAGCACACAGCATAGTTCTCATCCATGGATCACACTCTGCTTTAGAGCAAGAAGCACACTCTTGCTTTCTAGAGTCTCTAAGACAGCAGGAAATCTGAGTGTGCCCAGAACAAAAGAACTGTGTTTCCTACACAAACGGACTATATGTAGTCCAAATCTTCTTCTGAAACTGATAGAATGCACTGGTCCTCTACATCCAGTGCTTGTCAGTTAAGATGAGAAACGTGTGAGCTTTGTGAATGATGTAGTTCCTTTGAACTGAAAAGTGACTGCACTTACCTGAAACGAAGTCTTGCTTGTAGTAAGATACAGAGCATGGGATTTAAGTCCTTTTCTGATGGAAACACACAGCATAGTTCTCATCCATGGATCACACTCTGCTTTAATGCGAGAAGCACACTCTAGCTTCCTAGAGTCTCTAATACAGCAGGCAATCTGATTGTGCCCAGAACAAAAGAACGGTGTTTCCTACACATACGGACTATATGTAGTCCTAATCTTCTTCTGAAACTGATACAATGCACTGGTCACCTAATTTCCAATGCTTGTCAGTTAAGATGAGAAACGTGTGAGCTTCGTGAACGATGTAGTTCCTTTGAGCAGAAAAGTGCCTGCCCTTACCTGAAATGAAGTCTTGCTTGTAGGGAGACACAGAGCCTGGGATTTAACTCCAATTCTGAAGTGAAACACACAGCATTGTCTCATCCATGGATCACACTCTGCTTTAGAGCAAGAAGCACGCTCTTGCTTTCTAGAATTTCTAATACAGCAGGAAATATGAGTGTGCCCAGAACAAAAGAACGGTGTTTCCTACACATATGGACCATATCTAGTCCAACTCTTCTTCTGAAACTGATACAAAGCACTGGTCCTCTAACATCCAATGCTTGTCAATTAAGATGAGAAACGTGTGAGCTTTGTGAATGATGTAGTTCATTTGAGCAGAAAAGTGACTGCCCTTACCTGAAACGAAGTCTTGCTTGTAGTAAGACACAGAGCCTGGGATTTAAGTCCATTTCTGAAGGGAAACACACAGCATAGTTCTCATCCATGGATCACACTCTGCTTTAGAGCGAGAAGCACACTCTTGCTTTGTAGAGTCTCTAATACAGCAGGAAATCTGAGTGTGCCCGGAACAAAAGAACGGTGTTTCCTACACATATGGACCATATGTAGTCCAAATCTGCTTCTGAAACTGATACAATGCACTGACCCTCTAACATCCAATGCTTGTCAGTTAAGATGAGAAATGTGTGAGCTTCGTGAACGATGTAGTTAGTTTGAGCAGAAAAGTGACTGCCCTTACCTAAATTTAAGTCTTGCTTGTAGGAAGACTCAGAGACTGGGATTTAACTCCATTTCTGAAGTAAAACACACAGCAGTGTAATCATCCATTGATCACACTCTGCTTTAGAACAAGAAGCACGCTCTTGCTTTCTAGAGTCTCTAAGACAGCAGGAAACGTGAGTGTGCTGAGAACAAAAGAACGGTGTTTCCTACACATACGGACATTATATAGTCCAACTCTGCTTCTGAAACTGATACAAAGCACTGGTCCTCTAACATCCAATGCTTGTCTGTTAAGATGAGAAATGTGTGAGCTCAGTGAACGATGTAGTTCGTTTGAGCTGAAAAGTGACTGCCCTTACCTGAAATGAAGTCTTGCTTGTAGGAAGACAGAGAGCCTGGGATTTAACTCCATTTCTGAAGGGAAACACACAGCATAGTTCTCATCCATGGATCACACTCTGCTTTAGAGCGAGAAGCACACTCTAGCTTTCTAGACTCTCTAATACAGCAGGAAATCTGAGTGTGCCCAGAACAAAAGAACGGTGTTTCCTACACATATGGACCATATGTAGTCCAAATCTGCTTCTGAAACTGATACAAAGCACTGACCCTCTAACATCCAATGCTTGTCAGTTAAGATGAGAAATGTGTGAGCTTCGTGAACGATGTAGTTAGTTTGAGCAGAAAAGTGACTGCCCTTACCTGAAACGAAGTCTTGCCTGTAGGAAGACACAGAGCCTGGGATTTAACTCCATTTCTGAAGGGAAACACACAGCATAGTTCTCATCCATGGATCGCACTCTGCATTAGAGCAAGAAGCACGCTCTTGCTTTCTAGAGTCTCTAATACAGCAGGAAATCTGATTGTGCCCAGAACAAATGAACGGTGTTTCCTACACATACGGACTATATGTAGTCCTAATCTTCTTCTGAAACTGATACAATGCACTGGTCCTCTAATATCCAATGCTTGTCAGTTAAGATGAGAAACGTGTGAGCTTCGTGAACGATGTAGTTCCTTTGAGCAGAAAAGTGACTGCCCTTACCTGAAACGAAGTCTTGCTTGTAGGGAGACTCAGAGCCTGGGATTTAACTCCAATTCTGAAGTGAAACACACAGCATTGTCTCATCCATTGATCACACTCTGCTTTAGAGCAAGAAGCACGCTCTTGCTTTCTAGACTTTCTAATACAGCAGGAAATCTGAGTGTGCCCAGAACAAAAGAACGGTGTTTCCTACACATATGGACCATATCTAGTCCAACTCTTCTTCTGAAACTGATACAAAGCACTGGTCCTCTAACATCCAATGCTTGTCAATTAAGATGAGAAACGTGTGAGCTTTGTGAATGATGTAGTTCATTTGAGCAGAAAAGTGACTGCCCTTACCTGAAACGAAGTCTTGCTTGTAGTAAGACACAGAGCCTGGGATTTAAGTCCATTTCTGAAGGGAAACACACAGCATAGTTCTCATCCATGGATCACACTCTGCTTTAGAGCGAGAAGCACACTCTTGCTTTGTAGAGTCTCTAATACAGCAGGAAATCTGAGTGTGCCCGGAACAAAAGAACAGTGTTTCCTACACATATGGACCATATGTAGTCCAAATCTGCTTCTGAAACTGATACAAAGCACTGACCATCTAACATCCAATGCTTGTCAGTTAAGATGAGAAACGTGTGAGCTTCATAAACGATATAGTTCGTTTGAGCAGAAAAGTGACTGCCCTTACCTGAAACGAAGTCTTGCCTGTAGGAAGACTCAGAACCTGGGATTTAACTCCATTTCTGAAGGGAAACTCACAGCATAGTTCTCATCCATGGATCACACTCTGCTTTAGAGCGAGAAGCACACTCTAGCTTTCTATACTCTCTAATACAGCAGGAAATCTGAGTGTGCCAAGAACAAAAGAACGGTGTTTCCTACACATATGGACCATATGTAGTCCAAATCTGCTTCTGAAACTGATACAAAGCACTGACCCTCTAACATCCAATGCTTGTCAGTTAAGATGAGAAATGTGTGAGCTTCGTGAACGATGTAGTTAGTTTGAGCAGAAAAGTGACTGCCCTTACCTGAATTTAAGTCTTGCTTGTAGGAAGACTCAGAGCCTGGGATTTAACTCCATTTCTGAAGTAAAACACACAGCAGTGTAATCATCCATTGATCACACTCTGCTTTAGAACAAGAAGCACGCTCTTGCTTTCTAGAGTCTCTAAGACAGCAGGAAACGTGAGTGTGCTGAGAACAAAAGAACGGTGTTTCCTACACATACGGACATTATGTAGTCCAACTCTGCTTCTGAAACTGATACAAAGCACTGGTCCTCTAACATCCAATGCTTGTCTGTTAAGATGAGAAATGTGTGAGCTCAGTGAACGATGTAGTTCGTTTGAGCTGAAAAGTGACTGCCCTTACCTGAAATGAAGTCTTGCTTGTAGGAAGACAGAGAGCCTGGGATTTAACTCCATTTCTGAAGGGAAACACACAGCATAGTTCTCATCCATTGATCACACTCTGCTTTAGAGCGAGAAGCACACTCTTGCTTTGTAGAGTCTCTAATACAGCAGGAAATCTGAGTGTGCCCGGAACAAAAGAACGGTGTTTCCTACACATATGGACCATATGTAGTCCAAATCTGCTTCTGAAACTGATACAAAGCACTGACCATCTAACATCCAATGCTTGTCAGTTAAGATGAGAAACGTGTGAGCTTAATGAACGATGTAGTTCGTTTGAGCAGAAAAGTGACTGCCCTTACCTGAAACGAAGTCTTGCCTGTAGGAAGACTCAGAGCCTGGGATTTAACTCCATTTCTGAAGTCAAGCACACAGCATAGTTCTCATCCATGGATCACACTCTGCTTTAGAGCAAGAAGCACACTCTTGCTTTCTAGAGTCTCTAAGACAGCAGGAAATCTGAGTGTGCCCAGAACAAAAGAACTGTGTTTCCTACACAAACGGACTATATGTAGTCCAAATCTTCTTCTGAAACTGATAGAATGCACTGGTCCTCTACATCCAGTGCTTGTCAGTTAAGATGAGAAACGTGTGAGCTTTGTGAATGATGTAGTTCCTTTGAACTGAAAAGTGACTGCACTTACCTGAAACGAAGTCTTGCTTGTAGTAAGATACAGAGCATGGGATTTAAGTCCTTTTCTGATGGAAACACACAGCATAGTTCTCATCCATGGATCACACTCTGCTTTAGAGCGAGAAGCACACTCTAGCTTCCTAGAGTCTCTAATACAGCAGGCAATCTGATTGTGCCCAGAACAAAAGAACGGTGTTTCCTACACATACGGACTATATGTAGTCCTAATCTTCTTCTGAAACTGATACAATGCACTGGTCACCTAATTTCCAATGCTTGTCAGTTAAGATGAGAAACGTGTGAGCTTCGTGAACGATGTAGTTCCTTTGAGCAGAAAAGTGCCTGCCCTTACCTGAAATGAAGTCTTGCTTGTAGGGAGACACAGAGCCTGGGATTTAACTCCAATTCTGAAGTGAAACACACAGCATTGTCTCATCCATTGATCACACTCTGCTTTAGAGCAAGAAGCACGCTCTTGCTTTCTAGAATTTCTAATACAGCAGGAAATATGAGTGTGCCCAGAACAAAAGAACGGTGTTTCCTACACATATGGACCATATCTAGTCCAACTCTTCTTCTGAAACTGATACAAAGCACTGGTCCTCTAACATCCAATGCTTGTCAATTAAGATGAGAAACGTGTGAGCTTTGTGAATGATGTAGTTCATTTGAGCAGAAAAGTGACTGCCCTTACCTGAAACGAAGTCTTGCTTGTAGTAAGACACAGAGCCTGGGATTTAAGTCCATTTCTGAAGGGAAACACACAGCATAGTTCTCATCCATGGATCACACTCTGCTTTAGAGCGAGAAGCACACTCTTGCTTTGTAGAGTCTCTAATACAGCAGGAAATCTGAGTGTGCCCGGAACAAAAGAACGGTGTTTCCTACACATATGGACCATATGTAGTCCAAATCTTCTTCTGAAACTGATACAAAGCACTGACCATCTAACATCCAATGCTTGTCAGTTAAGATGAGAAACGTGTGAGCTTCATAAACGATATAGTTCGTTTGAGCAGAAAAGTGACTGCCCTTACCTGAAACGAAGTCTTGCCTGTAGGAAGACTCAGAGCCTGGGATTTAACTCCATTTCTGAAGGGAAAAACACAGCATAGTTCTCTTCCATGGATCACACTCTGCTTTAGAGCGAGAAGCACACTCTAGCTTTCTAGACTCTCTAATACAGCAGGAAATCTGAGTGTGCCAAGAACAAAAGAACGGTGTTTCCTACACATATGGACCATATGTAGTCCAAATCTGCTTCTGAAACTGATACAATGCACTGACCCTCTAACATCCAATGCTTGTCAGTTAAGATGAGAAATGTGTGAGCTTCGTGAACGATGTAGTTAGTTTGAGCAGAAAAGTGACTGCCCTTACCTAAATTTAAGTCTTGCTTGTAGGAAGACTCAGAGACTGGGATTTAACTCCATTTCTGAAGTAAAACACACAGCAGTGTAATCATCCATTGATCACACTCTGCTTTAGAACAAGAAGCACGCTCTTGCTTTCTAGAGTCTCTAAGACAGCAGGAAACGTGAGTGTGCTGAGAACAAAAGAACGGTGTTTCCTACACATACGGACATTATATAGTCCAACTCTGCTTCTGAAACTGATACAAAGCACTGGTCCTCTAACATCCAATGCTTGTCTGTTAAGATGAGAAATGTGTGAGCTCAGTGAACGATGTAGTTCGTTTGAGCTGAAAAGTGACTGCCCTTACCTGAAATGAAGTCTTGCTTGTAGGAAGACAGAGAGCCTGGGATTTAACTCCATTTCTGAAGGGAAACACACAGCATAGTTCTCATCCATGGATCACACTCTGCTTTAGAGCGAGAAGCACACTCTAGCTTTCTAGACTCTCTAATACAGCAGGAAATCTGAGTGTGCCCAGAACAAAAGAACGGTGTTTCCTACACATATGGACCATATGTAGTCCAAATCTGCTTCTGAAACTGATACAAAGCACTGACCCTCTAACATCCAATGCTTGTCAGTTAAGATGAGAAATGTGTGAGCTTCGTGAACGATGTAGTTAGTTTGAGCAGAAAAGTGACTGCCCTTACCTGAAACGAAGTCTTGCCTGTAGGAAGACACAGAGCCTGGGATTTAACTCCATTTCTGAAGGGAAACACACAGCATAGTTCTCATCCATGGATCGCACTCTGCATTAGAGCAAGAAGCACGCTCTTGCTTTCTAGAGTCTCTAATACAGCAGGAAATCTGATTGTGCCCAGAACAAATGAACGGTGTTTCCTACACATACGGACTATATGTAGTCCTAATCTTCTTCTGAAACTGATACAATGCACTGGTCCTCTAATATCCAATGCTTGTCAGTTAAGATGAGAAACGTGTGAGCTTCGTGAACGATGTAGTTCCTTTGAGCAGAAAAGTGACTGCCCTTACCTGAAACGAAGTCTTGCTTGTAGGGAGACTCAGAGCCTGGGATTTAACTCCAATTCTGAAGTGAAACACACAGCATTGTCTCATCCATTGATCACACTCTGCTTTAGAGCAAGAAGCACGCTCTTGCTTTCTAGACTTTCTAATACAGCAGGAAATCTGAGTGTGCCCAGAACAAAAGAACGGTGTTTCCTACACATATGGACCATATCTAGTCCAACTCTTCTTCTGAAACTGATACAAAGCACTGGTCCTCTAACATCCAATGCTTGTCAATTAAGATGAGAAACGTGTGAGCTTTGTGAATGATGTAGTTCATTTGAGCAGAAAAGTGACAGCCCTTACCTGAAACGAAGTCTTGCTTGTAGTAAGACACAGAGCCTGGGATTTAAGTCCATTTCTGAAGGGAAACACACAGCATAGTTCTCATCCATGGATCACACTCTGCTTTAGAGCGAGAAGCACACTCTTGCTTTGTAGAGTCTCTAATACAGCAGGAAATCTGAGTGTGCCCGGAACAAAAGAACAGTGTTTCCTACACATATGGACCATATGTAGTCCAAATCTGCTTCTGAAACTGATACAAAACACTGACCATCTAACATCCAATGCTTGTCAGTTAAGATGAGAAACGTGTGAGCTTCATAAACGATATAGTTCGTTTGAGCAGAAAAGTGACTGCCCTTACCTGAAACGAAGTCTTGCCTGTAGGAAGACTCAGAACCTGGGATTTAACTCCATTTCTGAAGGGAAACACACAGCATAGTTCTCATCCATGGATCACACTCTGCTTTAGAGCGAGAAGCACACTCTAGCTTTCTAGACTCTCTAATACAGCAGGAAATCTGAGTGTGCCAAGAACAAAAGAACGGTGTTTCCTACACATATGGACCATATGTAGTCCAAATCTGCTTCTGAAACTGATACAAAGCACTGACCCTCTAACATCCAATGCTTGTCAGTTAAGATGAGAAATGTGTGAGCTTCGTGAACGATGTAGTTAGTTTGAGCAGAAAAGTGACTGCCCTTACCTGAATTTAAGTCTTGCTTGTAGGAAGACTCAGAGCCTGGGATTTAACTCCATTTCTGAAGTAAAACACACAGCAGTGTAATCATCCATTGATCACACTCTGCTTTAGAACAAGAAGCACGCTCTTGCTTTCTAGAGTCTCTATGACAGCAGGAAACGTGAGTGTGCTGAGAACAAAAGAACGGTGTTTCCTACACATACGGTCATTATGTAGTCCAACTCTGCTTCTGAAACTGATACAAAGCACTGGTCCTCTAACATCCAATGCTTGTCTGTTAAGATGAGAAATGTGTGAGCTCAGTGAACGATGTAGTTCGTTTGAGCTGAAAAGTGACTGCCCTTACCTGAAATGAAGTCTTGCTTGTAGGAAGACAGAGAGCCTGGGATTTAACTCCATTTCTGAAGGGAAACACACAGCATAGTTCTCATCCATTGATCACACTCTGCTTTAGAGCGAGAAGCACACTCTTGCTTTGTAGAGTCTCTAATACAGCAGGAAATCTGAGTGTGCCCGGAACAAAAGAACGGTGTTTCCTACACATATGGACCATATGTAGTCCAAATCTGCTTCTGAAACTGATACAAAGCACTGACCATCTAACATCCAATGCTTGTCAGTTAAGATGAGAAACGTGTGAGCTTAATGAACGATGTAGTTCGTTTGAGCAGAAAAGTGACTGCCCTTACCTGAAACGAAGTCTTGCCTGTAGGAAGACTCAGAGCCTGGGATTTAACTCCATTTCTGAAGTCAAGCACACAGCATAGTTCTCATCCATGGATCACACTCTGCTTTAGAGCAAGTAGCACACTCTTGCTTTCTAGAGTCTCTAAGACAGCAGGAAATCTGAGTGTGCCCAGAACAAAAGAACTGTGTTTCCTACACAAACGGATTATATGTAGTCCAAATCTTCTTCTGAAACTGATAGAATGCACTGGTCCTCTACATCCAGTGCTTGTCAGTTAAGATGAGAAACGTGTGAGCTTTGTGAATGATGTAGTTCCTTTGAACTGAAAAGTGACTGCACTTACCTGAAACGAAGTCTTGCTTGTAGTAAGATACAGAGCATGGGATTTAAGTCCTTTTCTTATGGAAACACACAGCATAGTTCTCATCCATGGATCACACTCTGCTTTAGAGCGAGAAGCACACTCTAGCTTCCTAGAGTCTCTAATACAGCAGGAAATCTGATTGTGCCCAGAACAAAAGAACGGTGTTTCCTACACATATGGACCATATGTAGTCCAAATCTGCTTCTGAAACTGATACAAAGCACTGACCATCTAACATCCAATGCTTGTCAGTTAAGATGAGAAACGTGTGAGCTTCATAAACGATATAGTTCGTTTGAGCAGAAAAGTGACTGCCCTTACCTAAATTTAAGTCTTGCTTGTAGGAAGACTCAGAGACTGGGATTTAACTCCATTTCTGAAGTAAAACACACAGCAGTGTAATCATCCATTGATCACACTCTGCTTTAGAACAAGAAGCACGCTCTTGCTTTCTAGAGTCTCTAAGACAGCAGGAAACGTGAGTGTGCTGAGAACAAAAGAACGGTGTTTCCTACACATACGGACATTATATAGTCCAACTCTGCTTCTGAAACTGATACAAAGCACTGGTCCTCTAACATCCAATGCTTGTCTGTTAAGATGAGAAATGTGTGAGCTCAGTGAACGATGTAGTTCGTTTGAGCTGAAAAGTGACTGCCCTTACCTGAAATGAAGTCTTGCTTGTAGGAAGACAGAGAGCCTGGGATTTAACTCCATTTCTGAAGGGAAACACACAGCATAGTTCTCATCCATGGATCACACTCTGCTTTAGAGCGAGAAGCACACTCTAGCTTTCTAGACTCTCTAATACAGCAGGAAATCTGAGTGTGCCCAGAACAAAAGAACGGTGTTTCCTACACATATGGACCATATGTAGTCCAAATCTGCTTCTGAAACTGATACAAAGCACTGACCCTCTAACATCCAATGCTTGTCAGTTAAGATGAGAAATGTGTGAGCTTCGTGAACGATGTAGTTAGTTTGAGCAGAAAAGTGACTGCCCTTACCTGAAACGAAGTCTTGCCTGTAGGAAGACACAGAGCCTGGGATTTAACTCCATTTCTGAAGGGAAACACACAGCATAGTTCTCATCCATGGATCGCACTCTGCATTAGAGCAAGAAGCACGCTCTTGCTTTCTAGAGTCTCTAATACAGCAGGAAATCTGATTGTGCCCAGAACAAATGAACGGTGTTTCCTACACATACGGACTATATGTAGTCCTAATCTTCTTCTGAAACTGATACAATGCACTGGTCCTCTAATATCCAATGCTTGTCAGTTAAGATGAGAAACGTGTGAGCTTCGTGAACGATGTAGTTCCTTTGAGCAGAAAAGTGACTGCCCTTACCTGAAACGAAGTCTTGCTTGTAGGGAGACTCAGAGCCTGGGATTTAACTCCAATTCTGAAGTGAAACACACAGCATTGTCTCATCCATTGATCACACTCTGCTTTAGAGCAAGAAGCACGCTCTTGCTTTCTAGACTTTCTAATACAGCAGGAAATCTGAGTGTGCCCAGAACAAAAGAACGGTGTTTCCTACACATATGGACCATATCTAGTCCAACTCTTCTTCTGAAACTGATACAAAGCACTGGTCCTCTAACATCCAATGCTTGTCAATTAAGATGAGAAACGTGTGAGCTTTGTGAATGATGTAGTTCATTTGAGCAGAAAAGTGACAGCCCTTACCTGAAACGAAGTCTTGCTTGTAGTAAGACACAGAGCCTGGGATTTAAGTCCATTTCTGAAGGGAAACACACAGCATAGTTCTCATCCATGGATCACACTCTGCTTTAGAGCGAGAAGCACACTCTTGCTTTGTAGAGTCTCTAATACAGCAGGAAATCTGAGTGTGCCCGGAACAAAAGAACAGTGTTTCCTACACATATGGACCATATGTAGTCCAAATCTGCTTCTGAAACTGATACAAAACACTGACCATCTAACATCCAATGCTTGTCAGTTAAGATGAGAAACGTGTGAGCTTCATAAACGATATAGTTCGTTTGAGCAGAAAAGTGACTGCCCTTACCTGAAACGAAGTCTTGCCTGTAGGAAGACTCAGAACCTGGGATTTAACTCCATTTCTGAAGGGAAACACACAGCATAGTTCTCATCCATGGATCACACTCTGCTTTAGAGCGAGAAGCACACTCTAGCTTTCTAGACTCTCTAATACAGCAGGAAATCTGAGTGTGCCAAGAACAAAAGAACGGTGTTTCCTACACATATGGACCATATGTAGTCCAAATCTGCTTCTGAAACTGATACAAAGCACTGACCCTCTAACATCCAATGCTTGTCAGTTAAGATGAGAAATGTGTGAGCTTCGTGAACGATGTAGTTAGTTTGAGCAGAAAAGTGACTGCCCTTACCTGAATTTAAGTCTTGCTTGTAGGAAGACTCAGAGCCTGGGATTTAACTCCATTTCTGAAGTAAAACACACAGCAGTGTAATCATCCATTGATCACACTCTGCTTTAGAACAAGAAGCACGCTCTTGCTTTCTAGAGTCTCTATGACAGCAGGAAACGTGAGTGTGCTGAGAACAAAAGAACGGTGTTTCCTACACATACGGTCATTATGTAGTCCAACTCTGCTTCTGAAACTGATACAAAGCACTGGTCCTCTAACATCCAATGCTTGTCTGTTAAGATGAGAAATGTGTGAGCTCAGTGAACGATGTAGTTCGTTTGAGCTGAAAAGTGACTGCCCTTACCTGAAATGAAGTCTTGCTTGTAGGAAGACAGAGAGCCTGGGATTTAACTCCATTTCTGAAGGGAAACACACAGCATAGTTCTCATCCATTGATCACACTCTGCTTTAGAGCGAGAAGCACACTCTTGCTTTGTAGAGTCTCTAATACAGCAGGAAATCTGAGTGTGCCCGGAACAAAAGAACGGTGTTTCCTACACATATGGACCATATGTAGTCCAAATCTGCTTCTGAAACTGATACAAAGCACTGACCATCTAACATCCAATGCTTGTCAGTTAAGATGAGAAACGTGTGAGCTTAATGAACGATGTAGTTCGTTTGAGCAGAAAAGTGACTGCCCTTACCTGAAACGAAGTCTTGCCTGTAGGAAGACTCAGAGCCTGGGATTTAACTCCATTTCTGAAGTCAAGCACACAGCATAGTTCTCATCCATGGATCACACTCTGCTTTAGAGCAAGTAGCACACTCTTGCTTTCTAGAGTCTCTAAGACAGCAGGAAATCTGAGTGTGCCCAGAACAAAAGAACTGTGTTTCCTACACAAACGGATTATATGTAGTCCAAATCTTCTTCTGAAACTGATAGAATGCACTGGTCCTCTACATCCAGTGCTTGTCAGTTAAGATGAGAAACGTGTGAGCTTTGTGAATGATGTAGTTCCTTTGAACTGAAAAGTGACTGCACTTACCTGAAACGAAGTCTTGCTTGTAGTAAGATACAGAGCATGGGATTTAAGTCCTTTTCTTATGGAAACACACAGCATAGTTCTCATCCATGGATCACACTCTGCTTTAGAGCGAGAAGCACACTCTAGCTTCCTAGAGTCTCTAATACAGCAGGAAATCTGATTGTGCCCAGAACAAAAGAACGGTGTTTCCTACACATACGGACTATATGTAGTCCTAATCTTCTTCTGAAACTGATACAATGCACTGGTCACCTAATTTCCAATGCTTGTCAGTTAAGATGAGAAACGTGTGAGCTTCGTGAACGATGTAGTTCCTTTGAGCAGAAAAGTGCCTGCCCTTACCTGAAATGAAGTCTTGCTTGTAGGGAGACTCAGAGCCTGGGATTTAACTCCAATTCTGAAGTGAAACACACAGCATTGTCTCATCCATTGATCACACTCTGCTTTAGAGCAAGAAGCACGCTCTTGCTTTCTAGAATTTCTAATACAGCAGGAAATCTGAGTGTGCCAAGAACAAAAGAACGGTGTTTCCTACACATATGGACCATATGTAGTCCAAATCTGCTTCTGAAACTGATACAAAGCACTGACCCTCTAACATCCAATGCTTGTCAGTTAAGATGAGAAATGTGTGAGCTTCGTGAACGATGTAGTTAGTTTGAGCAGAAAAGTGACTGCCCTTACCTGAATTTAAGTCTTGCTTGTAGGAAGACTCAGAGCCTGGGATTTAACTCCATTTCTGAAGTAAAACACACAGCAGTGTAATCATCCATTGATCACACTCTGCTTTAGAACAAGAAGCACGCTCTTGCTTTCTAGAGTCTCTATGACAGCAGGAAACGTGAGTGTGCTGAGAACAAAAGAACGGTGTTTCCTACACATACGGTCATTATGTAGTCCAACTCTGCTTCTGAAACTGATACAAAGCACTGGTCCTCTAACATCCAATGCTTGTCTGTTAAGATGAGAAATGTGTGAGCTCAGTGAACGATGTAGTTCGTTTGAGCTGAAAAGTGACTGCCCTTACCTGAAATGAAGTCTTGCTTGTAGGAAGACAGAGAGCCTGGGATTTAACTCCATTTCTGAAGGGAAACACACAGCATAGTTCTCATCCATTGATCACACTCTGCTTTAGAGCAAGAAGCACACTCTTGCTTTGTAGAGTCTCTAATACAGCAGGAAATCTGAGTGTGCCCAGAACAAAAGAACGGTGTTTCCTACACATATGGACCATATGTAGTCCAAATCTGCTTCTGAAACTGATACAAAGCACTGACCATCTAACATCCAATGCTTGTCAGTTAAGATGAGAAACGTGTGAGCTTAATGAACGATGTAGTTCGTTTGAGCAGAAAAGTGACTGCCCTTACCTGAAACGAAGTCTTGCCTGTAGGAAGACTCAGAGCCTGGGATTTAACTCCATTTCTGAAGTCAAGCACACAGCATAGTTCTCATCCATGGATCACACTCTGCTTTAGAGCAAGAAGCACACTCTTGCTTTCTAGAGTCTCTAAGACAGCAGGAAATCTGAGTGTGCCCAGAACAAAAGAACTGTGTTTCCTACACAAACGGACTATATGTAGTCCAAATCTTCTTCTGAAACTGATAGAATGCACTGGTCCTCTACATCCAGTGCTTGTCAGTTAAGATGAGAAACGTGTGAGCTTTGTGAATGATGTAGTTCCTTTGAACTGAAAAGTGACTGCACTTACCTGAAACGAAGTCTTGCTTGTAGTAAGATACAGAGCATGGGATTTAAGTCCTTTTCTTATGGAAACACACAGCATAGTTCTCATCCATGGATCACACTCTGCTTTAGAGCGAGAAGCACACTCTAGCTTCCTAGAGTCTCTAATACAGCAGGAAATCTGATTGTGCCCAGAACAAAAGAACGGTGTTTCCTACACATACGGACTATATGTAGTCCTAATCTTCTTCTGAAACTGATACAATGCACTGGTCACCTAATTTCCAATGCTTGTCAGTTAAGATGAGAAACGTGTGAGCTTCGTGAACGATGTAGTTCCTTTGAGCAGAAAAGTGCCTGCCCTTACCTGAAATGAAGTCTTGCTTGTAGGGAGACTCAGAGCCTGGGATTTAACTCCAATTCTGAAGTGAAACACACAGCATTGTCTCATCCATTGATCACACTCTGCTTTAGAGCAAGAAGCACGCTCTTGCTTTCTAGAATTTCTAATACAGCAGGAAATATGAGTGTGCCCAGAACAAAAGAACGGTGTTTCCTACACATATGGACCATATCTAGTCCAACTCTTCTTCTGAAACTGATACAAAGCACTGGTCCTCTAACATCCAATGCTTGTCAATTAAGATGAGAAACGTGTGAGCTTTGTGAATGATGTAGTTCATTTGAGCAGAAAAGTGACTGCCCTTACCTGAAACGAAGTCTTGCTTGTAGTAAGACACAGAGCCTGGGATTTAAGTCCATTTCTGAAGGGAAACACACAGCATAGTTCTCATCCATGGATCACACTCTGCTTTAGAGCGAGAAGCACACTCTTGCTTTGTAGAGTCTCTAATACAGCAGGAAATCTGAGTGTGCCCGGAACAAAAGAACGGTGTTTCCTACACATATGGACCATATGTAGTCCAAATCTTCTTCTGAAACTGATACAAAGCACTGACCATCTAACATCCAATGCTTGTCAGTTAAGATGAGAAACGTGTGAGCTTCATAAACGATATAGTTCGTTTGAGCAGAAAAGTGACTGCCCTTACCTGAAACGAAGTCTTGCCTGTAGGAAGACTCAGAGCCTGGGATTTAACTCCATTTCTGAAGAGAAACACACAGCATAGTTCTCTTCCATGGATCACACTCTGCTTTAGAGTGAGAAGCACACTCTAGCTTTCTAGACTCTCTAATACTGGAGGAAATCTGAGTGTGCCAAGAACAAAAGAACGGTGTTTCCTACACATATGGACCATATGTAGTCCAAATCTGCTTCTGAAACTGATACAATGCACTGACCCTCTAACATCCAATGCTTGTCAGTTAAGATGAGAAATGTGTGAGCTTCGTGAACGATGTAGTTAGTTTGAGCAGAAAAGTGACTGCCCTTACCTGAATTTAAGTCTTGCTTGTAGGAAGACTCAGAGACTGGGATTTAACTCCATTTCTGAAGTAAAACACACAGCAGTGTAATCATCCATTGATCACACTCTGCTTTAGAACAAGAAGCACGCTCTTGCTTTCTAGAGTCTCTAAGACAGCAGGAAACGTGAGTGTGCTGAGAACAAAAGAACGGTGTTTCCTACACATACGGACATTATATAGTCCAACTCTGCTTCTGAAACTGATACAAAGCACTGGTCCTCTAACATCCAATGCTTGTCTGTTAAGATGAGAAATGTGTGAGCTCAGTGAACGATGTAGTTCGTTTGAGCTGAAAAGTGACTGCCCTTACCTGAAATGAAGTCTTGCTTGTAGGAAGACAGAGAGCCTGGGATTTAACTCCATTTATGAAGGGAAACACACAGCATAGTTCTCATCCATGGATCACACTCTGCTTTAGAGCAAGAAGCACGCTCTTGCTTTCTAGAATTTCTAATACAGCAGGAAATCTGAGTGTGCCCAGAACAAAAGAACGGTGTTTTCTACACATACGGACTATATGTAGTCCAAATCTTCTTCTGAAACTGATAGAATGCACTGGTCCTCTACATCCAGTGCTTGTCAGTTAAGATGAGAAACGTGTGAGCTTTGTGAATGATGTAGTTCCTTTGAACTGAAAAGTGACTGCACTTACCTGAAACGAAGTCTTGCTTGTAGTAAGATACAGAGCATGGGATTTAAGTCCTTTTCTGATGGAAACACACAGCATAGTTCTCATCCATGGATCACACTCTGCTTTAGAGCGAGAAGCACGCTCTTGCTTTCTAGAATTTCTAATACAGCAGGAAATCTGAGTGTGCCCAGAACAAAAGAACGGTGTTTCCTACACATATGGACCATATGTAGTCCAAATCTGCTTCTGAAACTGATACAAAGCACTGACCATCTAACATCCAATGCTTGTCAGTTAAGATGAGAAACGTGTGAGCTTCATAAACGATATAGTTCGTTTGAGCAGAAAAGTGACTGCCCTTACCTGAAACGAAGTCTTGCCTGTAGGAAGACTCAGAGCCTGGGATTTAACTCCATTTCTGAAGGGAAACACACAGCATAGTTCTCATCCATGGATCACACTCTGCTTTAGAGCGAGAAGCACACTCTAGCTTTCTAGACTCTCTAATACAGCAGGAAATCTGAGTGTGCCAAGAACAAAAGAACGGTGTTTCCTACACATATGGACCATATGTAGTCCAAATCTGCTTCTGAAACTGATACAATGCACTGACCCTCTAACATCCAATGCTTGTCAGTTAAGATGAGAAATGTATGAGCTTCGTGAACGATGTAGTTAGTTTGAGCAGAAAAGTGACTGCCCTTACCTGAATTTAAGTCTTGCTTGTAGGAAGACTCAGAGCCTGGGATTTAACTCCATTTCTGAAGGGAAACACACAGCATAGTTCTCATCCATGGATCACACTCTGCTTTAGAGCGAGAAGCACACTCTTGCTTTGTAGAGTCTCTAATACAGCAGGAAATCTGAGTGTGCCTGGAACAAAGAACAGTGTTTCCTACACATATGGACCATATGTAGTCCAAATCTGCTTCTGAAACTGATACAAAGCACTGACCATCTAACATCCAATGCTTGTCAGTTAAGATGAGAAACGTGTGAGCTTCATAAACGATATAGTTCGTTTGAGCAGAAAAGTGACTGCCCTTACCTGAAACGAAGTCTTGCCTGTAGGAAGACTCAGAACCTGGGATTTAACTCCATTTCTGAAGGGAAACACACAGCATAGTTCTCATCCATGGATCACACTCTGCTTTAGAGCGAGAAGCACACTCTAGCTTTCTAGACTCTCTAATACAGCAGGAAATCTGAGTGTGCCCAGAACAAAAGAACGGTGTTTCCTACACATATGGACCATATGTAGTCCAACTCTAGTTCTGAAACTGATACAAAGCACTGACCCTCTAACATCCAATGCTTGTCAGTTAAGATGAGAAATGTGTGAGCTTCGTGAACGATGTAGTTAGTTTGAGCAGAAAAGTGACTGCCCTTACCTGAAACGAAGTCTTGCCTGTAGGAAGACACAGAGCCTGGGATTTAACTCCATTTCTGAAGGGAAACACACAGCATAGTTCTCATCCATGGATCGCACTCTGCATTAGAGCAAGAAGCACGCTCTTGCTTTCTAGAGTCTCTAATACAGCAGGAAATCTGATTGTGCCCAGAACAAATGAACGGTGTTTCCTACACATACAGACTATATGTAGTCCTAATCTTCTTCTGAAACTGATACAATGCACTGGTCCTCTAATATCCAATGCTTGTCAGTTAAGATGAGAAACGTGTGAGCTTCGTGAACGATGTAGTTCCTTTGAGCAGAAAAGTGACTGCCCTTACCTGAAACGAAGTCTTGCTTGTAGGGAGACTCAGAGCCTGGGATTTAACTCCAATTCTGAAGTGAAACACACAGCATTGTCTCATCCATTGATCACACTCTGCTTTAGAGCAAGAAGCACGCTCTTGCTTTCTAGAATTTCTAATACAGCAGGAAATATGAGTGTGCCCAGAACAAAAGAACGGTGTTTCCTACACATATGGACCATATCTAGTCCAACTCTTCTTCTGAAACTGATACAAAGCACTGGTCCTCTAACATCCAATGCTTGTCAATTAAGATGAGAAACGTGTGAGCTTTGTGAATGATGTAGTTCATTTGAGCAGAAAAGTGACATCCCTTACCTGAAACGAAGTCTTGCTTGTAGTAAGACACAGAGCCTGGGATTTAAGTCCATTTCTGAAGGGAAACACACAGCATAGTTCTCATCCATGGATCACACTCTGCTTTAGAGCGAGAAGCACACTCTTGCTTTGTAGAGTCTCTAATACAGCAGGAAATCTGAGTGTGCCTGGAACAAAGAACAGTGTTTCCTACACATATGGACCATATGTAGTCCAAATCTGCTTCTGAAACTGATACAAAGCACTGACCATCTAACATCCAATGCTTGTCAGTTAAGATGAGAAACGTGTGAGCTTCATAAACGATATAGTTCGTTTGAGCAGAAAAGTGACTGCCCTTACCTGAAACGAAGTCTTGCCTGTAGGAAGACTCAGAACCTGGGATTTAACTCCATTTCTGAAGGGAAACACACAGCATAGTTCTCATCCATGGATCACACTCTGCTTTAGAGCGAGAAGCACACTCTAGCTTTCTAGACTCTCTAATACAGCAGGAAATCTGAGTGTGCCAAGAACAAAAGAACGGTGTTTCCTACACATATGGACCATATGTAGTCCAAATCTGCTTCTGAAACTGATACAAAGCACTGACCCTCTAACATCCAATGCTTGTCAGTTAAGATGAGAAATGTGTGAGCTTCGTGAACGATGTAGTTAGTTTGAGCAGAAAAGTGACTGCCCTTACCTGAAACGAAGTCTTGCCTGTAGGAAGACACAGAGCCTGGGATTTAACTCCATTTCTGAAGGGAAACACACAGCATAGTTCTCATCCATGGATCGCACTCTGCATTAGAGCAAGAAGCACGCTCTTGCTTTCTAGAGTCTCTAATACAGCAGGAAATCTGATTGTACCCAGAACAAATGAACGGTGTTTCCTACACATACAGACTATATGTAGTCCTAATCTTCTTCTGAAACTGATACAATGCACTGGTCCTCTAATATCCAATGCTTGACAGTTAAGATGAGAAACGTGTGAGCTTCGTGAACGATGTAGTTCCTTTGAGCAGAAAAGTGACTGCCCTTACCTGAAACGAATTCTTGCTTGTAGGGAGACTCAGAGCCTTGGGATTTAACTCCAATTCTGAAGTGAAACACACAGCATTGTCTCATCCATTGATCACACTCTGCTTTAGAGCAAGAAGCACGCTCTTGCTTTCTAGAATTTCTAATACAGCAGGAAATATGAGTGTGCCCAGAACAAAAGAACGGTGTTTCCTACACATATGGACCATATCTAGTCCAACTCTTCTTCTGAAACTGATACAAAGCACTGGTCCTCTAACATCCAATGCTTGTCAATTAAGATGAGAAACGTGTGAGCTTTGTGAATGATGTAGTTCATTTGAGCAGCAAAGTGACAGCCCTTACCTGAAACGAAGTCTTGCTTGTAGTAAGACACAGAGCCTGGGATTTAAGTCCATTTCTGAAGGGAAACACACAGCATAGTTCTCATCCATGGATCACACTCTGCTTTAGAGCGAGAAGCACACTCTTGCTTTGTAGAGTCTCTAATACAGCAGGAAATCTGAGTGTGCCTGGAACAAAGAACAGTGTTTCCTACACATATGGACCATATGTAGTCCAAATCTGCTTCTGAAACTGATACAAAGCACTGACCATCTAACATCCAATGCTTGTCAGTTAAGATGAGAAACGTGTGAGCTTCATAAACGATATAGTTCGTTTGAGCAGAAAAGTGACTGCCCTTACCTGAAACGAAGTCTTGCCTGTAGGAAGACTCAGAACCTGGGATTTAACTCCATTTCTGAAGGGAAACACACAGCATAGTTCTCATCCATGGATCACACTCTGCTTTAGAGCGAGAAGCACACTCTAGCTTTCTAGACTCTCTAATACAGCAGGAAATCTGAGTGTGCCAAGAACAAAAGAACGGTGTTTCCTACACATATGGACCATATGTAGTCCAAATCTGCTTCTGAAACTGATACAAAGCACTGACCCTCTAACATCCAATGCTTGTCAGTTAAGATGAGAAATGTGTGAGCTTCGTGAACGATGTAGTTATTTTGAGCAGAAAAGTGACTGCAGTTACCTGATTTTAAGTCTTGCTTGTAGGAAGACTCAGAGCCTGGGATTTAACTCCATTTCTGAAGTAAAACACACAGCAGTGTAATCATCCATTGATCACACTCTGCTTTAGAACAAGAAGCACGCTCTTGCTTTCTAGAGTCTCTAAGACAGCAGGAAACGTGAGTGTGCTGAGAACAAAAGAACGGTGTTTCCTACACATACGGACATTATGTAGTCCAACTCTGCTTCTGAAACTGATACAAAGCACTGGTCCTCTAACATCCAATGCTTGTCTGTTAAGATGAGAAATGTGTGAGCTCAGTGAACGATGTAGTTCGTTTGAGCTGAAAAGTGACTGCCCTTACCTGAAATGAAGTCTTGCTTGTAGGAAGACAGAGAGCCTGGGATTTAACTCCATTTCGGAAGGGAAACACACAGCATAGTTCTCATCCATGGATCACACTCTGCTTTAGAGCAAGAAGCACGCTCTTGCTTTCTAGAATTTCTAATACAGCAGGAAATCTGAGTGTGCCCAGAACAAAAGAACGGTGTTTCCTACACATACGGACTATATGTAGTCCAAATCTTCTTCTGAAACTGATAGAATGCACTGGTCCTCTAACATCCAGTGCTTGTCAGTTAAGATGAGAAATGTGTGAGCTTCGTGAATGATGTAGTTCATTTGAGCAGAAAAGTGACTGCCCTTACCTGAAACGAAGTCTTGCTTGTAGTAAGATACAGAGCCTGGGATTTAAGTCCATTTCTGAAGGGAAACACACAGCATAGTTCTCATCCATGGATCACACTCTGCTTTAGAGCGAGAAGCACACTCTTGCTTTGTAGAGTCTCTAATACAGCAGGAAATCTGAGTGTGCCCGGAACAAAAGAACGGTGTTTCCTACACATATGGACCATATGTAGTCCAAATCTGCTTCTGAAACTGATACAAAACACTGACCCTCTAACATCCAATGCTTGTCAGTTAAGATGAGAAATGTGTGAGCTTAATGAACGATGTAGTTCGTTTGAGCAGAAAAGTGACTGCCCTTACCTGAAACGAAGTCTTGCCTGTATTAAGACTCAGAGCCTGGGATTTAACTCCATTTCTGAAGTCAAGCACACAGCATAGTTCTCATACATGGATCGCACTCTGCATTAGAGCAAGAAGCACGCTCTTGCTTTCTAGAGTCTCTAATACAGCAGGAAATATGATTGTGCCCAGAACAAAAGAACGGTTTTTCCTACACATACGGACTATATGTAGTCCTAATCTTCTTCTGAAACTGATACAATGCACTGGTCCTGTAATATCCAATGCTTGTCAGTTAATATGAGAAACGTGTGAGCTTCGTGAACGATGTAGTTCCTTTGAGCAGAAAAGTGACTGCCCTTACCTGAAACGAAGTCTTGCTTGTAGGGAGACTCAGAGCCTGGGATTTAACTCCAATTCTGAAGTGAAACACACAGCATTGTCTCATCCATTGATCACACTCTGCTTTAGAGCAAGAAGCACGCTCTTGCTTTCTAGAATTTCTAATACAGCAGGAAATATGTGTGTGCCCAGAACAAAAGAACGGTGTTTCCTACACATATGGACCATATCTAGTCCAACTCTTCTTCTGAAACTGATACAAAGCACTGGTCCTCTAACATCCAATGCTTGTCAATTAAGATGAGAAACGTGTGAGCTTTGTGAATGATGTAGTTCATTTGAGCAGAAAAGTGACTGCCCTTACCTGAAACGAAGTCTTGCTTGTAATAAGACACAGAGCCTGGGATTTAAGTCCATTTCTGAAGGGAAACACACAGCATAGTTCTCATCCATGGATCACACTCTGCTTTAGAGCAAGAAGCACACTCTTGCTTTCTACACTC
Source organism: Onychomys leucogaster (assembly GCA_949786385.1). Classification (NCBI taxonomy): domain Eukaryota; kingdom Metazoa; phylum Chordata; class Mammalia; order Rodentia; family Cricetidae; genus Onychomys; species Onychomys leucogaster. The sequence continues at coordinate 251,631 of CATKUP010000278.1, forward strand.
TCTAAGACAGCAGGAAATCTGAGTGTGCCCAGAACAAAAGAACGGTGTTTCCTACACATACGGACTATATGTAGTCCAAATCTTCTTCTGAAACTGATGGAATGCACTGGTCCTCTAACATCCACTGCTTGTCATTTAAGATGAGAAATGTGTGAGCTTCGTGAACGATGTAGTTAGTTTGAGCAGAAAAGTGACTGCCCTTACCTGAAATTAAGTCTTGCTTGTAGGAAGACTCAGAGCCTGGGATTTAACTCCATTTCTGAAGTAAAACACACAGCAGTGTAATCATCCTTTGATCACACTCTGCTTTAGAACAAGAAGCACGCTCTTGCTTTCTAGAGTCTCTAAGACAGCAGGAAACGTGAGTGTGCTGAGAACAAAAGAACGGTGTTTCCTACACATACGGACATTATATAGTCCAACTCTGCTTCTGAAACTGATACAAAGCACTGGTCCTCTAACATCCAATGCTTGTCTGTTAAGATGAGAAATGTGTGAGCTCAGTGAACGATGTAGTTCGTTTGAGCTGAAAAGTGACTGCCCTTACCTGAAATGAAGTCTTGCTTTTAGGAAGACAGAGAGCCTGGGATTTAACTCCATTTCTGAAGGGAAACACACAGCATAGTTCTCATCCATGGATCACACTCTGCTTTAGAGCAAGAAGCACGCTCTAGCTTTCTAGACTCTCTAATACAGCAGGAAATATGAGTGTGCCCAGAACAAAAGAACGGTGTTTCCTACACATACGGACTATATGTAGTCCAAATCTTCTTCTGAAACTGATAGAATGCAGTGGTCCTCTAACGTCCAGTGCTTGTCAGTTAAGATGAGAAACGTGTGAGCTTTGTGAATGATGTAGTTCATTTGAGCAGAAAAGTGACTGCCCTTACCTGAAACGAAGTCTTGCTTGTAGTAAGATACAGAGCATGGGATTTAAGTCCTTTTCTGATGGAAACACACAGCATAGTTCTCATCCATGGATCACACTCTGCTTTAGAGCGAGAAGCACACTCTAGCTTTCTAGACTCTCTAATACAGCAGGAAATCTGAGTGTGCCCAGAACAAAAGAACGGTGTTTCCTAAACATATGGACCATATGTAGTCCAAATCTGCTTCTGAAACTGATACAAAGCACTGACCATCTAACATCCAATGCTTGTCAGTTAAGATGAGAAATGTGTGAGCTTCGTGAACGATGTAGTTAGTTTGAGCAGAAAAGTGACTGCCCTTACCTGAAACGAAGTCTTGCCTGTAGGAAGACACAGAGCCTGGGATTTAACTCCATTTCTGAAGGGAAACACACAGCATAGTTCTCATCCATGGATCGCACTCTGCATTAGAGCAAGAACCACGCTCTTGCTTTCTAGAGTCTCTAATACAGCAGGAAATATGATTGTGCCCAGAACAAAAGAACGGTGTTTCCTACACATACGGACTATATGTAGTCCTAATCTTCTTCTGAAACTGATACAAAGCACTGGTCCTCTAATATCCAATGCTTGTCAGTTAAGATGAGAAACGTGTGAGCTTCGTGAACGATGTAGTTCCTTTGAGCAGAAAAGTGACTGCCCTTACCTGAAACGAAGTCTTGCTTGTAGGGAGACTCAGAGCCTGGGATTTAACTCCAATTCTGAAGTGAAACACACAGCATTGTCGCATCCATTGATCACACTCTGCTTTAGAGCAAGAAGCACGCTCTTGCTTTCTAGAATTTCTAATACAGCAGGAAATATGAGTGTGCCCAGAACAAAAGAACGGTGTTTCCTACACATATGGACCATATCTAGTCCAACTCTTCTTCTGAAACTGATACAAAGCACTGGTCCTCTAACATCCAATGCTTGTAAATTAAGATGAGAAACGTGTGAGCTTTGTGAATGATGTAGTTCATTTGAGCAGAAAAGTGACTGCCCTTACCTGAAACGAAGTCTTGCTTGTAGTAAGACACAGAGCCTGGGATTTAAGTCCATTTCTGAAGGGAAACACACAGCATAGTTCTCATCCATGGATCACACTCTGCTTTAGAGCGAGAAGCACACTCTTGCTTTGTAGAGTCTCTAATACAGCAGGAAATCTGAGTGTGCCCGGAACAAAAGAACGGTGTTTCCTACACATATGGACCACATGTAGTCCAAATCTGCTTCTGAAACTGATACAAAGCACTGACAATCTAACATCCAATGCTTGTCAGTTAAGATGAGAAACGTGTGAGCTTCATAAACGATATAGTTCGTTTGAGCAGAAAAGTGACTGCCCTTACCTGAAACGAAGTCTTGACTGTAGGAAGACTCAGAGCCTGGGATTTAACTCCATTTCTGAAGTCAAGCACACAGCATAGTTCTCATCCATGGATCACACTCTGCTTTAGAGCAAGAAGCACACTCTTGCTTTCTACAGTCTCTAAGACAGCAGGAAATCTGAGTGTGCCCAGAACAAAAGAACGGTGTTTCCTACACATACGGACTATATGTAGTCCAAATCTTCTTCTGAAACTGATAGAATGCACTGGTCCTCTAACATCCAGTGCTTGTCAGTTAAGATGAGAAACGTGTGAGCTTTGTGAATGATGTAGTTCCTTTGAACTGAAAAGTGACTGCCCTTACCTGAAACGAAGTCTTGCTTGTAGTAAGACACAGAGCCTGGGATTTAAGTCCATTTCTGAAGGGAAACACACAGCATAGTTCTCATCCATGGATCACACGGTGCTTTAGAGCGAGAAGCACACTCTAGCTTTCTAGACTCTCTAATACAGCAGGAAATCTGAGTGTGCCCAGAACAAAAGAACGGTGTTTCCTACACATATGGACCATATGTAGTCCAAATCTGCTTCTGAAACTGATACAAAGCACTGACCCTCTAACATCCAATGCTTGTCAGTTAAGATGAGAAATGTGTGAGCTTCGTGAACGATGTAGTTAGTTTGAGCAGAAAAGTGACTGCCCTTACCTGAAACGAAGTCTTGCCTGTAGGAAGACACAGAGCCTGGGATTTAACTCCATTTCTGAAGGGAAACACACAGCATAGTTCTCATCCATGGATCACACTCTGCTTTAGAACAAGAAGCACGCTCTTGCTTTCTAGAGTCTCTAATACAGCAGGAAATCTGATTGTGCCCAGAACAAAAGAACGGTGTTTCCTACACATACGGACTATATGTAGTCCTAATCTTCTTCTGAAACTGATACAATGCACTGGTCCTCTAATATCCAATGCTTGTCAGTTAAGATGAGAAATGTGTGAGCTCAGTGAACGATGTAGTTCGTTTGAGCTGAAAAGTGACTGCCCTTACCTGAAACGAAGTCTTGCTTGTAGGAAGACACAGAGCCTGGGATTTAACTCCTTTTCTGAAGGGAAACACACAGCATAGTTCTCATCCATGGATCACAGTCTGCTTTAGAGCAAGAAGCACGCTCTTGCTTTGTAGAATTTCTAATACATCAGGAAATCTGAGTGTGCCCGGAACAAAAGAACGGTGTTTCCTACACATATGGACCATATCTAGTCCAACTCTTCTTCTGAAACTGATACAAAGCACTGGTCCTCTAACATCCAATTCTTGTCAATTAAAATGAGAAACGTGTGAGCTTTGTGAATGATGTAGTTCATTTGAGCAGAAAAGTGACTGCCCTTACCTGAAACGAAGTCTTGCTTGTAGTAAGACACAGAGCCTGGGATTTAAGTCCATTTCTGAAGGGAAACACACAGCATAGTTCTCATCCATGGATCACACTCTGCTTTAGAGCGAGAAGCACACTCTTGCTTTGTAGAGTCTCTAATACAGCAGGAAATCTGGAAATCTGAGTGTGCCCAGAACAAAAGAACGGTGTTTCCTACACATACAGACTATATGTAGTCCTAATCTTCTTATGAAACTGATACAAAGCACTGGTCCTCTAATATCCAATGCTTGTCAGTTAAGATGAGAAACGTGTGAGCTTCGTGAACGATGTAGTTCCTTTGAACTGAAAAGTGACTGCCTTTACCTGAAATGAAGTGTTGCTTGTAGTAAGACACAGAACCTGGGATTTAAGTCCATTTCTGAAGGGAAACACACAGCATAGTTCTCATCCATGGATCACACTCTGCTTTAGAGCAAGAAGCACACTCTAGCTTTCTAGACTCTCTAATACAGCAGGAAATCTGAGTGTGCCAAGAACAAAAGAATGGTGTTTCCTACACATATGGACCATATGTAGTCCAAATCTGCTTCTGAAACTGATACAAAGCACTGACCCTCTAACATCCAATGCTTTTCACTTAAGATGAGAAATGTGTGAGCTTCGTGAACGATGTAGTTAGTTTGAGCAGAAAAGTGAATGCCCTTACCTGAATTTAAGTCTTGCTTGTAGGAAGACTCAGAGCCTGGGATTTAACTCCATTTCTGAAGTAAAGCACACAGCAGTCTAATCATCCATTGATCACACTCTGCTTTAGAACAAGAAGCACGCTCTTGCTTTCTAGAGTCTCTAAGACAGCAGGAAACGTGAGTGTGCTGAGAACAAAAGAACGGTGTTTCCTACACATACGGACATTATATAGTCCAACTCTGCTTCTGAAACTGATACAAAGCACTGGTCCTTCTTCATCCAATTCTTGTCTGTTAAGATGAGAAATGTGTGAGCTCAGTGAACGATGTAGTTCGTTTGAGCTGAAAAGTGACTGCCCTTACCTGAAATGAAGTCTTGCTTGTAGGAAGACAGAGAGCCTGGGATTTAACTCCATTTCTGAAGGGAAACACACAGCATAGTTCTCATCCATGGATCACACTCTGCTTTAGAGCAAGAAGCACGCTCTTGCTTTCTAGAATTTCTAATACAGCAGGAAATCTGAGTGTGCCCAGAACAAAAGAACGGTGTTTCCTACACATACGGACTATATGTAGTCCAAATCTTCTTCTGAAACTGATAGAATGCACTGGTCCTCTAACATCCAGTGCTTGTCAGTTAAGATGAGAAACGTGTGAGCTTCGTGAATGATGTAGTTCATTTGAGCAGAAAAGTGACTGCCCTTACCTGAAACGAAGTCTTGCTTGTATTAAGACACAGAGCCTGTGATTTAAGTCCATTTCTGAAGGGTATCACACAGCATAGTTCTCATCCATGGATCACACTCTGCTTTAGAGCGAGAAGCACACTCTTGCTTTGTAGAGTCTCTAATACAGCAGGAAATCTGAGTGTGCCCGGAACAAAAGAACGGTGTTTCCTACACATATGGACCATATGTAGTCCAAATCTGCTTCTGAAACTGATACAAAACACTGACCCTCTAACATCCAATGCTTGTCAGTTAAGATGAGAAATGTGTGAGCTTAATGAACGATGTAGTTCGTTTGAGCAGAAAAGTGACTGCCCTTACCTGAAACGAAGTCTTGCCTGTAGGAAGACTCAGAGCCTGGGATTTAACTCCATTTCTGAAGTCAAGCACACAGCATAGTTCTCATACATGGATCGCACTCTGCATTAGAGCAAGAAGCACGCTCTTGCTTTCTAGAGTCTCTAATACAGCAGGAAATATGATTGTGCCCAGAACAAAAGAACGGTTTTTCCTACACATACGGACTATATGTAGTCCTAATCTTCTTCTGAAACTGATACAATGCACTGGTCCTGTAATATCCAATGCTTGTCAGTTAATATGAAAAACGTGTGAGCTTCGTGAACGATGTAGTTCCTTTGAGCAGAAAAGTGACTGCCCTTACCTGAAACGAAGTCTTGCTTGTAGGGAGACTCAGAGCCTGGGATTTAACTCCAATTCTGAAGTGAAACACACAGCATTGTCTCATCCATTGATCACACTCTGCTTTAGAGCAAGAAGCACGCTCTTGCTTTCTAGAATTTCTAATACAGCAGGAAATATGTGTGTGCCCAGAACAAAAGAACGGTGTTTCCTACACATATGGACCATATCTAGTCCAACTCTTCTTCTGAAACTGATACAAAGCACTGGTCCTCTAACATCCAATGCTTGTCAATTAAGATGAGAAACGTGTGAGCTTTGTGAATGATGTAGTTCATTTGAGCAGAAAAGTGACTGCCCTTACCTGAAACGAAGTCTTGCTTGTAGTAAGACACAGAGCCTGGGATTTAAGTCCATTTCTGAAGGGAAACACACAGCATAGTTCTCATCCATGGATCACTCTCTGCTTTAGAGCGAGAAGCACACTCTTGCTTTGTAGAGTCTCTAATACAGCAGGAAACCTGAGTGTGCCCGGAACAAAAGAACGGTGTTTCCTACACATATGGACCATATGTAGTCCAAATCTGCTTCTGAAACTGATACGAAGCACTGACCATCTAACATCCAATGCTTGTCCGTTAAGATGAGAAACGTGTGAGCTTCATGAACGATATAGTTCGTTTGAGCAGAAAAGTGACTGCCCTTACCTGAAACGAAGTCTTGCCTGTAGGAAGACTCAGAGCCTGGGATTTAACTCCATTTCTGAAGTCAAGCACACAGCATATTTCTCATCCATGGATCACACTCTGCTTTAGAGCAAGAAGCACACTCTTGCTTTCTACACTCTCTAAGACAGCAGGAAATCTGAGTGTGCCCAGAACAAAAGAACGGTGTTTCCTACACATACGGACTATATGTAGTCAAAATCTTCTTCTGAAACTGATAGAATGCACTGGTCCTCTAACATCCAGTGCTTGTCATTTAAGATGAGAAATGTGTGAGCTTCGTGAACGATGTAGTTAGTTTGAGCAGAAAAGTGACTGCCCTTACCTGAATTTAAGTCTTGCTTGTAGGAAGACTCAGAGCCTGGGATTTAACTCCATTTCTGAAGTAAAACACACAGCAGTGTAATCATCCTTTGATCACACTCTGCTTTAGAACAAGAAGCACCCTCTTGCTTTCTAGAGTCTCTAAGACAGCAGGAAACGTGAGTGTGCTGAGAACAAAAGAACGGTGTTTCCTACACATACGGACATTATATAGTCCAACTCTGCTTCTGAAACTGATACAAAGCACTGGTCCTCTAACATCCAATGCTTGTCTGTTAAGATGAGAAATGTGTGAGCTCAGTGAACGATGTAGTTCGTTTGAGCTGAAAAGTGACTGCCCTTACCTGAAATGAAGTCTTGCTTTTAGGAAGACAGAGAGCCTGGGATTTAACTCCATTTCTGAAGGGAAACACACAGCATAGTTCTCATCCATGGATCACACTCTGCTTTAGAGCAAGAAGCACGCTCTAGCTTTCTAGACTCTCTAATACAGCAGGAAATCTGAGTGTGCCCAGAACAAAAGAACGGTGTTTCCTACACATACGGACTATATGTAGTCCAAATCTTCTTCTGAAACTGATAGAATGCAGTGGTCCTCTAACGTCCAGTGCTTGTCAGTTAAGATGAGAAACGTGTGAGCTTCGTGAATGATGTAGTTCATTTGAGCAGAAAAGTGACTGCCCTTACCTGAAACGAAGTCTTGCTTGTAGTAAGATACAGAGCATGGGATTTAAGTCCTTTTCTGATGGAAACACACAGCATAGTTCTCATCCATGGATCACACTCTGCTTTAGAGCGAGAAGCACACTCTAGCTTTCTAGACTCTCTAATACAGCAGGAAATCTGAGTGTGCCCAGAACAAAAGAACGGTGTTTCCTAAACATATGGACCATATGTAGTCCAAATCTGCTTCTGAAACTGATACAAAGCACTGACCATCTAACATCCAATGCTTGTCAGTTAAGATGAGAAATGTGTGAGCTTCGTGAACGATGTAGTTAGTTTGAGCAGAAAAGTGACTGCCCTTACCTGAAACGAAGTCTTGCCTGTAGGAAGACACAGAGCCTGGGATTTAACTCCATTTCTGAAGGGAAACACACAGCATAGTTCTCATCCATGGATCGCACTCTGCATTAGAGCAAGAACCACGCTCTTGCTTTCTAGAGTCTCTAATACAGCAGGAAATATGATTGTGCCCAGAACAAAAGAACGGTGTTTCCTACACATACGGACTATATGTAGTCCTAATCTTCTTCTGAAACTGATACAAAGCACTGGTCCTCTAATATCCAATGCTTGTCAGTTAAGATGAGAAACGTGTGAGCTTCGTGAACGATGTAGTTCCTTTGAGCAGAAAAGTGACTGCCCTTACCTGAAACGAAGTCTTGCTTGTAGGGAGACTCAGAGCCTGGGATTTAACTCCAATTCTGAAGTGAAACACACAGCATTGTCTCATCCATTGATCACACTCTGCTTTAGAGCAAGAAGCACGCTCTTGCTTTCTAGAATTTCTAATACAGCAGGAAATATGAGTGTGCCCAGAACAAAAGAACGGTGTTTCCTACACATATGGACCATATCTAGTCCAACTCTTCTTCTGAAACTGATACAAAGCACTGGTCCTCTAACATCCAATGCTTGTCAATTAAGATGAGAAACGTGTGAGCTTTGTGAATGATGTAGTTCATTTGAGCAGAAAAGTGACTGCCCTTACCTGAAACGAAGTCTTGCTTGTAGTAAGACACAGAGCCTGGGATTTAAGTCCATTTCTGAAGGGAAACACACAGCATAGTTCTCATCCATGGATCACACTCTGCTTTAGAGCGAGAAGCACACTCTTGCTTTGTAGAGTCTCTAATACAGCAGGAAATCTGAGTGTGCCCGGAACAAAAGAACGGTGTTTCCTACACATATGGACCACATGTAGTCCAAATCTGCTTCTGAAACTGATACAAAGCATTGACCATCTAACATCCAATGCTTGTCATTTCAGATGAGAAACGTGTGAGCTTCATAAACGATATAGTTCGTTTGAGCAGAAAAGTGACTGCCCTTACCTGAAACGAAGTCTTGCTTGTAGTAAGACACATAGCCTGGGATTTAAGTCCATTTTTGAAGGGAAACACACAGCATAGTTCTCATCCATGGATCACACTCTGCTTTAGAGCGAGAAGCACACTCTTGCTTTGTAGAGTCTCTAATAGAGCAGGAAATCTGAGTGTGCCCGGAACAAAAGAACGGTGTTTCCTACACATATGGACCACATATAGTCCAAATCTGCTTCTGAAACTGATACAAAGCACTGACCATCTAACATCCAATGCTTGTCAGTTAAGATGAGAAACGTGTGAGCTTCATAAACGATATAGTTCGTTTGAGCAGAAAAGTGACTGCCCTTACCTGAAACGAAGTCTTGACTGTAGGAAGACTCAGAGCCTGGGATTTAACTCCATTTCTGAAGTCAAGCACACAGCATAGTTCTCATCCATGGATCACACTCTGCTTTAGAGCAAGAAGCACACTCTTGCTTTCTACAGTCTCTAAGACAGCAGGAAATCTGAGTGTGCCCAGAACAAAAGAACGGTGTTTCCTACACATACGGACTATATGTAGTCCAAATCTTCTTCTGAAACTGATAGAATGCACTGGTCCTCTAACATCCAGTGCTTGTCAGTTAAGATGAGAAACGTGTGAGCTTTGTGAATGATGTAGTTCCTTTGAACTGAAAAGTGACTGCCCTTACCTGAAACGAAGTCTTGCTTGTAGTAAGACACAGAGCCTGGGATTTAAGTCCATTTCTGAAGGGAAACACACAGCATAGTTCTCATCCATGGATCACACGGTGCTTTAGAGCGAGAAGCACACTCTAGCTTTCTAGACTCTCTAATACAGCAGGAAATCTGAGTGTGCCCAGAACAAAAGAACGGTGTTTCCTACACATATGGACCATATGTAGTCCAAATCTGCTTCTGAAACTGATACAAAGCACTGACCCTCTAACATCCAATGCTTGTCAGTTAAGATGAGAAATGTGTGAGCTTCGTGAACGATGTAGTTAGTTTGAGCAGAAAAGTGACTGCCCTTACCTGAAACGAAGTCTTGCCTGTAGGAAGACACAGAGCCTGGGATTTAACTCCATTTCTGAAGGGAAACACACAGCATAGTTCTCATCCATGGATCACACTCTGCTTTAGAACAAGAAGCACGCTCTTTCTTTCTAGAGTCTCTAATACAGCAGGAAATCTGATTGTGCCCAGAACAAAAGAACGGTGTTTCCTACACATACGGACTATATGTAGTCCTAATCTTCTTCTGAAACTGATACAATGCACTGGTCCTCTAATATCCAATGCTTGTCAGTTAAGATGAGAAATGTGTGAGCTCAGTGAACGATGTAGTTCGTTTGAGCTGAAAAGTGACTGCCCTTACCTGAAACGAAGTCTTGCTTGTAGGAAGACACAGAGCCTGGGATTTAACTCCTTTTCTGAAGGGAAACACACAGCATAGTTCTCATCCATGGATCACAGTCTGCTTTAGAGCAAGAAGCACGCTCTTGCTTTGTAGAATTTCTAATACATCAGGAAATCTGAGTGTGCCCGGAACAAAAGAACGGTGTTTCCTACACATATGGACCATATCTAGTCCAACTCTTCTTCTGAAACTGATACAAAGCACTGGTCCTCTAACATCCAATGCTTGTCAATTAAAATGAGAAACGTGTGAGCTTTGTGAATGATGTAGTTCATTTGAGCAGAAAAGTGACTGCCCTTACCTGAAACGAAGTCTTGCTTGTAGTAAGACACAGAGCCTGGGATTTAAGTCCATTTCTGAAGGGAAACACACAGCATAGTTCTCATCCATGGATCACACTCTGCTTTAGAGCGAGAAGCACACTCTTGCTTTGTAGAGTCTCTAATACAGCAGGAAATCTGGAAATCTGAGTGTGCCCAGAACAAAAGATCGGTGTTTCCTACACATACGGACTATATGTAGTCCTAATCTTCTTATGAAACTGATACAATGCACTGGTCCTCTAATATCCAATGCTTGTCAGTTAAGATGAGAAACGTGTGAGCTTCGTGAACGATGTAGTTCCTTTGAACTGAAAAGTGACTGCCTTTACCTGAAATGAAGTCTTGCTTGTAGTAAGACACAGAACCTGGGATTTAAGTCCATTTCTGAAGGGAAACACACAGCATAGTTCTCATCCATGGATCACACTCTGCTTTAGAGCAAGAAGCACACTCTAGCTTTCTAGACTCTCTAATACAGCAGGAAATCTGAGTGTGCCAAGAACAAAAGAATGGTGTTTCCTACACATATGGACCATATGTAGTCCAAATCTGCTTCTGAAACTGATACAAAGCACTGACCCTCTAACATCCAATGCTTTTCACTTAAGATGAGAAATGTGTGAGCTTCGTGAACGATGTAGTTAGTTTGAGCAGAAAAGTGAATGCCCTTACCTGAATTTAAGTCTTGCTTGTAGGAAGACTCAGAGCCTGGGATTTAACTCCATTTCTGAAGTAAAGCACACAGCAGTCTAATCATCCATTGATCACACTCTGCTTTAGAACAAGAAGCACGCTCTTGCTTTCTAGAGTCTCTAAGACAGCAGGAAACGTGAGTGTGCTGAGAACAAAAGAACGGTGTTTCCTACACATACGGACATTATATAGTCCAACTCTGCTTCTGAAACTGATACAAAGCACTGGTCCTTCTTCATCCAATTCTTGTCTGTTAAGATGAGAAATGTGTGAGCTCAGTGAACGATGTAGTTCGTTTGAGCTGAAAAGTGACTGCCCTTACCTGAAATGAAGTCTTGCTTGTAGGAAGACAGAGAGCCTGGGATTTAACTCCATTTCTGAAGGGAAACACACAGCATAGTTCTCATCCACGGATCACACTCTGCTTTAGAGCAAGAAGCACGCTCTTGCTTTCTAGAATTTCTAATACAGCAGGAAATCTGAGTGTGCCCAGAACAAAAGAACGGTGTTTCCTACACATACGGACTATATGTAGTCCAAATCTTCTTCTGAAACTGATAGAATGCACTGGTCCTCTAACATCCAGTGCTTGTCAGTTAAGATGAGAAACGTGTGAGCTTCGTGAATGATGTAGTTCATTTGAGCAGAAAAGTGACTGCCCTTACCTGAAACGAAGTCTTGCTTGTATTAAGACACAGAGCCTGTGATTTAAGTCCATTTCTGAAGGGTATCACACAGCATAGTTCTCATCCATGGATCACACTCTGCTTTAGAGCGAGAAGCACACTCTTGCTTTGTAGAGTCTCTAATACAGCAGGAAATCTGAGTGTGCCCAGAACAAAAGAACGGTGTTTCCTACACATATGGACCATATGTAGTCCAAATCTGCTTCTGAAACTGATACAAAGCACTGACCATCTAACATCCAATGCTTGTCAGTTAAGATGAGAAACGTGTGAGCTTAATGAACGATGTAGTTCGTTTGAGCAGAAAAGTGACTGCCCTTACCTGAAACGAAGTCTTGCCTGTAGGAAGACTCAGAGCCTGGGATTTAACTCCATTTCTGAAGTCAAGCACACAGCATATTTCTCATCCATGGATCACACTCTGCTTTAGAGCAAGAAGCACACTCTTGCTTTCTACACTCTCTAAGACAGCAGGAAATCTGAGTGTGCCCAGAACAAAAGAACGGTGTTTCCTACACATATGGACCATATCTAGTCCAACTCTTCTTCTGAAACTGATACAAAGCACTGGTCCTCTAACATCCAATGCTTGTCAATTAAGATGAGAAACGTGTGAGCTTTGTGAATGATGTAGTTCATTTGAGCAGAAAAGTGACTGCCCTTACCTGAAACGAAGTCTTGCTTGTAGTAAGACACAGAGCCTGGGATTTAAGTCCATTTCTGAAGGGAAACACACAGCATAGTTCTCATCCATGGATCACACTCTGCTTTAGAGCGAGAAGCACACTCTTGCTTTGTAGAGTCTCTAATACAGCAGGAAATCTGAGTGTGCCCGGAACAAAAGAACGGTGTTTCCTACACATATGGACCACATGTAGTCCAAATCTGCTTCTGAAACTGATACAAAGCATTGACCATCTAACATCCAATGCTTGTCATTTCAGATGAGAAACGTGTGAGCTTCATAAACGATATAGTTCGTTTGAGCAGAAAAGTGACTGCCCTTACCTGAAACGAAGTCTTGCTTGTAGTAAGACACATAGCCTGGGATTTAAGTCCATTTTTGAAGGGAAACACACAGCATAGTTCTCATCCATGGATCACACTCTGCTTTAGAGCGAGAAGCACACTCTTGCTTTGTAGAGTCTCTAATAGAGCAGGAAATCTGAGTGTGCCCGGAACAAAAGAACGGTGTTTCCTACACATATGGACCACATATAGTCCAAATCTGCTTCTGAAACTGATACAAAGCACTGACCATCTAACATCCAATGCTTGTCAGTTAAGATGAGAAACGTGTGAGCTTCATAAACGATATAGTTCGTTTGAGCAGAAAAGTGACTGCCCTTACCTGAAACGAAGTCTTGACTGTAGGAAGACTCAGAGCCTGGGATTTAACTCCATTTCTGAAGTCAAGCACACAGCATAGTTCTCATCCATGGATCACACTCTGCGTTAGAGCAAGAAGCACACTCTTGCTTTCTACAGTCTCTAAGACAGCAGGAAATCTGAGTGTGCCCAGAACAAAAGAACGGTGTTTCCTACACATACGGACTATATGTAGTCCAAATCTTCTTCTGAAACTGATAGAATGCACTGGTCCTCTAACATCCAGTGCTTGTCAGTTAAGATGAGAAACGTGTGAGCTTTGTGAATGATGTAGTTCCTTTGAACTGAAAAGTGACTGCCCTTACCTGAAACGAAGTCTTGCTTGTAGTAAGACACAGAGCCTGGGATTTAAGTCCATTTCTGAAGGGAAACACACAGCATAGTTCTCATCCATGGATCACACGGTGCTTTAGAGCGAGAAGCACACTCTAGCTTTCTAGACTCTCTAATACAGCAGGAAATCTGAGTGTGCCCAGAACAAAAGAACGGTGTTTCCTACACATATGGACCATATGTAGTCCAAATCTGCTTCTGAAACTGATACAAAGCACTGACCCTCTAACATCCAATGCTTGTCAGTTAAGATGAGAAATGTGTGAGCTTCGTGAACGATGTAGTTAGTTTGAGCAGAAAAGTGACTGCCCTTACCTGAAACGAAGTCTTGCCTGTAGGAAGACACAGAGCCTGGGATTTAACTCCATTTCTGAAGGGAAACACACAGCATAGTTCTCTTCCATGGATCACACTCTGCTTTAGAACAAGAAGCACGCTCTTTCTTTCTAGAGTCTCTAATACAGCAGGAAATCTGATTGTGCCCAGAACAAAAGAACGGTGTTTCCTACACATACGGACTATATGTTGTCCTAATCTTCTTCTGAAACTGATACAATGCACTGGTCCTCTAATATCCAATGCTTGTCAGTTAAGATGAGAAATGTGTGAGCTCAGTGAACGATGTAGTTCGTTTGAGCTGAAAAGTGACTGCCCTTACCTGAAACGAAGTCTTGCTTGTAGGAAGACACAGAGCCTGGGATTTAACTCCTTTTCTGAAGGGAAACACACAGCATAGTTCTCATCCATGGATCACAGTCTGCTTTAGAGCAAGAAGCACGCTCTTGCTTTGTAGAATTTCTAATACATCAGGAAATCTGAGTGTGCCCGGAACAAAAGAACGGTGTTTCCTACACATATGGACCATATCTAGTCCAACTCTTCTTCTGAAACTGATACAAAGCACTGGTCCTCTAACATCCAATGCTTGTCAATTAAAATGAGAAACGTGTGAGCTTTGTGAATGATGTAGTTCATTTGAGCAGAAAAGTGACTGCCCTTACCTGAAACGAAGTCTTGCTTGTAGTAAGACACAGAGCCTGGGATTTAAGTCCATTTCTGAAGGGAAACACACAGCATAGTTCTCATCCATGGATCACACTCTGCTTTAGAGCGAGAAGCACACTCTTGCTTTGTAGAGTCTCTAATACAGCAGGAAATCTGGAAATCTGAGTGTGCCCAGAACAAAAGAACGGTGTTTCCTACACATACGGACTATATGTAGTCCTAATCTTCTTATGAAACTGATACAATGCACTGGTCCTCTAATATCCAATGCTTGTCAGTTAAGATGAGAAACGTGTGAGCTTCGTGAACGATGTAGTTCCTTTGAACTGAAAAGTGACTGCCTTTACCTGAAATGAAGTCTTGCTTGTAGTAAGACACAGAACCTGGGATTTAAGTCCATTTCTGAAGGGAAACACACAGCATAGTTCTCATCCATGGATCACACTCTGCTTTAGAGCAAGAAGCACACTCTAGCTTTCTAGACTCTCTAATACAGCAGGAAATCTGAGTGTGCCAAGAACAAAAGAATGGTGTTTCCTACACATATGGACCATATGTAGTCCAAATCTGCTTCTGAAACTGATACAAAGCACTGACCCTCTAACATCCAATGCTTTTCACTTAAGATGAGAAATGTGTGAGCTTCGTGAACGATGTAGTTAGTTTGAGCAGAAAAGTGAATGCCCTTACCTGAATTTAAGTCTTGCTTGTAGGAAGACTCAGAGCCTGGGATTTAACTCCATTTCTGAAGTAAAGCACACAGCAGTCTAATCATCCATTGATCACACTCTGCTTTAGAACAAGAAGCACGCTCTTGCTTTCTAGAATCTCTAAGACAGCAGGAAACGTGAGTGTGCTGAGAACAAAAGAACGGTGTTTCCTACACATACGGACATTATATAGTCCAACTCTGCTTCTGAAACTGATACAAAGCACTGGTCCTTCTTCATCCAATTCTTGTCTGTTAAGATGAGAAATGTGTGAGCTCAGTGAACGATGTAGTTCGTTTGAGCTGAAAAGTGACTGCCCTTACCTGAAATGAAGTCTTGCTTGTAGGAAGACAGAGAGCCTGGGATTTAACTCCATTTCTGAAGGGAAACACACAGCATAGTTCTCATCCATGGATCACACTCTGCTTTAGAGCAAGAAGCACGCTCTTGCTTTCTAGAATTTCTAATACAGCAGGAAATCTGAGTGTGCCCAGAACAAAAGAACGGTGTTTCCTACACATACGGACTATATGTAGTCCAAATCTTCTTCTGAAACTGATAGAATGCACTGGTCCTCTAACATCCAGTGCTTGTCAGTTAAGATGAGAAACGTGTGAGCTTCGTGAATGATGTAGTTCATTTGAGCAGAAAAGTGACTGCCCTTACCTGAAACGAAGTCTTGCTTGTATTAAGACACAGAGCCTGTGATTTAAGTCCATTTCTGAAGGGTATCACACAGCATAGTTCTCATCCATGGATCACACTCTGCTTTAGAGCGAGAAGCACACTCTTGCTTTGTAGAGTCTCTAATACAGCAGGAAATCTGAGTGTGCCCAGAACAAAAGAACGGTGTTTCCTACACATATGGACCATATGTAGTCCAAATCTGCTTCTGAAACTGATACAAAGCACTGACCATCTAACATCCAATGCTTGTCAGTTAAGATGAGAAACGTGTGAGCTTAATGAACGATGTAGTTCGTTTGAGCAGAAAAGTGACTGCCCTTACCTGAAACGAAGTCTTGCCTGTAGGAAGACTCAGAGCCTGGGATTTAACTCCATTTCTGAAGTCAAGCACACAGCATAGTTCTCATCCATGGATCACACTCTGCTTTAGAGCAAGAAGCACGCTCTTGCTTTCTAGAGTCTCTAATACAGCAGGAAATCTGATTGTGCCCAGAACAAAAGAACGGTGTTTCCTACACATACGGACTATATGTAGTCCTAATCTTCTTCTGAAACTGATACAATGCACTGGTCCTCTAATATCCAATGCTTGTCAGTTAAGATGAGAAACGTGTGAGCTTCGTGAACGATGTAGTTCCTTTGAACTGAAAAGTGACTGCCCTTACCTGAAATGAAGTCTTGCTTGTAGTAAGACACAGAACCTGGGATTTAAGTCCATTTCTGAAGGGAAACACACAGCATAGTTCTCATCCATGGATCACACTCTGCTTTAGAGCGAGAAGCACACTCTAGCTTTCTAGACTCTCTAATACAGCAGGAAATCTGAGTTTGCCCAGAACAAAAGAACGGTGTTTCCTACACATATGGACCATATCTAGTCCAACTCTTCTTCTGAAACTGATACAAAGCACTGGTCCTCTAACATCCAATGCTTGTCAATTAAGATGAGAAACGTGTGAGCTTTGTGAATGATGTAGTTCATTTGAGCAGAAAAGTGACTGCCCTTACCTGAAACGAAGTCTTGCTTGTAGTAAGACACAGAGCCTGGGATTTAAGTCCATTTCTGAAGGGAAACACACAGCATAGTTCTCATCCATGGATCACACTCTGCTTTAGAGCGAGAAGCACACTCTTGCTTTGAAGAGTCTCTAATACAGCAGGAAATCTGAGTGTGCCCGGAACAAAAGAACGGTGTTTCCTACACATATGGACCACATGTAGTCCAAATCTGCTTCTGAAACTGATACAAAGCACTGACCATCTAACATCCAATGCTTGTCAGTTAAGATGAGAAACGTGTGAGCTTCATAAACGATATAGTTCGTTTGAGCAGAAAAGTGACTGCCCTTACCTGAAACGAAGTCTTGCTTGTAGTAAGACACATAGCCTGGGATTTAAGTCCATTTTTGAAGGGAAACACACAGCATAGTTCTCATCCATGGATCACACTCTGCTTTAGAGCGAGAAGCACACTCTTGCTTTGTAGAGTCTCTAATACAGCAGGAAATCTGAGTGTGCCCGGAACAAAAGAACGGTGTTTCCTACACATATGGACCACATGTAGTCCAAATCTGCTTCTGAAACTGATACAAAGCACTGACCATCTAACATCCAATACTTGTCAGTTAAGATGAGAAACGTGTGAGCTTCATAAACGATATAGTTCGTTTGAGCAGAAAAGTGACTGCCCTTACCTGAAACGAAGTCTTGACTGTAGGAAGACTCAGAGCCTGGGATTTAACTCCATTTCTGAAGTCAAGCACACAGCATAGTTCTCATCCATGGATCACACTCTGCTTTAGAGCAAGAAGCACACTCTTGCTTTCTACAGTCTCTAAGACAGCAGGAAATCTGAGTGTGCCCAGAACAAAAGAACGGTGTTTCCTACACATACGGACTATATGTAGTCCAAATCTTCTTCTGAAACTGATAGAATGCACTGGTCCTCTAACATCCAGTGCTTGTCAGTTAAGATGAGAAACGTGTGAGCTTTGTGAATGATGTAGTTCCTTTGAACTGAAAAGTGACTGCCCTTACCTGAAACGAAGTCTTGCTTGTAGTAAGACACAGAGCCTGGGATTTAAGTCCATTTCTGAAGGGAAACACACAGCATAGTTCTCATCCATGGATCACACGGTGCTTTAGAGCGAGAAGCACACTCTAGCTTTCTAGACTCTCTAATACAGCAGGAAATCTGAGTGTGCCCAGAACAAAAGAACGGTGTTTCCTACACATATGGACCATATGTAGTCCAAATCTGCTTCTGAAACTGATACAAAGCACTGACCCTCTAACATCCAATGCTTGTCAGTTAAGATGAGAAATGTGTGAGCTTCGTGAACGATGTAGTTAGTTTGAGCAGAAAAGTGACTGCCCTTACCTGAAACGAAGTCTTGCCTGTAGGAAGACACAGAGCCTGGGATTTAACTCCATTTCTGAAGGGAAACACACAGCATAGTTCTCATCCATGGATCACACTCTGCTTTAGAACAAGAAGCACGCTCTTGCTTTCTAGAGTCTCTAATACAGCAGGAAATCTGATTGTGCCCAGAACAAAAGAACGGTGTTTCCTACACATACGGACTATATGTAGTCCTAATCTTCTTCTGAAACTGATACAATGCACTGGTCCTCTAATATCCAATGCTTGTCAGTTAAGATGAGAAATGTGTGAGCTCAGTGAACGATGTAGTTCGTTTGAGCTGAAAAGTGACTGCCCTTACCTGAAACGAAGTCTTGCTTGTAGTAAGACACAGAGCCTGGGATTTAAGTCCATTTCTGAAGGGAAACACACAGCATAGTTCTCATCCATGGATCACACTCTGCTTTAGAGCGAGAAGCACACTCTTGCTTTGTAGAGTCTCTAATACAGCAGGAAATCTGGAAATCTGAGTGTGCCCAGAACAAAAGAACGGTGTTTCCTACACATACGGACTATATGTAGTCCTAATCTTCTTCTGAAACTGATACAATGCACTGGTCCTCTAATATCCAATGCTTGTCAGTTAAGATGAGAAACGTGTGAGCTTCGTGAACGATGTAGTTCCTTTGAACTGAAAAGTGACTGCCTTTACCTGAAATGAAGTCTTGCTTGTAGTAAGACACAGAACCTGGGATTTAAGTCCATTTCTGAAGGGAAACACACAGCATAGTTCTCATCCATGGATCACACTCTGCTTTAGAGCAAGAAGCACACTCTAGCTTTCTAGACTCTCTAATACAGCAGGAAATCTGAGTGTGCCAAGAACAAAAGAATGGTGTTTCCTACACATATGGACCATATGTAGTCCAAATCTGCTTCTGAAACTGATACAAAGCACTGACCCTCTAACATCCAATGCTTTTCACTTAAGATGAGAAATGTGTGAGCTTCGTGAACGATGTAGTTAGTTTGAGCAGAAAAGTGAATGCCCTTACCTGAATTTAAGTCTTGCTTGTAGGAAGACTCAGAGCCTGGGATTTAACTCCATTTCTGAAGTAAAGCACACAGCAGTCTAATCATCCATTGATCACACTCTGCTTTAGAACAAGAAGCACGCTCTTGCTTTCTAGAGTCTCTAAGACAGCAGGAAACGTGAGTGTGCTGAGAACAAAAGAACGGTGTTTCCTACACATACGGACATTATATAGTCCAACTCTGCTTCTGAAACTGATACAAAGCACTGGTCCTTCTTCATCCAATTCTTGTCTGTTAAGATGAGAAATGTGTGAGCTCAGTGAACGATGTAGTTCGTTTGAGCTGAAAAGTGACTGCCCTTACCTGAAATGAAGTCTTGCTTGTAGGAAGACAGAGAGCCTGGGATTTAACTCCATTTCTGAAGGGAAACACACAGCATAGTTCTCATCCATGGATCACACTCTGCTTTAGAGCAAGAAGCACGCTCTTGCTTTCTAGAATTTCTAATACAGCAGGAAATCTGAGTGTGCCCAGAACAAAAGAACGGTGTTTCCTACACATACGGACTATATGTAGTCCAAATCTTCTTCTGAAACTGATAGAATGCACTGGTCCTCTAACATCCAGTGCTTGTCAGTTAAGATGAGAAACGTGTGAGCTTTGTGAATGATGTAGTTCCTTTGAACTGAAAAGTGACTGCCCTTACCTGAAACGAAGTCTTGCTTGTAGTAAGACACAGAGCCTGGGATTTAAGTCCATTTCTGAAGGGAAACACACAGCATAGTTCTCATCCATGGATCACACGGTGCTTTAGAGCGAGAAGCACACTCTAGCTTTCTAGACTCTCTAATACAGCAGGAAATCTGAGTGTGCCCAGAACAAAAGAACGGTGTTTCCTACACATATGGACCATATGTAGTCCAAATCTGCTTCTGAAACTGATACAAAGCACTGACCCTCTAACATCCAATGCTTGTCAGTTAAGATGAGAAATGTGTGAGCTTCGTGAACGATGTAGTTAGTTTGAGCAGAAAAGTGACTGCCCTTACCTGAAACGAAGTCTTGCCTGTAGGAAGACACAGAGCCTGGGATTTAACTCCATTTCTGAAGGGAAACACACAGCATAGTTCTCATCCATGGATCACACTCTGCTTTAGAACAAGAAGCACGCTCTTGCTTTCTAGAGTCTCTAATACAGCAGGAAATCTGATTGTGCCCAGAACAAAAGAACGGTGTTTCCTACACATACGGACTATATGTAGTCCTAATCTTCTTCTGAAACTGATACAATGCACTGGTCCTCTAATATCCAATGCTTGTCAGTTAAGATGAGAAATGTGTGAGCTCAGTGAACGATGTAGTTCGTTTGAGCTGAAAAGTGACTGCCCTTACCTGAATTTAAGTCTTGCTTGTAGGAAGACTCAGAGCCTGGGATTTAACTCCATTTCTGAAGTAAAGCACACAGCAGTCTAATCATCCATTGATCACACTCTGCTTTAGAACAAGAAGCACGCTCTTGCTTTCTAGAGTCTCTAAGACAGCAGGAAACGTGAGTGTGCTGAGAACAAAAGAACGGTGTTTCCTACACATACGGACATTATATAGTCCAACTCTGCTTCTGAAACTGATACAAAGCACTGGTCCTTCTTCATCCAATTCTTGTCTGTTAAGATGAGAAATGTGTGAGCTCAGTGAACGATGTAGTTCGTTTGAGCTGAAAAGTGACTGCCCTTACCTGAAATGAAGTCTTGCTTGTAGGAAGACAGAGAGCCTGGGATTTAACTCCATTTCTGAAGGGAAACACACAGCATAGTTCTCATCCATGGATCACACTCTGCTTTAGAGCAAGAAGCACGCTCTTGCTTTCTAGAATTTCTAATACAGCAGGAAATCTGAGTGTGCCCAGAACAAAAGAACGGTGTTTCCTACACATACGGACTATATGTAGTCCAAATCTTCTTCTGAAACTGATAGAATGCACTGGTCCTCTAACATCCAGTGCTTGTCAGTTAAGATGAGAAACGTGTGAGCTTCGTGAATGATGTAGTTCATTTGAGCAGAAAAGTGACTGCCCTTACCTGAAACGAAGTCTTGCTTGTATTAAGACACAGAGCCTGTGATTTAAGTCCATTTCTGAAGGGTATCACACAGCATAGTTCTCATCCATGGATCACACTCTGCTTTAGAGCGAGAAGCACACTCTTGCTTTGTAGAGTCTCTAATACAGCAGGAAATCTGAGTGTGCCCAGAACAAAAGAACGGTGTTTCCTACACATATGGACCATATGTAGTCCAAATCTGCTTCTGAAACTGATACAAAGCACTGACCATCTAACATCCAATGCTTGTCAGTTAAGATGAGAAACGTGTGAGCTTAATGAACGATGTAGTTCGTTTGAGCAGAAAAGTGACTGCCCTTACCTGAAACGAAGTCTTGCCTGTAGGAAGACTCAGAGCCTGGGATTTAACTCCATTTCTGAAGTCAAGCACACAGCATAGTTCTCATCCATGGATCACACTCTGCTTTAGAGCAAGAAGCACGCTCTTGCTTTCTAGAGTCTCTAATACAGCAGGAAATCTGATTGTGCCCAGAACAAAAGAACGGTGTTTCCTACACATACGGACTATATGTAGTCCTAATCTTCTTCTGAAACTGATACAATGCACTGGTCCTCTAATATCCAATGCTTGTCAGTTAAGATGAGAAACGTGTGAGCTTCGTGAACGATGTAGTTCCTTTGAACTGAAAAGTGACTGCCCTTACCTGAAATGAAGTCTTGCTTGTAGTAAGACACAGAACCTGGGATTTAAGTCCATTTCTGAAGGGAAACACACAGCATAGTTCTCATCCATGGATCACACTCTGCTTTAGAGCGAGAAGCACACTCTAGCTTTCTAGACTCTCTAATACAGCAGGAAATCTGAGTTTGCCCAGAACAAAAGAACGGTGTTTCCTACACATATGGACCATATCTAGTCCAACTCTTCTTCTGAAACTGATACAAAGCACTGGTCCTCTAACATCCAATGCTTGTCAATTAAGATGAGAAACGTGTGAGCTTTGTGAATGATGTAGTTCATTTGAGCAGAAAAGTGACTGCCCTTACCTGAAACGAAGTCTTGCTTGTAGTAAGACACAGAGCCTGGGATTTAAGTCCATTTCTGAAGGGAAACACACAGCATAGTTCTCATCCATGGATCACACTCTGCTTTAGAGCGAGAAGCACACTCTTGCTTTGAAGAGTCTCTAATACAGCAGGAAATCTGAGTGTGCCCGGAACAAAAGAACGGTGTTTCCTACACATATGGACCACATGTAGTCCAAATCTGCTTCTGAAACTGATACAAAGCACTGACCATCTAACATCCAATGCTTGTCAGTTAAGATGAGAAACGTGTGAGCTTCATAAACGATATAGTTCGTTTGAGCAGAAAAGTGACTGCCCTTACCTGAAACGAAGTCTTGCTTGTAGTAAGACACATAGCCTGGGATTTAAGTCCATTTTTGAAGGGAAACACACAGCATAGTTCTCATCCATGGATCACACTCTGCTTTAGAGCGAGAAGCACACTCTTGCTTTGTAGAGTCTCTAATACAGCAGGAAATCTGAGTGTGCCCGGAACAAAAGAACGGTGTTTCCTACACATATGGACCACATGTAGTCCAAATCTGCTTCTGAAACTGATACAAAGCACTGACCATCTAACATCCAATACTTGTCAGTTAAGATGAGAAACGTGTGAGCTTCATAAACGATATAGTTCGTTTGAGCAGAAAAGTGACTGCCCTTACCTGAAACGAAGTCTTGACTGTAGGAAGACTCAGAGCCTGGGATTTAACTCCATTTCTGAAGTCAAGCACACAGCATAGTTCTCATCCATGGATCACACTCTGCTTTAGAGCAAGAAGCACACTCTTGCTTTCTACAGTCTCTAAGACAGCAGGAAATCTGAGTGTGCCCAGAACAAAAGAACGGTGTTTCCTACACATACGGACTATATGTAGTCCAAATCTTCTTCTGAAACTGATAGAATGCACTGGTCCTCTAACATCCAGTGCTTGTCAGTTAAGATGAGAAACGTGTGAGCTTTGTGAATGATGTAGTTCCTTTGAACTGAAAAGTGACTGCCCTTACCTGAAACGAAGTCTTGCTTGTAGTAAGACACAGAGCCTGGGATTTAAGTCCATTTCTGAAGGGAAACACACAGCATAGTTCTCATCCATGGATCACACGGTGCTTTAGAGCGAGAAGCACACTCTAGCTTTCTAGACTCTCTAATACAGCAGGAAATCTGAGTGTGCCCAGAACAAAAGAACGGTGTTTCCTACACATATGGACCATATGTAGTCCAAATCTGCTTCTGAAACTGATACAAAGCACTGACCCTCTAACATCCAATGCTTGTCAGTTAAGATGAGAAATGTGTGAGCTTCGTGAACGATGTAGTTAGTTTGAGCAGAAAAGTGACTGCCCTTACCTGAAACGAAGTCTTGCCTGTAGGAAGACACAGAGCCTGGGATTTAACTCCATTTCTGAAGGGAAACACACAGCATAGTTCTCATCCATGGATCACACTCTGCTTTAGAACAAGAAGCACGCTCTTGCTTTCTAGAGTCTCTAATACAGCAGGAAATCTGATTGTGCCCAGAACAAAAGAACGGTGTTTCCTACACATACGGACTATATGTAGTCCTAATCTTCTTCTGAAACTGATACAATGCACTGGTCCTCTAATATCCAATGCTTGTCAGTTAAGATGAGAAATGTGTGAGCTCAGTGAACGATGTAGTTCGTTTGAGCTGAAAAGTGACTGCCCTTACCTGAAACGAAGTCTTGCTTGTAGTAAGACACAGAGCCTGGGATTTAAGTCCATTTCTGAAGGGAAACACACAGCATAGTTCTCATCCATGGATCACACTCTGCTTTAGAGCGAGAAGCACACTCTTGCTTTGTAGAGTCTCTAATACAGCAGGAAATCTGGAAATCTGAGTGTGCCCAGAACAAAAGAACGGTGTTTCCTACACATACGGACTATATGTAGTCCTAATCTTCTTCTGAAACTGATACAATGCACTGGTCCTCTAATATCCAATGCTTGTCAGTTAAGATGAGAAACGTGTGAGCTTCGTGAACGATGTAGTTCCTTTGAACTGAAAAGTGACTGCCTTTACCTGAAATGAAGTCTTGCTTGTAGTAAGACACAGAACCTGGGATTTAAGTCCATTTCTGAAGGGAAACACACAGCATAGTTCTCATCCATGGATCACACTCTGCTTTAGAGCAAGAAGCACACTCTAGCTTTCTAGACTCTCTAATACAGCAGGAAATCTGAGTGTGCCAAGAACAAAAGAATGGTGTTTCCTACACATATGGACCATATGTAGTCCAAATCTGCTTCTGAAACTGATACAAAGCACTGACCCTCTAACATCCAATGCTTTTCACTTAAGATGAGAAATGTGTGAGCTTCGTGAACGATGTAGTTAGTTTGAGCAGAAAAGTGAATGCCCTTACCTGAATTTAAGTCTTGCTTGTAGGAAGACTCAGAGCCTGGGATTTAACTCCATTTCTGAAGTAAAGCACACAGCAGTCTAATCATCCATTGATCACACTCTGCTTTAGAACAAGAAGCACGCTCTTGCTTTCTAGAGTCTCTAAGACAGCAGGAAACGTGAGTGTGCTGAGAACAAAAGAACGGTGTTTCCTACACATACGGACATTATATAGTCCAACTCTGCTTCTGAAACTGATACAAAGCACTGGTCCTTCTTCATCCAATTCTTGTCTGTTAAGATGAGAAATGTGTGAGCTCAGTGAACGATGTAGTTCGTTTGAGCTGAAAAGTGACTGCCCTTACCTGAAATGAAGTCTTGCTTGTAGGAAGACAGAGAGCCTGGGATTTAACTCCATTTCTGAAGGGAAACACACAGCATAGTTCTCATCCATGGATCACACTCTGCTTTAGAGCAAGAAGCACGCTCTTGCTTTCTAGAATTTCTAATACAGCAGGAAATCTGAGTGTGCCCAGAACAAAAGAACGGTGTTTCCTACACATACGGACTATATGTAGTCCAAATCTTCTTCTGAAACTGATAGAATGCACTGGTCCTCTAACATCCAGTGCTTGTCAGTTAAGATGAGAAACGTGTGAGCTTTGTGAATGATGTAGTTCCTTTGAACTGAAAAGTGACTGCCCTTACCTGAAACGAAGTCTTGCTTGTAGTAAGACACAGAGCCTGGGATTTAAGTCCATTTCTGAAGGGAAACACACAGCATAGTTCTCATCCATGGATCACACGGTGCTTTAGAGCGAGAAGCACACTCTAGCTTTCTAGACTCTCTAATACAGCAGGAAATCTGAGTGTGCCCAGAACAAAAGAACGGTGTTTCCTACACATATGGACCATATGTAGTCCAAATCTGCTTCTGAAACTGATACAAAGCACTGACCCTCTAACATCCAATGCTTGTCAGTTAAGATGAGAAATGTGTGAGCTTCGTGAACGATGTAGTTAGTTTGAGCAGAAAAGTGACTGCCCTTACCTGAAACGAAGTCTTGCCTGTAGGAAGACACAGAGCCTGGGATTTAACTCCATTTCTGAAGGGAAACACACAGCATAGTTCTCATCCATGGATCACACTCTGCTTTAGAACAAGAAGCACGCTCTTGCTTTCTAGAGTCTCTAATACAGCAGGAAATCTGATTGTGCCCAGAACAAAAGAACGGTGTTTCCTACACATACGGACTATATGTAGTCCTAATCTTCTTCTGAAACTGATACAATGCACTGGTCCTCTAATATCCAATGCTTGTCAGTTAAGATGAGAAATGTGTGAGCTCAGTGAACGATGTAGTTCGTTTGAGCTGAAAAGTGACTGCCCTTACCTGAAACGAAGTCTTGCTTGTAGTAAGACACAGAGCCTGGGATTTAAGTCCATTTCTGAAGGGAAACACACAGCATAGTTCTCATCCATGGATCACACTCTGCTTTAGAGCGAGAAGCACACTCTTGCTTTGTAGAGTCTCTAATACAGCAGGAAATCTGGAAATCTGAGTGTGCCCAGAACAAAAGAACGGTGTTTCCTACACATACGGACTATATGTAGTCCTAATCTTCTTCTGAAACTGATACAATGCACTGGTCCTCTAATATCCAATGCTTGTCAGTTAAGATGAGAAACGTGTGAGCTTCGTGAACGATGTAGTTCCTTTGAACTGAAAAGTGACTGCCTTTACCTGAAATGAAGTCTTGCTTGTAGTAAGACACAGAACCTGGGATTTAAGTCCATTTCTGAAGGGAAACACACAGCATAGTTCTCATCCATGGATCACACTCTGCTTTAGAGCAAGAAGCACACTCTAGCTTTCTAGACTCTCTAATACAGCAGGAAATCTGAGTGTGCCAAGAACAAAAGAATGGTGTTTCCTACACATATGGACCATATGTAGTCCAAATCTGCTTCTGAAACTGATACAAAGCACTGACCCTCTAACATCCAATGCTTTTCACTTAAGATGAGAAATGTGTGAGCTTCGTGAACGATGTAGTTAGTTTGAGCAGAAAAGTGAATGCCCTTACCTGAATTTAAGTCTTGCTTGTAGGAAGACTCAGAGCCTGGGATTTAACTCCATTTCTGAAGTAAAGCACACAGCAGTCTAATCATCCATTGATCACACTCTGCTTTAGAACAAGAAGCACGCTCTTGCTTTCTAGAGTCTCTAAGACAGCAGGAAACGTGAGTGTGCTGAGAACAAAAGAACGGTGTTTCCTACACAAACGGACATTATATAGTCCAACTCTGCTTCTGAAACTGATACAAAGCACTGGTCCTTCTTCATCCAATTCTTGTCTGTTAAGATGAGAAATGTGTGAGCTCAGTGAACGATGTAGTTCGTTTGAGCTGAAAAGTGACTGCCCTTACCTGAAATGAAGTCTTGCTTGTAGGAAGACAGAGAGCCTGGGATTTAACTCCATTTCTGAAGGGAAACACACAGCATAGTTCTCATCCATGGATCACACTCTGCTTTAGAGCAAGAAGCACGCTCTTGCTTTCTAGAATTTCTAATACAGCAGGAAATCTGAGTGTGCCCAGAACAAAAGAACGGTGTTTCCTACACATACGGACTATATGTAGTCCAAATCTTCTTCTGAAACTGATAGAATGCACTGGTCCTCTAACATCCAGTGCTTGTCAGTTAAGATGAGAAACGTGTGAGCTTCGTGAATGATGTAGTTCATTTGAGCAGAAAAGTGACTGCCCTTACCTGAAACGAAGTCTTGCTTGTATTAAGACACAGAGCCTGTGATTTAAGTCCATTTCTGAAGGGTATCACACAGCATAGTTCTCATCCATGGATCACACTCTGCTTTAGAGCGAGAAGCACACTCTTGCTTTGTAGAGTCTCTAATACAGCAGGAAATCTGAGTGTGCCCAGAACAAAAGAACGGTGTTTCCTACACATATGGACCATATGTAGTCCAAATCTGCTTCTGAAACTGATACAAAGCACTGACCATCTAACATCCAATGCTTGTCAGTTAAGATGAGAAACGTGTGAGCTTAATGAACGATGTAGTTCGTTTGAGCAGAAAAGTGACTGCCCTTACCTGAAACGAAGTCTTGCCTGTAGGAAGACTCAGAGCCTGGGATTTAACTCCATTTCTGAAGTCAAGCACACAGCATAGTTCTCATCCATGGATCACACTCTGCTTTAGAGCAAGAAGCACGCTCTTGCTTTCTAGAGTCTCTAATACAGCAGGAAATCTGATTGTGCCCCGAACAAAAGAACGGTGTTTCCTACACATACGGACTATATGTAGTCCTAATCTTCTTCTGAAACTGATACAATGCACTGGTCCTCTAATATCCAATGCTTGTCAGTTAAGATGAGAAACGTGTGAGCTTCGTGAACGATGTAGTTCCTTTGAACTGAAAAGTGACTGCCCTTACCTGAAATGAAGTCTTGCTTGTAGTAAGACACAGAACCTGGGATTTAAGTCCATTTCTGAAGGGAAACACACAGCATAGTTCTCATCCATGGATCACACTCTGCTTTAGAGCGAGAAGCACACTCTAGCTTTCTAGACTCTCTAATACAGCAGGAAATCTGAGTTTGCCCAGAACAAAAGAACGGTGTTTCCTACACATATGGACCATATCTAGTCCAACTCTTCTTCTGAAACTGATACAAAGCACTGGTCCTCTAACATCCAATGCTTGTCAATTAAGATGAGAAACGTGTGAGCTTTGTGAATGATGTAGTTCATTTGAGCAAAAAGTGACTGCCCTTACCTGAAACGAATTCTTGCTTGTAGTAAGACACAGAGCCTGGGATTTAAGTCCATTTCTGAAGGAAAACACACAGCATAGTTCTCATCCATGGATCACACTCTGCTTTAGAGCGAGAAGCACACTCTTGCTTTGTAGAGTCTTTAATACAGCAGGAACTCTGAGTGTGCCCGGAACAAAAGAACGGTTTTTCCTACACATATGGACCATATGTAGTCCAAATCTGCTTCTGAAACTGATACAAAGCACTGACCATCTAACATCCAATGCTTGTCAGTTAAGATGAGAAACGTGTGAGCTTCATGAACGATATAGTTCGTTTGAGCAGAAAAGTGACTGCCCTTACCTGAAACGAAGTCTTGCCTGTAGGAAGACTCAGAGCCTGGGATTTAACTCCATTTTTGAAGTCAAGCACACAGCATAGTTCTCATCCATGGATCACTGTCTGCTTTAGAGCAAGAAGCACGCTCTTGCTTTCTAGAATTTCTAATATATCAGGAAATCTGAGTGTGCCCAGAACAAAAGAACGGTGTTTCCTACACATATGGACCATATCTAGTCCAACTCTTCTTCTGAAACTGATACAAAGCACTGGTCCTCTAACATCCAATGCTTGTCAATTAAAATGAGAAACGTGTGAGCTTTGTGAATGATGTAGTTCATTTGAGCAGAAAAGTGACTGCCCTTACCTGAATCGAAGTCTTGCTTGTAGTAAGACACAGAGCCTGGGATTTAAGTCCATTTCTGAAGGGAAACACACAGCATAGTTCTCATCCATGGATCACACTCTGCTTTAGAGCGAGAAGCACACTCTTGCTTTGTAGAGTCTCTAATACAGCAGGAAATCTGGAAATCTGAGTGTGCCCAGAACAAAAGAACGGTGTTTCCTACACTTACTGACTATATGTAGTCCAAATCTTCTTCTGAAACTGATAGAATGCACTGGTCCTCTAACATCCAGGGCTTGTCAGTTAAGATGAGAAACGTGTGAGCTTCGTGAATGATGTAGTTCATTTGAGCAGAAAAGTGACTGCCCTTACCTGAAACGAAGTCTTGCTTGTATTAAGACACAGAGCCTGTGATTTAAGTCCATTTCTGAAGGGTATCACACAGCATAGTTCTCATCCATGGATCATACTCTGCTTTAGAGCAAGAAGCACACTCTTGCTTTCTAGAGTCTCTAAGACAGCAGGAAATCTGATTGTGCCCAGAACAAAAGAACGGTGTTTCCTACACATACGGACTATATGTAGTCCTAATCTTCTTCTGAAACTGATACAATGCACTGGTCCTCTAATACCCAATGCTTGTCAGTTAAGATGAGAAACGTGTGAGCATCGTGAACGATGTAGTTCCTTTGAGCAGAAAAGTGACTGCCCTTATCTGAAACGAAATCTTGCTTGTAGGGAGACTCAGAGCCTGGGATTTAACTCCAATTCTGAAGTGAAACAAACAGCATTGTCTCATCCATTGATCACACTCTGCTTTAGAGCAAGAAGCACGCTCTTGCTTTCTAGAATTTCTAATACAGCAGGAAATATGAGTGTGCCCAGAACAAAAGAACGGTGTTTCCTACACATATGGACCATATCTAGTCCAACTCTTCTTCTGAAACTGATACAACGCACTGGTCCTCTAACATCCAATGCTTGTCAATTAAGATGAGAAATGTGTGAGCTTTGTGAATAATGTAGTTCATTTGAGCAAAATGTGACTGCCCTTACCTGAAACGAAGTCTTGCTTGTATTAAGACACAGAGCCTGGGATTTAAGTCCATTTCTGAAGGAAAACACACAGCATAGTTCTCATCCATGGATCACACTCTGCTTTAGAGCGAGAAGCACACTCTTGCTTTGTAGAGTCTCTAATACAGCAGGAAATCTGAGTGTGCCCAGAACAAAAGAACTGTGTTTCCTACACATATGGACCATATGTAGTCCAAATCTGCTTCTGAAACTGATACAAAGCACTGACCATCTAACATCCAATGCTTGTCAGTTAAGATGAGAAACGTGTGAGCTTAATGAACGATGTAGTTCGTTTGAGCAGAAAAGTGACTGCCCTTACCTGAAACGAAGTCTTGCCTGTAGGAAGACTCAGAGCCTGGGATTTAACTCCATTTCTGAAGTCAAGCACACAGCATAGTTCTCATCTATGGATCACACTCTGCTTTAGAGCAAGAAGCACGCTCTTGCTTTCTAGAGTCTCTAATACAGCAGGAAATCTGATTGTGCCCAGAACAAAAGAACGGTGTTTCCTACACATACGGACTATATGTAGTCCTAATCTTCTTCTGAAACTGATACAATGCACTGGTCCTCTAATATCCAATGCTTGTCAGTTAAGATGAGAAACGTGTGAGCTTCGTGAACGATGTAGTTCCTTTGAACTGAAAA
Organism: Onychomys leucogaster; assembly: GCA_949786385.1. Taxonomy (NCBI): domain Eukaryota; kingdom Metazoa; phylum Chordata; class Mammalia; order Rodentia; family Cricetidae; genus Onychomys; species Onychomys leucogaster. Next base: position 282,739 of record CATKUP010000278.1, read on the forward strand.
GTGACTGCCCTTACCTGAAATGAAGTCTTGCTTGTAGTAAGACACAGAACCTGGGATTTAAGTCCATTTCTGAAGGGAAACACACAGCATAGTTCTCATCCATGGATCACACTCTGCTTTAGAGCGAGAAGCACACTCTAGCTTTCTAGACTCTCTAATACAGCAGGAAATCTGAGTTTGCCCAGAACAAAAGAACGGTGTTTCCTACACATATGGACCATATCTAGTCCAACTCTTCTTCTGAAACTGATACAAAGCACTGGTCCTCTAACATCCAATGCTTGTCAATTAAGATGAGAAACGTGTGAGCTTTGTGAATGATGTAGTTCATTTGAGCAAAAAGTGACTGCCCTTACCTGAAACGAAGTCTTGCTTGTAGTAAGACACAGAGCCTGGGATTTAAGTCCATTTCTGAAGGAAAACACACAGCATAGTTCTCATCCATGGATCACACTCTGCTTTAGAGCGAGAAGCACACTCTTGCTTTGTAGAGTCTTTAATACAGCAGGAACTCTGAGTGTGCCCGGAACAAAAGAACGGTGTTTCCTACACATATGGACCATATGTAGTCCAAATCTGCTTCTGAAACTGATACAAAGCACTGACCATCTAACATCCAATGCTTGTCAGTTAAGATGAGAAACGTGTGAGCTTCATGAACGATATAGTTCGTTTGAGCAGAAAAGTGACTGCCCTTACCTGAAACGAAGTCTTGCCTGTAGGAAGACTCAGAGCCTGGGATTTAACTCCATTTTTGAAGTCAAGCACACAGCATAGTTCTCATCCATGGATCACTGTCTGCTTTAGAGCAAGAAGCACGCTCTTGCTTTCTAGAATTTCTAATATATCAGGAAATCTGAGTGTGCCCAGAACAAAAGAACGGTGTTTCCTACACATATGGACCATATCTAGTCCAACTCTTCTTCTGAAACTGATACAAAGCACTGGTCCTCTAACATCCAATGCTTGTCAATTAAAATGAGAAACGTGTGAGCTTTGTGAATGATGTAGTTCATTTGAGCAGAAAAGTGACTGCCCTTACCTGAATCGAAGTCTTGCTTGTAGTAAGACACAGAGCCTGGGATTTAAGTCCATTTCTGAAGGGAAACACACAGCATAGTTCTCATCCATGGATCACACTCTGCTTTAGAGCGAGAAGCACACTCTTGCTTTGTAGAGTCTCTAATACAGCAGGAAATCTGGAAATCTGAGTGTGCCTAGAACAAAAGAACGGTGTTTCCTACACTTACTGACTATATGTAGTCCAAATCTTCTTCTGAAACTGATAGAATGCACTGGTCCTCTAACATCCAGGGCTTGTCAGTTAAGATGAGAAACGTGTGAGCTTCGTGAATGATGTAGTTCATTTGAGCAGAAAAGTGACTGCCCTTACCTGAAACGAAGTCTTGCTTGTATTAAGACACAGATCCTGTGATTTAAGTCCATTTCTGAAGGGTATCACACAGCATAGTTCTCATCCATGGATCATACTCTGCTTTAGAGCAAGAAGCACACTCTTGCTTTCTAGAGTCTCTAAGACAGCAGGAAATCTGATTGTGCCCAGAACAAAAGAACGGTGTTTCCTACACATACGGACTATATGTAGTCCTAATCTTCTTCTGAAACTGATACAATGCACTGGTCCTCTAATACCCAATGCTTGTCAGTTTAGATGAGAAATGTGTGAGCTTCGTGAACGATGTAGTTCCTTTGAGCAGAAAAGTGACTGCCCTTACCTGAAACGAAGTCTTGCTTGTAGGGAGACTCAGAGCCTGGGATTTAACTCCAATTCTGAAGTGAAACAAACAGCATTGTCTCATCCATTGATCACACTCTGCTTTAGAGCAAGAAGCACGCTCTTGCTTTCTAGAATTTCTAATACAGCAGGAAATATGAGTGTGCCCAGAACAAAAGAACGGTGTTTCCTACACATATGGACCATATCTAGTCCAACTCTTCTTCTGAAACTGATACAAAGCACTGGTCCTCTAACATCCAATGCTTGTCAATTAAGATGAGAAATGTGTGAGCTTTGTGAATGATGTAGTTCATTTGAGCAAAAAGTGACTGCCCTTACCTGAAACGAAGTCTTGCTTGTAGTAAGACACAGAGCCTGGGATTTAAGTCCATTTCTGAGGGAAAACACACAGCATAGTTCTCATCCATGGATCACACTCTGCTTTAGAGCGAGAAGCACACTCTTGCTTTGTAGAGTCTCTAATACAGCAGGAAATCTGAGTGTGCCCGGAACAAAAGAACGGTGTTTCCTACACATATGGACCATATGTAGTCCAAATCTGCTTCTGAAACTGATACAAAGCACTGACCATCTAACATCCAATGCTTTTCAGTTAAGATGAGAAACGTGTGAGCTTCATGAACGATATAGTTCGTTTGAGCAGAAAAGTGACTGCCCTTACCTGAAACGAAGTCTTGCCTGTAGGAAGACTCAGAGCCTGGGATTTAACTCCATTTTTGAAGTCAAGCACACAGCATAGTTCTCATCCATGGATAACAGTCTGCTTTAGAGCAAGAAGCACGCTCTTGCTTTCTAGAATTTCTAATATATCAGGAAATCTGAGTGTGCCCAGAACAAAAGAACGGTGTTTCCTACACATATGGACCATATCTAGTCCAGCTCTTCTTCTGAAACTGATACAAAGCACTGGTCCTCTAACATCCAATGCTTGTCAATTAAAATGAGAAACGTGTGAGCTTTGTGAATGATGTAGTTCATTTGAGCAGAAAAGTGACTGCCCTTACCTGAAACGAAGTCTTGCTTGTAGTAAGACACAGAGCCTGGGATTTAAGTCCATTTCTGAAGGGAAACACACAGCATAGTTCTCATCCATGGATCACACTCTGCTTTAGAGCGAGAAGCACACTCTTGCTTTGTAGAGTCTCTAATACAGCAGGAAATCTGGAAATCTGAGTGTGCCCAGAACAAAAGAACAGTGTTTCCTACACAAACGGACTATATGTAGTCCAAATCTTCTTCTGAAACTGATAGAATGCACTGGTCCTCTATATCCAGTGCTTGTCAGTTAAGATGAGAAACGTGTGAGCTTTGTGAATGATGTAGTTCCTTTGAACTGAAAAGTGACTGCACTTACCTGAAACGAAGTCTTGCTTGTAGTAAGATACAGAGCATGGGATTTAAGTCCTTTTCTGATGGAAACACACAGCATAGTTCTCATCCATGGATCGCACTCTGCTTTAGAGCAAGAACCACGCTCTTGCTTTCTAGAGTCTCTAATACAGCAGGAATACTGATTGTGCCCAGAACAAAAGAACGGTGTTTCCTACACATACGGACTATATGTAGTCCTAATCTTCTTCTGAAACTGATAAAATGCACTGGTCCTCTAATATCCAATGCTTGTCAGTTAAGATGAGAAACGTGTGAGCTTCGTGAACGATGTAGTTCGTTTGAGCTGAAAAGTGACTGGCCTTACCTGAAATGAAGTCTTGCTTGTAGGAAGACAGAGAGCCTGGGATTTAACTCCATTTCTGAAGGCAAACACACAGCATAGTTCTCATCCATGGATCACACTCTGCTTTAGAGCAAGAAGCACGCTCTTGCTTTCTAGAATTTCTAATACAGCAGGAAATATGAGTGTGCCCAGAACAAAAGAACGGTGTTTCCTACACATACGGACTATATGTAGTCCAAATCTTCTTCTGAAACTGATAGAATGCACTGGTCCTCTAACATCCAGGGCTTGTCAGTTAAGATGAGAAACGTGTGAGCTTCGTGAATGATGTAGTTCATTTGAGCAGAAAAGTGACTGCCCTTACCTGAAACGAAGTCTTGCTTGTAGTAAGACACAGAGCCTGGGATTTAAGTCCATTTCTGAAGGGAAACACACAGCATAGTTCTCATCCATGGATCACACTCTGCTTTAGAGCGAGAAGCACACTCTTGCTTTGTAGAGTCTCAAATACAGCAGGAAATCTGAGTGTGCCCGGAACAAAAGAACGGTGTTTCCTACACATATGGACCATATGTAGTCCAAATCTGCTTCTGAAACTGATACAAAGCACTGACCATCTAACATCCAATGCTTGTCAGTTAAGATGAGAAACGTGTGAGCTTCATGAACGATGTAGTTCGTTTGAGCAGAAAAGTGACTGCCCTTACCTGAAACGAAGTCTTGCCTGTATGAAGACTCAGAGCCTGGGATTTAACTCCATTTCTGAAGTCAAGCACACAGCATAGTTCTCATCCATGGATCACACTCTGCTTTAGAGCAAGAAGCACACTCTTGCTTTCTAGAGTCTCTAAGACAGCAGGAAATCTGATTGTGCCCAGAACAAAAGAACGGTGTTTCCTACACATACGGACTATATGTAGTCCTAATCTTCTTCTGAAACTGATACAATGCACTGGTCCTCTAATACCCAATGCTTGTCAGTTAAGATGAGAAACGTGTGAGCTTCGTGAACGATGTAGTTCCTTTGAGCAGAAATGTGACTGCCCTTACCTGAAACGAAGTCTTGCTTGTAGGGAGACTCAGAGCCTGGGATTTAACTCCAATTCTGAAGTGAAACAAACAGCATTGTCTCATCCATTGATCACACTCTGCTTTAGAGCAAGAAGCACGCTCTTGCTTTCTAGAATTTCTAATACAGCAGGAAATATGAGTGTGCCCAGAACAAAAGAACGGTGTTTCCTACACATATGGACCATATCTAGTCCAACTCTTCTTCTGAAACTGATACAAAGCACTGGTCCTCTAACATCCAATGCTTGTCAATTAAGATGAGAAATGTGTGAGCTTTGTGAATGATGTAGTTCATTTGAGCAAAAAGTGACTGCCCTTACCTGAAACGAAGTCTTGCTTGTAGTAAGACACACAGCCTGGGATTTAAGTCCATTTCTGAAGGGAAACACACAGCATAGTTCTCATCCATGGATCACACTCTGCTTTAGAGCGAGAAGCACACTCTTGCTTTGTAGAGTCTCTAATACAGCAGGAACTCTGAGTGTGCCCGGAACAAAAGAACGGTGTTTCCTACACATATGGACCATATGTAGTCCAAATCTGCTTCTGAAACTGATACAAAGCACTGACCATCTAACATCCAATGCTTGTCAGTTAAGATGAGAAACGTGTGAGCTTCATGAACGATATAGTTCGTTTGAGCAGAAAAGTGACTGCCCTTACCTGAAACGAAGTCTTGCCTGTAGGAAGACTCAGAGCCTGGGATTTAACTCCATTTTTGAAGTCAAGCACACAGCATAGTTCTCATCCATGGATCACAGTCTGCTTTAGAGCAAGAAGCACGCTCTTGCTTTCTAGAATTTCTAATATATCAGGAAATCTGAGTGTGCCCAGAACAAAAGAACGGTGTTTCGTACACATATGGACCATATCTAGTCCAACTCTTCTTCTGAAACTGATACAAAGCACTGGTCCTCTAACATCCAATGCTTGTCAATTAAAATGAGAAACGTGTGAGCTTTGTGAATGATGTAGTTCATTTGAGCAGAAAAGTGACTGCCCTTACCTGAATCGAAGTCTTGCTTGTAGTAAGACACAGAGCCTGGGATTTAAGTCCATTTCTGAAGGGAAACACACAGCATAGTTCTCATCCATGGATCACACTCTGCTTTAGAGCGAGAAGCACACTCTTGCTTTGTAGAGTCTCTAATACAGCAGGAAATCTGGAAATCTGAGTGTGCCCAGAACAAAAGAACGGTGTTTCCTACACTTACTGACTATATGTAGTCCAAATCTTCTTCTGAAACTGATAGAATGCACTGGTCCTCTAACATCCAGGGCTTGTCAGTTAAGATGAGAAACGTGTGAGCTTCGTGAATGATGTAGTTCATTTGAGCAGAAAAGTGACTGCCCTTACCTGAAACGAAGTCTTGCTTGTATTAAGACACAGAGCCTGTGATTTAAGTCCATTTCTGAAGGGTATCACACAGCATAGTTCTCATCCATGGATCACACTCTGCTTTAGAGCAAGAAGCACACTCTTGCTTTCTAGAGTCTCTAAGACAGCAGGAAATCTGATTGTGCCCAGAACAAAAGAACGGTGTTTCCTACACATACGGACTATATGTAGTCCTAATCTTCTTCTGAAACTGATACAATGCACTGGTCCTCTAATACCCAATGCTTGTCAGTTAAGATGAGAAACGTGTGAGCTTCGTGAACGATGTAGTTCCTTTGAGCAGAAATGTGACTGCCCTTACCTGAAACGAAGTCTTGCTTGTAGGGAGACTCAGAGCCTGGGATTTAACTCCAATTCTGAAGTGAAACAAACAGCATTGTCTCATCCATTGATCACACTCTGCTTTAGAGCAAGAAGCACGCTCTTGCTTTCTAGAATTTCTAATACAGCAGGAAATATGAGTGTGCCCAGAACAAAAGAACGGTGTTTCCTACACATATGGACCATATCTAGTCCAACTCTTCTTCTGAAACTGATACAAAGCACTGGTCCTCTAACATCCAATGCTTGTCAATTAAGATGAGAAATGTGTGAGCTTTGTGAATGATGTAGTTCATTTGAGCAAAAAGTGACTGCCCTTACCTGAAACGAAGTCTTGCTTGTAGTAAGACACACAGCCTGGGATTTAAGTCCATTTCTGAAGGGAAACACACAGCATAGTTCTCATCCATGGATCACACTCTGCTTTAGAGCGAGAAGCACACTCTTGCTTTGTAGAGTCTCTAATACAGCAGGAACTCTGAGTGTGCCCGGAACAAAAGAACGGTGTTTCCTACACATATGGACCATATGTAGTCCAAATCTGCTTCTGAAACTGATACAAAGCACTGACCATCTAACATCCAATGCTTGTCATTTAAGATGAGAAACGTGTGAGCTTCATGAACGATATAGTTCGTTTGAGCAGAAAAGTGACTGCCCTTACCTGAAACGAAGTCTTGCCTGTAGGAAGACTCAGAGCCTGGGATTTAACTCCATTTTTGAAGTCAAGCACACAGCATAGTTCTCATCCATGGATCACAGTCTGCTTTAGAGCAAGAAGCACGCTCTTGCTTTCTAGAATTTCTAATATATCAGGAAATCTGAGTGTGCCCAGAACAAAAGAACGGTGTTTCGTACACATATGGACCATATCTAGTCCAACTCTTCTTCTGAAACTGATACAAAGCACTGGTCCTCTAACATCCAATGCTTGTCAATTAAAATGAGAAACGTGTGAGCTTTGTGAATGATGTAGTTCATTTGAGCAGAAAAGTGACTGCCCTTACCTGAATCGAAGTCTTGCTTGTAGTAAGACACAGAGCCTGGGATTTAAGTCCATTTCTGAAGGGAAACACACAGCATAGTTCTCATCCATGGATCACACTCTGCTTTAGAGCGAGAAGCACACTCTTGCTTTGTAGAGTCTCTAATACAGCAGGAAATCTGGAAATCTGAGTGTGCCCAGAACAAAAGAACGGTGTTTCCTACACTTACTGACTATATGTAGTCCAAATCTTCTTCTGAAACTGATAGAATGCACTGGTCCTCTAACATCCAGGGCTTGTCAGTTAAGATGAGAAACGTGTGAGCTTCGTGAATGATGTAGTTCATTTGAGCAGAAAAGTGACTGCCCTTACCTGAAACGAAGTCTTGCTTGTATTAAGACACAGAGCCTGTGATTTAAGTCCATTTCTGAAGGGTATCACACAGCATAGTTCTCATCCATGGATCACACTCTGCTTTAGAGCAAGAAGCACACTCTTGCTTTCTAGAGTCTCTAAGACAGCAGGAAATCTGATAGTGCCCAGAACAAAAGAACGGTGTTTCCTACACATACGGACTATATGTAGTCCTAATCTTCTTCTGAAACTGATACAATGCACTGGTCCTCTAATACCCAATGCTTGTCAGTTAAGATGAGAAACGTGTGAGCTTCGTTAACGATGTAGTTCCTTTGAGCAGAAAAGTGACTGCCCTTACCTGAAACGAAGTCTTGCTTGTAGGGAGACTCAGAGCCTGGGATTTAACTCCAATTCTGAAGTGAAACAAACAGCATTGTCTCATCCATTGATCACACTCTGCTTTAGAGCAAGAAGCACGCTCTTGCTTTCTAGAATTTCTAATACAGCAGGAAATATGAGTGTGCCCAGAACAAAAGAACGGTGTTTCCTACACATATGGACCATATCTAGTCCAACTCTTCTTCTGAAACTGATACAAACACTGGTCCTCTAACATCCAATGCTTGTCAATTAAGATGAGAAACGTGTGAGCTTTGTGAATGATGTAGTTCATTTGAGCAAAAAGTGACTGCCCTTACCTGAAACGAAGTCTTGCTTGTAGTAAGACACAGAGCCTGGGATTTAAGTCCATTTCTGAAGGAAAACACACAGCATAGTTCTCATCCATGGATCACACTCTGCTTTAGAGCGAGAAGCACACTCTTGCTTTGTAGAGTCTCTAATACAGCAGGAAATCTGAGTGTGCCCGGAACAAAAGAACGGTGTTTCCTACACATATGGACCATATGTAGTCCAAATCTGCTTCTGAAACTGATACAAAGCACTGACCATCTAACATCCAATGCTTGTCAGTTAAGATGAGAAACGTGTGAGCTTCATGAACGATATAGTTCGTTTGAGCAGAAAAGTGACTGCCCTTACCTGAAACGAAGTCTTGCCTGTAGGAAGACTCAGAGCCTGGGATTTAACTCCATTTTTGAAGTCAAGCACACAGCATAGTTCTCATCCATGGATAACAGTCTGCTTTAGAGCAAAAAGCACGCTCTTGCTTTCTAGAATTTCTAATATATCAGGAAATCTGAGTGTGCCCAGAACAAAAGAACGGTGTTTCCTACACATATGGACCATATCTAGTCCAACTCTTCTTCTGAAACTGATACAAAGCACTGGTCCTCTAACATCCAATGCTTGTCAATTAAAATGAGAAACGTGTGAGCTTTGTGAATGATGTAGTTCATTTGAGCAGAAAAGTGACTGCCCTTACCTGAAACGAAGTCTTGCTTGTAGTAAGACACAGAGCCTGGGATTTAAGTCCATTTCTGAAGGGAAACACACAGCATAGTTCTCATCCATGGATCACACTCTGCTTTAGAGCGAGAAGCACACTCTTGCTTTGTAGAGTCTCTAATACAGCAGGAAATCTGGAAATCTGAGTGTGCCCAGAACAAAAGAACGGTGTTTCCTACACATACTGACTATATGTAGTCCAAATCTTCTTCTGAAACTGATAGAATGCACTGGTCCTCTAATACCCAATGCTTGTCAGTTAAGATGAGAAACGTGTGAGCTTCGTGAACGATGTAGTTCCTTTGAGCAGAAATGTGACTGCCCTTACCTGAAACGAAGTCTTGCTTGTAGGGAGACTCAGAGCCTGGGATTTAACTCCAATTCTGAAGTGAAACAAACAGCATTGTCTCATCCATTGATCACACTCTGCTTTAGAGCAAGAAGCACGCTCTTGCTTTCTAGAATTTCTAATACAGCAGGAAATATGAGTGTGCCCAGAACAAAAGAACGGTGTTTCCTACACATATGGACCATATCTAGTCCAACTCTTCTTCTGAAACTGATACAAAGCACTGGTCCTCTAACATCCAATGCTTGTCAATTAAGATGAGAAATGTGTGAGCTTTGTGAATGATGTAGTTCATTTGAGCAAAAAGTGACTGCCCTTACCTGAAACGAAGTCTTGCTTGTAGTAAGACACACAGCCTGGGATTTAAGTCCATTTCTGAAGGGAAACACACAGCATAGTTCTCATCCATGGATCATACTCTGCTTTAGAGCGAGAAGCACACTCTTGCTTTGTAGAGTCTCTAATACAGCAGGAAATCTGGAAATCTGAGTGTGCCCAGAACAAAAGAACGGTGTTTCCTATACATACTGACTATATGTAGTCCAAATCTTCTTCTGAAACTGATAGAATGCACTGGTCCTCTAATACCCAATGCTTGTCAGTTAAGATGAGAAACGTGTGAGCTTCGTGAACGATGTAGTTTCTTTGAGCAGAAATGTGACTGCCCTTACCTGAAACGAAGTCTTGCTTGTAGGGAGACTCAGAGCCTGGGATTTAACTCCAATTCTGAAGTGAAACAAACAGCATTGTCTCATCCATTGATCACACTCTGCTTTAGAGCAAGAAGCACGCTCTTGCTTTCTAGAATTTCTAATACAGCAGGAAATATGAGTGTGCCCAGAACAAAAGAACGGTGTTTCCTACACATATGGACCATATCTAGTCCAACTCTTCTTCTGAAACTGATACAAAGCACTGGTCCTCTAACATCCAATGCTTGTCAATTAAGATGAGAAATGTGTGAGCTTTGTGAATGATGTAGTTCATTTGAGCAAAAAGTGACTGCCCTTACCTGAAACGAAGTCTTGCTTGTAGTAAGACACACAGCCTGGGATTTAAGTCCATTTCTGAAGGGAAACACACAGCATAGTTCTCATCCATGGATCACACTCTGCTTTAGAGCGAGAAGCACACTCTTGCTTTGTAGAGTCTCTAATACAGCAGGAACTCTGAGTGTGCCCGGAACAAAAGAACGGTGTTTCCTACACATATGGACCATATGTAGTCCAAATCTGCTTCTGAAACTGATACAAAGCACTGACCATCTAACATCCAATGCTTGTCAGTTAAGATGAGAAACGTGTGAGCTTCATGAACGATATAGTTCGTTTGAGCAGAAAAGTGACTGCCCTTACCTGAAACGAAGTCTTGCCTGTAGGAAGACTCAGAGCCTGGGATTTAACTCCATTTTTGAAGTCAAGCACACAGCATAGTTCTCATCCATGGATCACAGTCTGCTTTAGAGCAAGAAGCATGCTCTTGCTTTCTAGAATTTCTAATATATCAGGAAATCTGAGTGTGCCCAGAACAAAAGAACGGTGTTTCCTACACATATGGACCATATCTAGTCCAACTCTTCTTCTGAAACTGATACAAAGCACTGGTCCTCTAACATCCAATGCTTGTCAATTAAAATGAGAAACGTGTGAGCTTTGTGAATGATGTAGTTCATTTGAGCAGAAAAGTGACTGCCCTTACCTGAATCGAAGTCTTGCTTGTAGTAAGACACAGAGCCTGGGATTTAAGTCCATTTCTGAAGGGAAACACACAGCATAGTTCTCATCCATGGATCACACTCTGCTTTAGAGCGAGAAGCACACTCTTGCTTTGTAGAGTCTCTAATACAGCAGGAAATCTGGAAATCTGAGTGTGCCCAGAACAAAAGAACGGTGTTTCCTACACTTACTGACTATATGTAGTCCAAATCTTCTTCTGAAACTGATAGAATGCACTGGTCCTCTAACATCCAGGGCTTGTCAGTTAAGATGAGAAACGTGTGAGCTTCGTGAATGATGTAGTTCATTTGAGCAGAAAAGTGACTGCCCTTACCTGAAACGAAGTCTTGCTTGTATTAAGACACAGAGCCTGTGATTTAAGTCCATTTCTGAAGGGTATCACACAGCATAGTTCTCATCCATGGATCACACTCTGCTTTAGAGCAAGAAGCACACTCTTGCTTTCTAGAGTCTCTAAGACAGCAGGAAATCTGATTGTGCCCAGAACAAAAGAACGGTGTTTCCTACACATACGGACTATATGTAGTCCTAATCTTCTTCTGAAACTGATACAATGCACTGGTCCTCTAATACCCAATGCTTGTCAGTTAAGATGAGAAACGTGTGAGCTTCGTGAACGATGTAGTTCCTTTGAGCAGAAAAGTGACTGCCCTTACCTGAAACGAAGTCTTGCTTGTAGGGAGACTCAGAGCCTGGGATTTAACTCCAATTCTGAAGTGAAACAAACAGCATTGTCTCATCCATTGATCACACTCTGCTTTAGAGCAAGAAGCACGCTCTTGCTTTCTAGAATTTCTAATACAGCAGGAAATATGAGTGTGCCCAGAACAAAAGAACGGTGTTTCCTACACATATGGACCATATCTAGTCCAACTCTTCTTCTGAAACTGATACAAAGCACTGGTCCTCTAACATCCAATGCTTGTCAATTAAGATGAGAAACGTGTGAGCTTTGTGAATGATGTAGTTCATTTGAGCAAAAAGTGACTTCCCTTACCTGAAACGAAGTCTTGCTTGTAGTAAGACACAGAGCCTGGGATTTAAGTCCATTTCTGAAGGAAAACACACAGCATAGTTCTCATCCATGGATCACACTCTGCTTTAGAGCGAGAAGCACACTCTTGCTTTGTAGAGTCTCTAATACAGCAGGAAATCTGAGTGTGCCCGGAACAAAAGAACGGTGTTTCCTACACATATGGACCATATGTAGTCCAAATCTGCTTCTGAAACTGATACAAAGCACTGACCATCTAACATCCAATGCTTGTCAGTTAAGATGAGAAACGTGTGAGCTTCATGAACGATATAGTTCGTTTGAGCAGAAAAGTGACTGCCCTTACCTGAAACGAAGTCTTGCCTGTAGGAAGACTCAGAGCCTGGGATTTAACTCCATTTTTGAAGTCAAGCACACAGCATAGTTCTCATCCATGGATAACAGTCTGCTTTAGAGCAAAAAGCACGCTCTTGCTTTCTAGAATTTCTAATATATCAGGAAATCTGAGTGTGCCCAGAACAAAAGAACGGTGTTTCCTACACATATGGACCATATCTAGTCCAACTCTTCTTCTGAAACTGATACAAAGCACTGGTCCTCTAACATCCAATGCTTGTCAATTAAAATGAGAAACGTGTGAGCTTTGTGAATGATGTAGTTCATTTGAGCAGAAAAGTGACTGCCCTTACCTGAAACGAAGTCTTGCTTGTAGTAAGACACAGAGCCTGGGATTTAAGTCCATTTCTGAAGGGAAACACACAGCATAGTTCTCATCCATGGATCACACTCTGCTTTAGAGCGAGAAGCACACTCTTGCTTTGTAGAGTCTCTAATACAGCAGGAAATCTGGAAATCTGAGTGTGCCCAGAACAAAAGAACGGTGTTTCCTACACATACTGACTATATGTAGTCCAAATCTTCTTCTGAAACTGATAGAATGCACTGGTCCTCTAACATCCAGTGCTTGTCAGTTAAGATGAGAAACGTGTGAGCTTCGTGAATGATGTAGTTCCTTTGAGCAGAAAAGTGACTGCCCTTACCTGAAACGAATTCTTGCTTGTAGTAAGACACAGAGCCTGGGATTTAAGTCCATTTCTGAAGGAAAACACACAGCATTGTTCTCATCCATGGATCACACTCTGCTTTAGAGCGAGAAGCACACTCTTGCTTTGTAGAGTCTCTAATACAGCAGGAAATCTGAGTGTGCCCAGAACAAAAGAACGGTGTTTCCTACACATATGGACCATATGTAGTCCAAATCTGCTTCTGAAACTGATACAAAGCACTGACCATCTAACATCCAATGCTTGTCAGTTAAGATGAGAAACGTGTGAGCTTAATGAACGATGTAGTTCGTTTGAGCAGAAAAGTGACTGCCCTTACCTGAAACGAAGTCTTGCCTGTAGGAAGACTCAGAGCCTGGGATTTAACTCCATTTCTGAAGTCAAGCACACAGCATAGTTCTCATCCATGGATCACACTCTGCTTTAGAGCAAGAAGCACACTCTTGCTTTCTAGAGTCTCTAAGACAGCAGGAAATCTGAGTGTGCCCAGAACAAAAGAACAGTGTTTCCTACACAAACGGACTATATGTAGTCCAAATCTTCTTCTGAAACTGATAGAATGCACTGGTCCTCTACATCCAGTGCTTGTCAGTTAAGATGAGAAATGTGTGAGCTTTGTGAATGATGTAGTTCCTTTGAACTGAAAAGTGACTGCACTTACCTGAAACGAAGTCTTGCTTGTAGTAAGATACAGAGCATGGCATTTAAGTCCTTTTCTGATGGAAACACACAGCATAGTTCTCATCCATGGATCACACTCTGCTTTAGAGCGAGAAGCACACTCTAGCTTTCTAGACTCTCTAATACAGCAGGAAATCTGAGTGTGCCCAGAACAAAAGAACGGTGTTTCCTACACATATGGACCATATGTAGTCCAAATCTGCTACTGAAACTGATACAAAGCACTGGTCCTCTAATATCCAATGCTTGTCAGTTAAGATGAGAAATGTGTGAGCTTCGTGAACGATGTAGTTAGTTTCAGCAGAAAAGTGACTGCCCTTACCTGAAATGAAGTCTTGCCTGTAGGAAGACACAGAGCCTGGGATTTAACTCCATTTCTGAAGGGAAACAAACAGCATAGTTCTCATCCATGGATCGCACTCTGCTTTAGAGAAAGAAGCACGCTCTTGCTTTCTAGAGTCTCTAATACAGCAGGAAATCTGATTGTGCCCAGAACAAAAGAACGGTGTTTCCTACACATACGGACTATATGTAGTCCTAATCTTCTTCTGAAACTGATACAATGCACTGGTCCTCTAATATCCAATGCTTGTCAGTTAAGATGAGAAACGTGTGAGCTTCGTGAACGATGTAGTTCCTTTGAACTGAAAAGTGACTGCCCTTACCTGAAATGAAGTCTTGCTTGTAGTAAGACACAGAACCTGGGATTTAAGTCCATTTCTGAAGGGAAACACACAGCATAGTTCTCATCCATGGATCACACTCTGCTTTAGAGCGAGAAGCACACTCTAGCTTTCTAGACTCTCTAATACAGCAGGAAATCTGAGTGTGCCAAGAACAAAAGAACGGTGTTTCCTACACATATGGACCATATGTAGTCCAAATCTGCTTCTGAAACTGATACAAAGCACTGACCCTCTAACATCCAATGCTTGTCAGTTAAGATGAGAAATGTGTGAGCTTCGTGAACGATGTAGTTAGTTTGAGCAGAAAAGTGACTGCCCTTACCTGAATTTAAGTCTTGCTTGTAGGAAGACTCAGAGCCTGGGATTTAACTCCATTTCTGAAGTAAAGCACACAGCAGTGTAATCATCCATTGATCACACTCTGCTTTCGAACAAGAAGTACGCTCTTGCTTTCTAGAGTCTCTAAGACAGCAGGAAACGTGAGTGTGCTGAGAACAAAAGAACGGTGTTTCCTACACATACGGACATTATATAGTCCAACTCTGCTTCTGAAACTGATACAAAGCACTGGTCCTCTAACATCCAATGCTTGTCTGTTAAGATGAGAAATGTGTGAGCTCAGTGAACGATGTAGTTCGTTTGAGCTGAAAAGTGACTGCCCTTACCTGAAATGAAGTCTTGCTTGTAGGAAGACAGAGAGCCTGGGATTTACCTCCATTTCTGAAGGGAAACACACAGCATAGTTCTCATCCATGGATCACACTCTGCTTTAGAGCAAGAAGCACGCTCTTGCTTTCTAGAATTTCTAATACAGCAGGAAATATGAGTGTGCCCAGAACAAAAGTACGGTGTTTCCTACACATACGGACTATATGTAGTCCAAATCTTCTTCTGAAACTGATAGAATGCACTGGTCCTCTAACATCCAGTGCTGGTCAGTTAAGATGAGAAACGTGTGAGCTTCGTGAATGATGTAGTTCATTTGAGCAGAAAAGTGACTGCCCTTACCTGAAACGAAGTCTTGCTTGTAGTAAGACACAGAGCCTGGGATTTAAGTCCATTTCTGAAGGGAAACACACAGCATAGTTCTCATCCATGGATCACACTCTGCTTTAGAGCGAGAAGCACACTCTTGCTTTGTAGAGTCTCTAATACAGCAGGAAATCTGGAAATCTGAGTGTGCCCAGAACAAAAGAACGGTGTTTCCTACACATACTGACTATATGTAGTCCAAATCTTCTTCTGAAACTGATAGAATGCACTGGTCCTCTAACATCCAGTGCTTGTCAGTTAAGATGAGAAACGTGTGAGCTTAATGAACGATGTAGTTCGTTTGAGCAGAAAAGTGACTGCCCTTACCTGAAACGAAGTCTTGCCTGTAGGAAGACTCAGAGCCTGGGATTTAACTCCATTTCTGAAGTCAAGCACACAGCATAGTTCTCATCCATGGATCACACTCTGCTTTAGAGCAAGAAGCACACTCTTGCTTTCTAGAGTCTCTAATACAGCAGGAAATCTGAGTGTGCCCAGAACAAAAGAACAGTGTTTCCTACACAAACGGACTATATGTAGTCCAAATATTCTTCTGAAACTGATAGAATGCACTGGTCCTCTACATCCAGTGCTTGTCAGTTAAGATGAGAAATGTGTGAGCTTTGTGAATGATGTAGTTCCTTTGAACTGAAAAGTGACTGCACTTACCTGAAACGAAGTCTTGCTTGTAGTAAGATACAGAGCATGGGATTTAAGTCCTTTTCTGATGGAAACACACAGCATAGTTCTCATCCATGGATCACACTCTGCTTTAGAGCGAGAAGCACACTCTAGCTTTCTAGACTCTCTAATACAGCAGGAAATCTGAGTGTGCCCAGAACAAAAGAACGGTGTTTCCTACACATATGGACCATATGTAGTCCAAATCTGCTTCTGAAACTGATACAAAGCACTGGTCCTCTAATATCCAATGCTTGTCAGTTAAGATGAGAAATGTGTGAGCTTCGTGAACGATGTAGTTAGTTTCAGCAGAAAAGTGACTGCCCTTACCTGAAATGAAGTCTTGCCTGTAGGAAGACACAGAGCCTGGGATTTAACTCCATTTCTGAAGGGAAACAAACAGCATAGTTCTCATCCATGGATCGCACTCTGCTTTAGAGAAAGAAGCACGCTCTTGCTTTCTAGAGTCTCTAATACAGCAGGAAATCTGATTGTGCCCAGAACAAAAGAACGGTGTTTCCTACACATACGGACTATATGTAGTCCTAATCTTCTTCTGAAACTGATACAATGCACTGGTCCTCTAATATCCAATGCTTGTCAGTTAAGATGAGAAACGTGTGAGCTTCGTGAACGATGTAGTTCCTTTGAACTGAAAAGTGACTGCCCTTACCTGAAATGAAGTCTTGCTTGTAGTAAGACACAGAACCTGGGATTTAAGTCCATTTCTGAAGGGAAACACAGCATAGTTCTCATCCATGGATCACACTCTGCTTTAGAGCGAGAAGCACACTCTAGCTTTCTAGACTCTCTAATACAGCAGGAAATCTGAGTGTGCCAAGAACAAAAGAACGGTGTTTCCTACACATATGGACCATATGTAGTCCAAATCTGCTTCTGAAACTGATACAAAGCACTGACCCTCTAACATCCAATGCTTGTCAGTTAAGATGAGAAATGTGTGAGCTTCGTGAACGATGTAGTCAGTTTGAGCAGAAAAGTGACTGCCCTTACCTGAATTTAAGTCTTGCTTGTAGGAAGACTCAGAGCCTGGGATTTAACTCCATTTCTGAAGTAAAGCACACAGCAGTGTAATCATCCATTGATCACACTCTGCTTTAGAACAAGAAGTACGCTCTTGCTTTCTAGAGTCTCTAAGACAGCAGGAAACGTGAGTGTGCTGAGAACAAAAGAACGGTGTTTCCTACACATACGGACATTATATAGTCCAACTCTGCTTCTGAAACTGATACAAAGCACTGGTCCTCTAACATCCAATGCTTGTCTGTTAAGATGAGAAATGTGTGAGCTTTGTGAATGATGTAGTTCCTTTGAACTGAAAAGTGACTGCACTTACCTGAAACGAAGTCTTGCTTGTAGTAAGATACAGAGCATGGGATTTAAGTCCTTTTCTGATGGAAACACACAGCATAGTTCTCATCCATGGATCACACTCTGCTTTAGAGCGAGAAGCACACTCTAGCTTTCTAGACTCTCTAATACAGCAGGAAATCTGAGTGTGCCCAGAACAAAAGAACGGTGTTTCCTACACATATGGACCATATGTAGTCCAAATCTGCTTCTGAAACTAATACAAAGCACTGACCATCTAACATCCAATGCTTGTCAGTTAAGATGAGAAACGTGTGAGCTTCATGAACGATGTAGTTCGTTTGAGCAGAAAAGTGACTGCCCTTACCTGAAACGAAGTCTTGCCTGTATGAAAACTCAGAGCCTGGGATTTAACTCCATTTCTGAAGTCAAGCACACAGAAAAGTTCTCATCCATGGATCACACTCTGCTTTAGAGCAAGAAGCACACTCTTGCTTTGTAGAGTCTCTGAGACAGCAGGAAATCTGATTGTGCCCAGAACAAAAGAACGGTGTTTCCTACACATACGGACTATATGTAGTCCTAATCTTCTTCTGAAACTGATACAATGCACTGGTCCTCTAATACCCAATGCTTGTCAGTTAAGATGAGAAACGTGTGAGCTTCGTGAACGATGTAGTTCCTTTGAGCAGAAAAGTGAATGCCCTTACCTGAAACGAAGTCTTGCTTGTAGGGAGACTCAGAGCCTGGGATTTAACTCCAATTCTGAAGTGAAACAAACAGCATTGTCTCATCCATTGATCACACTCTGCTTTAGAGCAAGAAGCACGCTCTTGCTTTCTAGAATTTCTAATACAGCAGGAAATATGAGTGTGCCCAGAACAAAAGAACGGTGTTTCCTACACATATGGACCATATCTAGTCCAACTCTTCTTCTGAAACTGATACAAAGCACTGGTCCTCTAACATCCAATGCTTGTCAATTAAGATGAGAAACGTGTGAGCTTTGTGAATGATGTAGTTCATTTGAGCAAAAAGTGACTGCCCTTACCTGAAACGAAGTTTTGCTTGTAGTAAGACACAGAGCCTGGGATTTAAGTCCATTTCTGAAGGAAAACACACAGCATAGTTCTCATCCATGGATCACACTCTGCTTTAGAGCGAGAAGCACACTCTTGCTTTGTAGAGTCTCTAATACAGCAGGAACTCTGAGTGTGCCCGGAACAAAAGAACGGTGTTTCCTACACATATGGACCATATGTAGTCCAAATCTGCTTCTGAAACTGATACAAAGCACTGACCCTCTAACATCCAATGCTTGTCAGTTAAGATGAGAAATGTGTGAGCTTCGTGAACGATGTAGTTAGTTTGAGCAGAAAAGTGACTGCCCTTACCTGAATTTAAGTCTTGCTTGTAGGAAGACTCAGAGCCTGGGATTTAACTCCATTTCTGAAGTAAAGCACACAGCAGTGTAATCATCCATTGATCACACTCTGCTTTCGAACAAGAAGTACGCTCTTGCTTTCTAGAGTCTCTAAGACAGCAGGAAACGTGAGTGTGCTGAGAACAAAAGAACGGTGTTTCCTACACATACGGACATTATATAGTCCAACTCTGCTTCTGAAACTGATACAAAGCACTGGTCCTCTAACATCCAATGCTTGTCTGTTAAGATGAGAAATGTGTGAGCTCAGTGAACGATGTAGTTCGTTTGAGCTGAAAAGTGACTGCCCTTACCTGAAATGAAGTCTTGCTTGTAGGAAGACAGAGAGCCTGGGATTTACCTCCATTTCTGAAGGGAAACACACAGCATAGTTCTCATCCATGGATCACACTCTGCTTTAGAGCAAGAAGCACGCTCTTGCTTTCTAGAATTTCTAATACAGCAGGAAATATGAGTGTGCCCAGAACAAAAGTACGGTGTTTCCTACACATACGGACTATATGTAGTCCAAATCTTCTTCTGAAACTGATAGAATGCACTGGTCCTCTAACATCCAGTGCTGGTCAGTTAAGATGAGAAACGTGTGAGCTTCGTGAATGATGTAGTTCATTTGAGCAGAAAAGTGACTGCCCTTACCTGAAACGAAGTCTTGCTTGTAGTAAGACACAGAGCCTGGGATTTAAGTCCATTTCTGAAGGGAAACACACAGCATAGTTCTCATCCATGGATCACACTCTGCTTTAGAGCGAGAAGCACACTCTTGCTTTGTAGAGTCTCTAATACAGCAGGAAATCTGGAAATCTGAGTGTGCCCAGAACAAAAGAACGGTGTTTCCTACACATACTGACTATATGTAGTCCAAATCTTCTTCTGAAACTGATAGAATGCACTGGTCCTCTAACATCCAGTGCTTGTCAGTTAAGATGAGAAACGTGTGAGCTTCGTGAATGATGTAGTTCCTTTGAGCAGAAAAGTGACTGCCCTTACCTGAAACGAAGTCTTGCTTGTATTAAGACACAGAGCCTGTGATTTAAGTCCATTTCTGAAGGGTATCACACAGCATTGTTCTCATCCATGGATCACACTCTGCTTTAGAGCGAGAAGCACACTCTTGCTTTGTAGAGTCTCTAATACAGCAGGAAATCTGAGTGTGCCCAGAACAAAAGAACGGTGTTTCCTACACATATGGACCATATGTAGTCCAAATCTGCTTCTGAAACTGATACAAAGCACTGACCATCTAACATCCAATGCTTGTCAGTTAAGATGAGAAACGTGTGAGCTTAATGAACGATGTAGTTCGTTTGAGCAGAAAAGTGACTGCCCTTACCTGAAACGAAGTCTTGCCTGTAGGAAGACTCAGAGCCTGGGATTTAACTCCATTTCTGAAGTCAAGCACACAGCATAGTTCTCATCCATGGATCACACTCTGCTTTAGAGCAAGAAGCACACTCTTGCTTTCTAGAGTCTCTAAGACAGCAGGAAATCTGAGTGTGCCCAGAACAAAAGAACAGTGTTTCCTACACAAACGGACTATATGTAGTCCAAATATTCTTCTGAAACTGATAGAATGCACTGGTCCTCTACATCCAGTGCTTGTCAGTTAAGATGAGAAATGTGTGAGCTTTGTGAATGATGTAGTTCCTTTGAACTGAAAAGTGACTGCACTTACCTGAAACGAAGTCTTGCTTGTAGTAAGATACAGAGCATGGGATTTAAGTCCTTTTCTGATGGAAACACACAGCATAGTTCTCATCCATGGATCACACTCTGCTTTAGAGCGAGAAGCACACTCTAGCTTTCTAGACTCTCTAATACAGCAGGAAATCTGAGTGTGCCCAGAACAAAAGAACGGTGTTTCCTACACATATGGACCATATGTAGTCCAAATCTGCTTCTGAAACTGATACAAAGCACTGGTCCTCTAATATCCAATGCTTGTCAGTTAAGATGAGAAATGTGTGAGCTTCGTGAACGATGTAGTTAGTTTCAGCAGAAAAGTGACTGCCCTTACCTGAAATGAAGTCTTGCCTGTAGGAAGACACAGAGCCTGGGATTTAACTCCATTTCTGAAGGGAAACAAACAGCATAGTTCTCATCCATGGATCGCACTCTGCTTTAGAGAAAGAAGCACGCTCTTGCTTTCTAGAGTCTCTAATACAGCAGGAAATCTGATTGTGCCCAGAACAAAAGAACGGTGTTTCCTACACATACGGACTATATGTAGTCCTAATCTTCTTCTGAAACTGATACAATGCACTGGTCCTCTAATATCCAATGCTTGTCAGTTAAGATGAGAAACGTGTGAGCTTCGTGAACGATGTAGTTCCTTTGAACTGAAAAGTGACTGCCCTTACCTGAAATGAAGTCTTGCTTGTAGTAAGACACAGAACCTGGGATTTAAGTCCATTTCTGAAGGGAAACACAGCATAGTTCTCATCCATGGATCACACTCTGCTTTAGAGCGAGAAGCACACTCTAGCTTTCTAGACTCTCTAATACAGCAGGAAATCTGAGTGTGCCAAGAACAAAAGAACGGTGTTTCCTACACATATGGACCATATGTAGTCCAAATCTGCTTCTGAAACTGATACAAAGCACTGACCCTCTAACATCCAATGCTTGTCAGTTAAGATGAGAAATGTGTGAGCTTCGTGAACGATGTAGTCAGTTTGAGCAGAAAAGTGACTGCCCTTACCTGAATTTAAGTCTTGCTTGTAGGAAGACTCAGAGCCTGGGATTTAACTCCATTTCTGAAGTAAAGCACACAGCAGTGTAATCATCCATTGATCACACTCTGCTTTAGAACAAGAAGTACGCTCTTGCTTTCTAGAGTCTCTAAGACAGCAGGAAACGTGAGTGTGCTGAGAACAAAAGAACGGTGTTTCCTACACATACGGACATTATATAGTCCAACTCTGCTTCTGAAACTGATACAAAGCACTGGTCCTCTAACATCCAATGCTTGTCTGTTAAGGTGAGAAATGTGTGAGCTTTGTGAATGATGTAGTTCCTTTGAACTGAAAAGTGACTGCACTTACCTGAAACGAAGTCTTGCTTGTAGTAAGATACAGAGCATGGGATTTAAGTCCTTTTCTGATGGAAACACACAGCATAGTTCTCATCCATGGATCACACTCTGCTTTAGAGCGAGAAGCACACTCTAGCTTTCTAGACTCTCTAATACAGCAGGAAATCTGAGTGTGCCCAGAACAAAAGAACGGTGTTTCCTACACATATGGACCATATGTAGTCCAAATCTGCTTCTGAAACTAATACAAAGCACTGACCATCTAACATCCAATGCTTGTCAGTTAAGATGAGAAACGTGTGAGCTTCATGAACGATGTAGTTCGTTTGAGCAGAAAAGTGACTGCCCTTACCTGAAACGAAGTCTTGCCTGTATGAAAACTCAGAGCCTGGGATTTAACTCCATTTCTGAAGTCAAGCACACAGAAAAGTTCTCATCCATGGATCACACTCTGCTTTAGAGCAAGAAGCACACTCTTGCTTTGTAGAGTCTCTGAGACAGCAGGAAATCTGATTGTGCCCAGAACAAAAGAACGGTGTTTCCTACACATACGGACTATATGTAGTCCTAATCTTCTTCTGAAACTGATACAATGCACTGGTCCTCTAATACCCAATGCTTGTCAGTTAAGATGAGAAACGTGTGAGCTTCGTGAACGATGTAGTTCCTTTGAGCAGAAAAGTGAATGCCCTTACCTGAAACGAAGTCTTGCTTGTAGGGAGACTCAGAGCCTGGGATTTAACTCCAATTCTGAAGTGAAACAAACAGCATTGTCTCATCCATTGATCACACTCTGCTTTAGAGCAAGAAGCACGCTCTTGCTTTCTAGAATTTCTAATACAGCAGGAAATATGAGTGTGCCCAGAACAAAAGAACGGTGTTTCCTACACATATGGACCATATCTAGTCCAACTCTTCTTCTGAAACTGATACAAAGCACTGGTCCTCTAACATCCAATGCTTGTCAATTAAGATGAGAAACGTGTGAGCTTTGTGAATGATGTAGTTCATTTGAGCAAAAAGTGACTGCCCTTACCTGAAACGAAGTTTTGCTTGTAGTAAGACACAGAGCCTGGGATTTAAGTCCATTTCTGAAGGAAAACACACAGCATAGTTCTCATCCATGGATCACACTCTGCTTTAGAGCGAGAAGCACACTCTTGCTTTGTAGAGTCTCTAATACAGCAGGAACTCTGAGTGTGCCCGGAACAAAAGAACGGTGTTTCCTACACATATGGACCATATGTAGTCCAAATCTGCTTCTGAAACTGATACAAAGCACTGACCCTCTAACATCCAATGCTTGTCAGTTAAGATGAGAAATGTGTGAGCTTCGTGAACGATGTAGTTAGTTTGAGCAGAAAAGTGACTGCCCTTACCTGAATTTAAGTCTTGCTTGTAGGAAGACTCAGAGCCTGGGATTTAACTCCATTTCTGAAGTAAAGCACACAGCAGTGTAATCATCCATTGATCACACTCTGCTTTCGAACAAGAAGTACGCTCTTGCTTTCTAGAGTCTCTAAGACAGCAGGAAACGTGAGTGTGCTGAGAACAAAAGAACGGTGTTTCCTACACATACGGACATTATATAGTCCAACTCTGCTTCTGAAACTGATACAAAGCACTGGTCCTCTAACATCCAATGCTTGTCTGTTAAGATGAGAAATGTGTGAGCTCAGTGAACGATGTAGTTCGTTTGAGCTGAAAAGTGACTGCCCTTACCTGAAATGAAGTCTTGCTTGTAGGAAGACAGAGAGCCTGGGATTTACCTCCATTTCTGAAGGGAAACACACAGCATAGTTCTCATCCATGGATCACACTCTGCTTTAGAGCAAGAAGCACGCTCTTGCTTTCTAGAATTTCTAATACAGCAGGAAATATGAGTGTGCCCAGAACAAAAGTACGGTGTTTCCTACACATACGGACTATATGTAGTCCAAATCTTCTTCTGAAACTGATAGAATGCACTGGTCCTCTAACATCCAGTGCTGGTCAGTTAAGATGAGAA
Source organism: Onychomys leucogaster (assembly GCA_949786385.1). Taxonomy (NCBI): domain Eukaryota; kingdom Metazoa; phylum Chordata; class Mammalia; order Rodentia; family Cricetidae; genus Onychomys; species Onychomys leucogaster. The sequence goes on from CATKUP010000278.1 coordinate 306,752, forward strand.
ACGTGTGAGCTTCGTGAATGATGTAGTTCATTTGAGCAGAAAAGTGACTGCCCTTACCTGAAACGAAGTCTTGCTTGTAGTAAGACACAGAGCCTGGGATTTAAGTCCATTTCTGAAGGGAAACACACAGCATAGTTCTCATCCATGGATCACACTCTGCTTTAGAGCGAGAAGCACACTCTTGCTTTGTAGAGTCTCTAATACAGCAGGAAATCTGGAAATCTGAGTGTGCCCAGAACAAAAGAACGGTGTTTCCTACACATACTGACTATATGTAGTCCAAATCTTCTTCTGAAACTGATAGAATGCACTGGTCCTCTAACATCCAGTGCTTGTCAGTTAAGATGAGAAACGTGTGAGCTTCGTGAATGATGTAGTTCCTTTGAGCAGAAAAGTGACTGCCCTTACCTGAAACGAAGTCTTGCTTGTATTAAGACACAGAGCCTGTGATTTAAGTCCATTTCTGAAGGGTATCACACAGCATTGTTCTCATCCATGGATCACACTCTGCTTTAGAGCGAGAAGCACACTCTTGCTTTGTAGAGTCTCTAATACAGCAGGAAATCTGAGTGTGCCCAGAACAAAAGAACGGTGTTTCCTACACATATGGACCATATGTAGTCCAAATCTGCTTCTGAAACTGATACAAAGCACTGACCATCTAACATCCAATGCTTGTCAGTTAAGATGAGAAACGTGTGAGCTTAATGAACGATGTAGTTCGTTTGAGCAGAAAAGTGACTGCCCTTACCTGAAACGAAGTCTTGCCTGTAGGAAGACTCAGAGCCTGGGATTTAACTCCATTTCTGAAGTCAAGCACACAGCATAGTTCTCATCCATGGATCACACTCTGCTTTAGAGCAAGAAGCACACTCTTGCTTTCTAGAGTCTCTAAGACAGCAGGAAATCTGAGTGTGCCCAGAACAAAAGAACAGTGTTTCCTACACAAACGGACTATATGTAGTCCAAATATTCTTCTGAAACTGATAGAATGCACTGGTCCTCTACATCCAGTGCTTGTCAGTTAAGATGAGAAATGTGTGAGCTTTGTGAATGATGTAGTTCCTTTGAACTGAAAAGTGACTGCACTTACCTGAAACGAAGTCTTGCTTGTAGTAAGATACAGAGCATGGGATTTAAGTCCTTTTCTGATGGAAACACACAGCATAGTTCTCATCCATGGATCACACTCTGCTTTAGAGCGAGAAGCACACTCTAGCTTTCTAGACTCTCTAATACAGCAGGAAATCTGAGTGTGCCCAGAACAAAAGAACGGTGTTTCCTACACATATGGACCATATGTAGTCCAAATCTGCTTCTGAAACTGATACAAAGCACTGGTCCTCTAATATCCAATGCTTGTCAGTTAAGATGAGAAATGTGTGAGCTTCGTGAACGATGTAGTTAGTTTCAGCAGAAAAGTGACTGCCCTTACCTGAAATGAAGTCTTGCCTGTAGGAAGACACAGAGCCTGGGATTTAACTCCATTTCTGAAGGGAAACAAACAGCATAGTTCTCATCCATGGATCGCACTCTGCTTTAGAGAAAGAAGCACGCTCTTGCTTTCTAGAGTCTCTAATACAGCAGGAAATCTGATTGTGCCCAGAACAAAAGAACGGTGTTTCCTACACATACGGACTATATGTAGTCCTAATCTTCTTCTGAAACTGATACAATGCACTGGTCCTCTAATATCCAATGCTTGTCAGTTAAGATGAGAAACGTGTGAGCTTCGTGAACGATGTAGTTCCTTTGAACTGAAAAGTGACTGCCCTTACCTGAAATGAAGTCTTGCTTGTAGTAAGACACAGAACCTGGGATTTAAGTCCATTTCTGAAGGGAAACACAGCATAGTTCTCATCCATGGATCACACTCTGCTTTAGAGCGAGAAGCACACTCTAGCTTTCTAGACTCTCTAATACAGCAGGAAATCTGAGTGTGCCAAGAACAAAAGAACGGTGTTTCCTACACATATGGACCATATGTAGTCCAAATCTGCTTCTGAAACTGATACAAAGCACTGACCCTCTAACATCCAATGCTTGTCAGTTAAGATGAGAAATGTGTGAGCTTCGTGAACGATGTAGTCAGTTTGAGCAGAAAAGTGACTGACCTTACCTGAATTTAAGTCTTGCTTGTAGGAAGACTCAGAGCCTGGGATTTAACTCCATTTCTGAAGTAAAGCACACAGCAGTGTAATCATCCATTGATCACACTCTGCTTTAGAACAAGAAGTACGCTCTTGCTTTCTAGAGTCTCTAAGACAGCAGGAAACGTGAGTGTGCTGAGAACAAAAGAACGGTGTTTCCTACACATACGGACATTATATAGTCCAACTCTGCTTCTGAAACTGATACAAAGCACTGGTCCTCTAACATCCAATGCTTGTCTGTTAAGGTGAGAAATGTGTGAGCTTTGTGAATGATGTAGTTCCTTTGAACTGAAAAGTGACTGCACTTACCTGAAACGAAGTCTTGCTTGTAGTAAGATACAGAGCATGGGATTTAAGTCCTTTTCTGATGGAAACACACAGCATAGTTCTCATCCATGGATCACACTCTGCTTTAGAGCGAGAAGCACACTCTAGCTTTCTAGACTCTCTAATACAGCAGGAAATCTGAGTGTGCCCAGAACAAAAGAACGGTGTTTCCTACACATATGGACCATATGTAGTCCAAATCTGCTTCTGAAACTAATACAAAGCACTGACCATCTAACATCCAATGCTTGTCAGTTAAGATGAGAAACGTGTGAGCTTCATGAACGATGTAGTTCGTTTGAGCAGAAAAGTGACTGCCCTTACCTGAAACGAAGTCTTGCCTGTATGAAAACTCAGAGCCTGGGATTTAACTCCATTTCTGAAGTCAAGCACACAGAAAAGTTCTCATCCATGGATCACACTCTGCTTTAGAGCAAGAAGCACACTCTTGCTTTGTAGAGTCTCTGAGACAGCAGGAAATCTGATTGTGCCCAGAACAAAAGAACGGTGTTTCCTACACATACGGACTATATGTAGTCCTAATCTTCTTCTGAAACTGATACAATGCACTGGTCCTCTAATACCCAATGCTTGTCAGTTAAGATGAGAAACGTGTGAGCTTCGTGAACGATGTAGTTCCTTTGAGCAGAAAAGTGAATGCCCTTACCTGAAACGAAGTCTTGCTTGTAGGGAGACTCAGAGCCTGGGATTTAACTCCAATTCTGAAGTGAAACAAACAGCATTGTCTCATCCATTGATCACACTCTGCTTTAGAGCAAGAAGCACGCTCTTGCTTTCTAGAATTTCTAATACAGCAGGAAATATGAGTGTGCCCAGAACAAAAGAACGGTGTTTCCTACACATATGGACCATATCTAGTCCAACTCTTCTTCTGAAACTGATACAAAGCACTGGTCCTCTAACATCCAATGCTTGTCAATTAAGATGAGAAACGTGTGAGCTTTGTGAATGATGTAGTTCATTTGAGCAAAAAGTGACTGCCCTTACCTGAAACGAAGTTTTGCTTGTAGTAAGACACAGAGCCTGGGATTTAAGTCCATTTCTGAAGGAAAACACACAGCATAGTTCTCATCCATGGATCACACTCTGCTTTAGAGCGAGAAGCACACTCTTGCTTTGTAGAGTCTCTAATACAGCAGGAACTCTGAGTGTGCCCGGAACAAAAGAACGGTGTTTCCTACACATATGGACCATATGTAGTCCAAATCTGCTTCTGAAACTGATACAAAGCACTGACCATCTAACATCCAATGCTTGTCAGTTAAGATGAGAAACGTGTGAGCTTCATGAACGATATAGTTCGTTTGAGCAGAAAAGTGACTGCCCTTACCTGAAACGAAGTCTTGCCTGTAGGAAGACTCAGAGCCTGGGATTTAACTCCATTTTTGAAGTCAAGCACACAGCATAGTTCTCATCCATGGATCACAGTCTGCTTTAGAGCAAGAAGCACGCTCTTGCTTTCTAGAATTTCTAATACATCAGGAAATCTGAGTGTGCCCAGAACAAAAGAACGGTTGTTTCCTACACATACTGACTATATGTAGTCCAAATCTTCTTCTGAAACTGATAGAATGCACTGGTCCTCTAACATCCAATGCTTGTCGGTTAAGATGAGAAACATGTGAGCTTTGTGAATGATGTAGTTCCTTTGAACTGAAAAGTGACTGCCCTTACCTGCAACGAAGTCTTGCTTGTAGTAAGACACAGAGCCTGGAATTTAAGTCCATTTCTGAAGGGAAACAGACAGCATAGTTCTCATCCATGGATCACACTCTGCTTTAGAGCGAGACACACACTCTAGCTTTCTAGAGTCTCTAATACAGCAGGAAATCTGAGTGTGCCCAGAACAAAAGAACGGTGTTTCCTACACATATGGACCATATGTAGTCCAAATCTGCTTCTGAAACTGATACAAAGCACTGACCGTCTAAAATCCAATGCTTGTCAGTTCAGATGAGAAACGTGTGAGCTTCGTGAATGATGTAGTTCGTTTGAGCTGAAAAGTGACTGCCCTTACCTGAAACGAAGTCTTGCCTGTAGGAAGACACAGAGTCTGGGATTTAACTCCATTTCTGAAGGGAAACATACAGCATGGTTCTCATCAATGGATCACACTCTGCTTTAGAGCAAGAAGCACGCTCTTGCTTTCTAGAGTCTCTAATACAGCAGGAAATCTGAGTGTGCCCAGAACAAAAGAACGGTGTTTCCTACACATACTGACTATATGTAGTCCAAATATTCTTCTGAAACTGATACAATGCACTGGTCCTCTCACATCAAATGCATGTCTGTTAAGATGATAAACGTGTGAGCTCAGTGAAGGATGTAGTTCGTTTGAGCTGGAAAGTGACTGCCCTTACCTGAAACGAAGTCTTGCTTGTAGGAAGACAAAGAGCCTGGGATTTAACTCCATTTCTGAAGGGAAACACACAGCATAGTTCTCATCCATGGATCACACTCTGCTTTAGAGCGAGAAGCACGCTCTTGCTTTCTAAAGTCTCTAAGCCAGCAGGAAACGTGAGTGTGCTGAGAACAAAAGAACGGTGTTCCTACACATACGGACCATATCTAGTCCAACTCTTCTTCTGAAACTGATACAAAGCACTGGTCCTCTAACATCCAATGCTTGTCAGATAAGATGAGAAACGTGTGAGCTTTGTGAACGATGTAGTTCGTTTGAGCAGAAAAGAGACTGCCCTTACCTGAAACGAATTCTTGCTTGTAGGAAGACACAGAGCCTGGGATTTAACTCCTTTTTTGAAGTGAAACACACAGCATAGTTCTCATCCATGGATCACACTCTGCTTTAGAGCGAGAAGCACACACTTGCTTTCTAGAGTCTCTAAGACAGCAGGAAATCTGAGTGTGCCCGGAACAAAAGAACGGTGTTTCCTACACATATGGACCATATGTAGTCCATATCTGCTTCTGAAACTGATACAAAGCACTGACCATCTAACATCCAATGCTTGTCAGTTAAGATGAGAAACGTGTGAGCTTCGTGAACGACGTAGTTCTTTTGAGCAGAAAAGTGACTGCCCTTACCTGAATTGAAGTCTTGCTTGTAGGAAGACTCAGAGCCTGGGATTTAAGTCCATTTCTGAAGGGAAACACACAGCATAGTTCTCATCCATGGATCACACTCTGCTTTAGAGCGAGAAGCACACTCTAGCTTTCTAGACTCTCTAATACAGCAGGAAATCTGAGTGTGCCCAGAACAAAAGAACGGTGTTTCCTACACATATGGACCATATGTAGTCCAAATCTGCTTCTGAAACTGATACAAAGCACTGACCCTCTAACATCCAATGCTTGTCAGTTAAGATGAGAAATGTGTGAGCTTCGTGAACGATGTAGTTAGTTTGAGCAGAAAAGTGACTGCCCTTACCTGAATTTAAGTCTTGCTTTTAGGAAGATTCAGAGCCTGGGATTTAACTCCATTTCTGAAGTAAAACACACAGCAGTGTAATCATCCATTGATCACACTCTGCTTTAGAACAAGAAGCATGCTCTTGCTTTCTAGAGTCTCTAAGACAGCAGGAAACGTGAGTGTGCTGAGAACAAAATAACGGTGTTTCCTACACATACGGACATTATATAGTCCAACTCTGCTTCTGAAACTGATACAAAGCACTGGTCCTGTAACATCCAATGCTTGTCAGATAAGATGAGAAACGTGTGAGCTTTGTGAACGATGTAGTTCGTTTGAGCAGAAAAGAGACTGCCCTTACCTGAAACGAAGTCTTGCTTGTAGGAAGACAGAGAGCCTGGGATTTAACTCCATTTCTGAAGGGAAACACACAGCATAGTTCTCATCCATGGATCACACTCTGCTTTAGAGCAAGAAGCACGCTCTTGATTTCTAGAATTTCTAATACAGCAGGAAATCTGAGTGTGCCCAGAACAAAAGAACGGTGTTTCCTACACATACAGACTATATGTAGTCCAAATCTTCTTCTGAAACTGATAGAATGCACTGATCCTCTAACATCCAGTGCTTGTCAGTTAAGATGAGAAACGTGTGAGCTTTGTGAATGATGTAGTTCTTTGGAACTGAAAAGTGACTGCCCTTACCTGAAATGAAATCTTGCTTGTAGTAAGACACAGAGCCTGGGATTTAAGTCCATTTCTGAAGGGAAACACACAGCATAGTTCTCATCCATGGATCACACTCTGCTTTAGAGCGAGAAGCACACTCTAGCTTTCTAGACTCTCTAATACAGCAGGAAATCTGAGTGTGCCCAGAACAAAAGAACGTTGTTTCCTACACATATGGACCATATGTAGTACAAATCTGCTTCTGAAACTGATACAAAGCACTGACCATCTAACATCCAATGCTTGTCAGTTAAGATGAGAAACGTGTGAGCTTCATGAACGATATAGTTCGTTTGAGCAGAAAAGTGACTGCCCTTACCTGAAAAGAAGTCTTGCCTGTAAGAGGACTCAGAGCCTGGGATTTAACTCCATTTCTGAAGTCAAGCACACAGCATAGTTCTCATCCATGGATCACACTCTGCTTTAGAGCAAGAAGCACACTCTTGCTTTCTACAGTCACTAAGACAGCAGGAAATCTGAGTGTGCCCAGAACAAAAGAACAGTGTTTCCTACACATACGGACTATGTGTAGTCCAAATCTTCTTCTGAAACTGATAGAATGCACTGGTCCTCTAACATCCAGTGCTTGTCAGTTAAGATGAGAAACGTGTGAGCTTTGTGAATGATGTAGTTCCTTTGAAATGAAAAGTGACTGCCCTTACCTGAAATGAAGTCTTGCTTGTAGTAAGACACAGAGCCTGGGATTTAAGTCCATTTCTGAAGGGAAACACACAGCATAGTTCTCATCCATGGATCACACTCTGCTTTAGAGCAAGAAGCACGCTCTTGCTTTCTAGAATTTCTAATACAGCAGGAAATATGAGTGTGCCCAGAACAAAAGAACGGTGTTTCCTACACATATGGACCATATCTAGTCCAACTCTTCTTCTGAAACTGATACAAAGCACTGGTCCTCTAACATCCAATGCTTGTCAATTAAGATGAGAAACGTGTGAGCTTTGTGAATGATGTAGTTCATTTGAGCAGCAAAGTGACAGCCCTTACCTGAAACGAAGTCTTGCTTGTAGTAAGACACAGAGCCTGGGATTTAAGTCCATTTCTGAAGGGAAACACACAGCATAGTTCTCATCCATGGATCACACTCTGCTTTAGAGCGAGAAGCACACTCTTGCTTTGTAGAGTCTCTAATACAGCAGGAACTCTGAGTGTGCCCGGAACAAAAGAACGGTGTTTCCTACACATATGGACCATATGTAGTCCAAATCTGCTTCTGAAACTGATACAAAGCACTGACCATCTAACATCCAATGCTTGTCAGTTAAGATGAGAAACGTGTGAGCTTCATGAACGATATAGTTCGTTTGAGCAGAAAAGTGACTGCCCTTACCTGAAACGAAGTCTTGCCTGTAGGAAGACTCAGAGCCTGGGATTTAACTCCATTTTTGAAGTCAAGCACACAGCATAGTTCTCATCCATGGATCACAGTCTGCTTTAGAGCAAGAAGCACGCTCTTGCTTTCTAGAATTTCTAATACATCAGGAAATCTGAGTGTGCCCAGAACAAAAGAACGGTTGTTTCCTACACATACTGACTATATGTAGTCCAAATCTTCTTCTGAAACTGATAGAATGCACTGGTCCTCTAACATCCAATGCTTGTCAGTTAAGATGAGAAACATGTGAGCTTTGTGAATGATGTAGTTCCTTTGAACTGAAAAGTGACTGCCCTTACCTGAAACGAAGTCTTGCTTGTAGTAAGACACAGAGCCTGGGATTTAAGTCCATTTCTGAAGGGAAACAGACAGCATGGTTCTCATCCATGGATCACACTCTGCTTTAGAGCGAGACACACACTCTAGCTTTCTAGAGTCTCTAATACAGCAGGAAATCTGAGTGTGCCCAGAACAAAAGAACGGTGTTTCCTACACATATGGACCACATGTAGTCCAAATCTGCTTCTGAAACTGATACAAAGCACTGACCGTCTAAAATCCAATGCTTGTCAGTTCAGATGAGAAACGTGTGAGCTTCGTGAATGATGTAGTTCGTTTGAGCTGAAAAGTGACTGCCCTTACCTGAAACGAAGTCTTGCCTGTAGGAAGACACAGAGTCTGGGATTTAACTCCATTTCTGAAGGGAAACATACAGCATGGTTCTCATCAATGGATCACACTCTGCTTTAGAGCAAGAAGCACGCTCTTGCTTTCTAGAGTCTCTAATACAGCAGGAAATCTGAGTGTGCCCAGAACAAAAGAACGGTGTTTCCTACACATACTGACTATATGTAGTCCAAATATTCTTCTGAAACTGATACAATGCACTGGTCCTCTCACATTCAATGCATGTCTGTTAAGATGATAAACGTGTGAGCTCAGTGAAGGATGTAGTTCGTTTGAGCTGGAAAGTGACTGCCCTTACCTGAAACGAAGTCTTGCTTGTAGGAAGACAAAGAGCCTGGGATTTAACTCCATTTCTGAAGGGAAACACACAGCATAGTTCTCATCCATGGATCACACTCTGCTTTAGAGCGAGAAGCACGCTCTTGCTTTCTAAAGTCTCTAAGCCAGCAGGAAACGTGAGTGTGCTGAGAACAAAAGAACGGTGTTCCTACACATACGGACCATATCTAGTCCAACTCTTCTTCTGAAACTGATACAAAGCACTGGTCCTCTAACATCCAATGCTTGTCAGATAAGATGAGAAACGTGTGAGCTTTGTGAACGATGTAGTTCGTTTGAGCAGAAAAGAGACTGCCCTTACCTGAAACGAAGTCTTGCTTGTAGGAAGACACAGAGCCTGGGATTTAACTCCTTTTTTGAAGTGAAACACACAGCATAGTTCTCATCCATGGATCACACTCTGCTTTAGAGCGAGAAGCACACACTTGCTTTCTAGAGTCTCTAAGACAGCAGGAAATCTGAGTGTGCCCGGAACAAAAGAACGGTGTTTCCTACACATATGGACCATATGTAGTCCATATCTGCTTCTGAAACTGATACAAAGCACTGACCATCTAACATCCAATGCTTGTCAGTTAAGATGAGAAACGTGTGAGCTTCGTAAACGACGTAGTTCTTTTGAGCAGAAAAGTGACTGCCCTTACCTGAATTGAAGTCTTGCTTGTAGGAAGACTCAGAGCCTGGGATTTAAGTCCATTTCTGAAGGGAAACACACAGCATAGTTCTCATCCATGGATCACACTCTGCTTTAGAGCGAGAAGCACACTCTAGCTTTCTAGACTCTCTAATACAGCAGGAAATCTGAGTGTGCCCAGAACAAAAGAACGGTGTTTCCTACACATATGGACCATATGTAGTCCAAATCTGCTTCTGAAACTGATACAAAGCACTGACCCTCTAACATCCAATGCTTGTCAGTTAAGATGAGAAATGTGTGAGCTTCGTGAACGATGTAGTTAGTTTGAGCAGAAAAGTGACTGCCCTTACCTGAATTTAAGTCTTGCTTTTAGGAAGACTCAGAGCCTGGGATTTAACTCCATTTCTGAAGTAAAACACACAGCAGTGTAATCATCCATTGATCACACTCTGCTTTAGAACAAGAAGCATGCTCTTGCTTTCTAGAGTCTCTAAGACAGCAGGAAACGTGAGTGTGCTGAGAACAAAATAACGGTGTTTCCTACACATACGGACATTATATAGTCCAACTCTGCTTCTGAAACTGATACAAAGCACTGGTCCTCTAACATCCAATGCTTGTCAGATAAGATGAGAAACGTGTGAGCTTTGTGAACGATGTAGTTCGTTTGAGCAGAAAAGAGACTGCCCTTACCTGAAACGAAGTCTTGCTTGTAGGAAGACAGAGAGCCTGGGATTTAACTCCATTTCTGAAGGGAAACACACAGCATAGTTCTCATCCATGGATCACACTCTGCTTTAGAGCAAGAAGCACGCTCTTGATTTCTAGAATTTCTAATACAGCAGGAAATCTGAGTGTGCCCAGAACAAAAGAACGGTGTTTCCTACACATACAGACTATATGTAGTCCAAATCTTCTTCTGAAACTGATAGAATGCACTGGTCCTCTAACATCCAGTGCTTGTCAGTTAAGATGAGAAACGTGTGAGCTTTGTGAATGATGTAGTTCTTTGGAACTGAAAAGTGACTGCCCTTACCTGAAATGAAATCTTGCTTGTAGTAAGACACAGAGCCTGGGATTTAAGTCCATTTCTGAAGGGAAACACACAGCATAGTTCTCATCCATGGATCACACTCTGCTTTAGAGCGAGAAGCACACTCTAGCTTTCTAGACTCTCTAATACAGCAGGAAATCTGAGTGTGCCCAGAACAAAAGAACGTTGTTTCCTACACATATGGACCATATGTAGTACAAATCTGCTTCTGAAACTTATACAAAGCACTGACCATCTAACATCCAATGCTTGTCAGTTAAGATGAGAAACGTGTGAGCTTCATGAACGATATAGTTCGTTTGAGCAGAAAAGTGACTGCCCTTACCTGAAACGAAGTCTTGCCTGTAAGAGGACTCAGAGCCTGGGATTTAACTCCATTTCTGAAGTCAAGCACACAGCATAGTTCTCATCCATGGATCACACTCTGCTTTAGAGCAAGAAGCACACTCTTGCTTTCTAGAGTCACTAAGACAGCAGGAAATCTGAGTGTTCCCAGAACAAAAGAACAGTGTTTCCTACACATACGGACTATGTGTAGTCCAAATCTTCTTCTGAAACTGATAGAATGCACTGGTCCTCTAACATCCAGTGCTTGTCAGTTAAGATGAGAAACGTGTGAGCTTTGTGAATGATGTAGTTCCTTTGAAATGAAAAGTGACTGCCCTTACCTGAAATGAAGTCTTGCTTGTAGTAAGACACAGAGCCTGGGATTTAAGTCCATTTCTGAAGGGAAACACACAGCATAGTTCTCATCCATGGATCACACTCTGCTTTAGAGCGAGAAGCACACTCTAGCTTTCTAGACTCTCTAATACAGCAGGAAATCTGAGTGTGCCCAGAACAAATGAACGGTGTTTCCTACACATATGGACCATATGTAGTACAAATCTGCTTCTGAAACTGATACAAAGCACTGACACTCTAACATCCAATGCTTGTCAGTTAAGATGAGAAATGTGTGAGCTTCGTGAACGATGTAGTTAGTTTGAGCAGAAAAGTGACTGCCCTTACCTGAAACGAAGTGTTGCTTGTAGTAAGACACAGAGCCTGGGATTTAAGTCCATTTCTGAAGTGAAACACACAGCATTATCTCATCCATTGATCACACTCTGCTTTAGAACAAGAAGCACACTCTTGCTTTCTAGAGTCTCTAAGACAGCAGGAAACGTGAGTGTGCTGAGAACAAAAGAACGGTGTTTCCTACACATACGGACCATATCTAGTCCAACTCTGCTTCTGAAACTGATACAAAGCACTGGTCCTCTAACATCCAATGCTTGTCAGAAAAGATAAGAAACGTGTGAGCTTCGTGAACGATGTAGTTCGTTTGAGCAGAAAAGTGACTGCCCTTACCTGAAACGAAGTCTTGCTTGTAGTAAGACACAGAGCCTGGGATTTAAGTCCATTTCTGAAGTCAAGCACACAGCATAGTTCTCATCCATGGATCACACTCTGCTTTAGAACAAGAAGCACGCTCTTGCTTTCTAGAGTCTCTAATACAGCAGGAAATCTGATTGTGCCCAGAACAAAAGAACGGTGTTTCCTACACATACGGACTATATGTAGTCCTAATCTTCTTCTGAAACTGATACAATGCACTGGTCCTCTAATATACAATGCTTGTCAGTTAATATGAGAAACGTGTGAGCTTCGTGAACGATGTAGTTCCTTTGAGCAGAAAAGTGACTGCCCTTACCTGAAACGAAGTCTTGCTTGTAGGGAGACTCAGAGCCTGGGATTTAACTCCAATTCTGAAGAAAACACACAGCATTATCTCATCCATTGATCACACTCTGCTTTAGAACAAGAAGCACACTCTTGCTTTCTAGAGTCTCTAAGACAGCAGGAAACGTGAGTGTGCTGAGAACAAAAGAACGGTGTTTCCTACACATACGGACCATATCTAGTCCAAATCTGCTTCTGAAACTGATACAAAGCACTGGTCCTCTAACATCCAATGCTTTTCAGATAAGATGAGAAACGTGTGAGCTTCGTGAACGATGTAGTTCGTTTGAGCAGAAAAGTGACTGCCCTTACCTGAAACGAAGTCTTGTTGTAGGAAGACTCAGAGCCTGGGATTTAACTCCATTTCTGAAGTGAAACACACAGCATAGTTCTCATCCATGGATCACACTCTGCTTTAGAGCAAGAATCACACTGTTGCTTTCTAGAGTCTCTAAGACAGCAGGAAATCTGAGTGTGCCCGGAACAAAAGAACGGTGTTTCCTACACATATGGAGCATATGTAGTCCAAATCTGCTTCTGAAACTGATACAAAGCACTGGTCCTCTAACATCCAATGGTTGTCTGTTAAGATGAGAAACGTGTGAGCTCAGTGAACGATGTAGTTCGTTTGAGCTGGAAAGTGACTGCCCTTACCTGAAACGAAGTCTTGCTTGTAGGAAGACTCAGAGCCTGAGATTTAACTCCATTTCTGAAGTGAAACACACAGCATAGTTCTCATCCATGGATCACACTCTGCTTTAGAGCGAGAAGCACACTCTTGCTTTATAGAGTCTCTAATATAGCAGGAAATCTGAGTGTGCCCAGAACAAAAGAACGGTGTTTCCTACACATAAGGACAATATGTAATCCAAATCTTCTTCTGAAACTGATAGAATGCACTGGTCCTCTAACATCCAATGCTTGTCAGTTAAGATGAGAAACGTGTGAGCTTCGTGAAAGATGTAGTTGGTTTGAGCAGAAAAGTGACTGCCCTTACCTGAAACGAAGTCTTGCTTGTAGTAAGACACAGAGCCTGGGATTTAAGTCCATTTCTGAAGTCAAGCACACAGAATAGTTCTCATTAAATGGATCACACTCTGCTTTAGAACAAGAAGCACGCTCTTGCTTTCTAGAGTCTCTAAAACAGCAGGAAACGTGAGTGTGCTGAGAACAAAAGAACGGTGTTTCCTACACATATAGACCATATCTAGTACAACTCTGCTTCTGAAACTGTTACAAAGCACTGGTCCTATAACATCCAATGCTTGTCTGTTAAGATGAGAAATGTGTGAGCTCAGTGAACGATGTAGTTCGTTTGAGCTGAAAAGTGACTGCCCTTACCTGAAACGAAGTCTTGCTTGTAGGAAGACACAGAGCCTGGGATTTAACTCCATTTCTGAAAGGAAACACACAGCATAGTTCTCATCCATGGATCACACTCTGCTTTAGAGCGAGAAGCACACTCTTGCTTTGTAGAGTATCTAATACAGCAGGAAATCTGAGTGTGCCCGGAACAAAAGAACGGTGTTTCCTACACATATGGACCATATGTAGTCCAAATCTCCTTCTGAAACTGATACAAAGCACTTGTCCTCTAACATCCAATGGTTGTCAGTTAAGATGAGAAACGTGTGAGCTTCGTGAAGGATGTAGTTCCTTTGAGCAGAAAAGTGACAGCCCTTACCTGAAACGAAGTCTTGCTTGTAGGGATACTCAGAGCATGGGATTTAACTACATTTCTGAAGAGAAACACACAACATTGTCTCATCCATTGATCACACTCTGCTTTAGAACAAGAAGCACGCTCTTGCTTTCTAGAGTCTCTAAGACAGCAGGAAACATGAGTGTGCTGAGAAGAAAAGAACGGTGTTTCCTACACATACGGACCATATCTAGTCCAACTCTTCTTCTGAAAGTGATACAAAGCACTGGTCTGCTAACATCCAATGCTTGTCAGTTAAGATGAGAAACGTGGGAGCTCAGTGAACGATGTAGTTCGTTTGAGCTGAAAAGTGACTGCCCTTACCTGAAACGAAGTCTTGCTTGTAGGAAGACACAGAGCCTGGGATTTAACTCCATTCCCGAAGGGAAACACACAGCATAGTTCTCATTTATGGATCACACTCTGCTTTAGAGCGAGAAGCACACTCTTGCTTTCTAGGGTCTCTAATACAGTAGGAAATCTGAGTGTGCCCAGTACAAAAGAACGGTGTTTCCTACACATATGGACCATATCTATTCCAACTCTTCTTCTGAAATTGATACGAAGCACTGGTCCTCTAACATCCAAAGCTTGTCAATTAAGATGAGAAACGCGTGAGCTTCGTGAATGATGTAGTTCATTTGAGCAGAAAAGTGACTGCCCTTACCTGAAACGAAGTCTTGCTTGTAGTAAGACACAGAGCCTGGGATTTAAGTCCATTTCTGAAGGGAAACATACAGCATAGTCTCATCCATGGATCACACTCTGCTTTAGAGCGAGAAGCACACTCTTGCTTTCTAGATTCTCTAATACAGCAGGAAATCTGAGTGTGCCCAGAACAAAAGAAGGGTGTTTCCTACACATATTTACCATATGTAGTCCAAATCTGCTTCTGAAACTGATACAAAGCACTGACCATCTTACATCCAATGCTTGTCAGTTAAGATGAGAAACGTGTGAGCTTCGTGAACGGTGTAGTTCGTTTGAGCAGAAAAGTGACTGCCCTTACCTGAATTGAAGTCTTCCTTGTATGAAGACTCAGAGCCTGGGATTTAACTCCATTTCTGAAGTAAAACTCACAGCCGTGTAATCATCCATTGATCAAACTCTGCTTTAGAACAAGAAGCACGCTCTTGCTTTCTAGAGTCTCTAAGAAAGCAGGAAATGTGAGTGTGCTGAGAACAAAAGAACAGTGTTTCCTACCCTTACGGACATTATATAGTCCAACTCTGCATCTGAAACTGATACAAAGTACTGGTCCTCTAAAATCCAATGCTTGTCTTTTAAGATGAGAAACGTGTGAGCTTCGTGAATGATGTAGTTCGTTTGAGTGGAAAAGTGACTGCCCTTACCTGAAATGAAGTCTTGCCTGTAGGAAGACACAGAGTCTGGGATTTAACTCCATTTCTGAACGGAAACATACAGCATAGTTCTCATCCATAGTTCACACTCTGCTTTAGAGCGAGAAGCACGCTCTTGCTTTCTAAAGTCTCTAAGACAGCAGGAAACGTGAGTGTGCTGAGAACAAAAGAACGGTGTTTCCTACACATACGGACCATATGTAGTCCAAATCTGCTTCTGAAACTGATACAAAGCACTGACCATCTAACATCCAATGCTTGTCAGTTAAGATGAGAAACGTGTGAGCTTCGTGAACGATGTAGTTCGTTTGAGCAGAAAAGTGACTGCCCTTACCTGAATTGAAGTCTTGCTTGTAGGAAGATTCAGAGCCTGGGATTTAACTCCATTTCTGAAGTAAAACACACACCAGTGTAATCATCCATTGATGACACTCTCCTTTAGAACAAGAAGCACGCCCTTGCTTTCTAGATTCTCTAAGAAAGCAGGAAATGTGAGTGTGCTGAGAACAAAAGAATGGTGTTTCCTACAATTAGGGACATTATATAGTCCAACTCTGCATCTGAAACTGATACAAAGCTATGGTCCTCTAAAATCCAATGCTTGTCTGTTAAGATGAGAAACGTGTGAGCTTCGTGAATGATGTAGTTCGTTTGAGCTGAAAAGTGACTGCCCTTACCTGAAACGAAGTCTTGCCTGTAGGAAGACACAGAGTCTGGGATTTAACTCCAATTCTGAAGAAAACACACAGCATTATCTCATCCATTGATCACACTCTGCTTTAGAACAAGAAGCACACTCTTGCTTTCTAGAGTCTCTAAGACAGCAGGAAACGTGAGTGTGCTGAGAACAAAAGAACGGTGTTTCCTACACATACGGACCATATCTAGTCCAAATCTGCTTCTGAAACTGATACAAAGCACTGGTCCTCTAACATCCAATGGTTGTCTGTTAAGATGAGAAACGTGTGAGCTCAGTGAACGATGTAGTTCGTTTGAGCTGGAAAGTGACTGCCCTTACCTGAAACGAAGTCTTGCTTGTAGGAAGACTCAGAGCCTGAGATTTAACTCCATTTCTGAAGTGAAACACACAGCATAGTTCTCATCCATGGATCACACTCTGCTTTAGAGCGAGAAGCACACTCTTGCTTTATAGAGTCTCTAATATAGCAGGAAATCTGAGTGTGCCCAGAACAAAAGAACGGTGTTTCCTACACATAAGGACAATATGTAATCCAAATCTTCTTCTGAAACTGATAGAATGCACTGGTCCTCTAACATCCAATGCTTGTCAGTTAAGATGAGAAACGTGTGAGCTTCGTGAAAGATGTAGTTGGTTTGAGCAGGAAAGTGACTGCCCTTACCTGAAACGAAGTCTTGCTTGTAGTAAGACACAGAGCCTGGGATTTAAGTCCATTTCTGAAGTCAAGCACACAGCATAGTTCTCATCCATGGATCACACTCTGCTTTAGAACAAGAAGCACGCTCTTGCTTTCTAGAGACTCTAAAACAGCAGGAAACGTGAGTGTGCTGAGAAAAAAAGAACGGTATTTCCTACACATATAGACCATATCTAGTACAACTCTGCTTCTGAAACTGTTACAAAGCACTGGTCCTATAACATCCAATGCTTGTCTGTTAAGATGAGAAATGTGTGAGCTCAGTGAACGATGTAGTTCGTTTGAGCTGAAAAGTGACTGCCCTTACCTGAAACGAAGTCTTGCTTGTAGGAAGACACAGAGCCTGGGATTTAACTCCATTTCTGAAAGGAAACACACAGCATAGTTCTCATCCATGGATCACACTCTGCTTTAGAGCGAGAAGCACACTCTTGCTTTGTAGAGTATCTAATACAGCAGGAAATCTGAGTGTGCCCAGAACAAAAGAACGGTGTTTCCTACACATATGGACCATATGTAGTCCAAATCTCCTTCTGAAACTGATACAAAGCACTTGTCCTGTAACATCCCATGGTTGTCAGTTTTGATGAGAAACGTGTGAGCTTCGTGAAGGATGTAGTTCCTTTGAGCAGAAAAGTGACAGCCCTTACCTGAAACGAAGTCTTGCTTGTAGGGATACTCAGAGCATGGGATTTAACTACATTTCTGAAGAGAAACACACAACATTGTCTCATCCATTGATCACACTCTGCTTTAGAACAAGAAGCACGCTCTTGCTTTCTAGAGTCTCTAAGACAGCAGGAAACATGAGTGTGCTGAGAAGAAAAGAACGGTGTTTCCTACACATACGGACCATATCTAGTCCAACTCTTCTTCTGAAAGTGATACAAAGCACTGGTCTGCTATCATCCAATGCTTGTCAGTTAAGATGAGAAACGTGGGAGCTCAGTGAACGATGTAGTTCGTTTGAGCTGAAAAGTGACTGCCCTTACCTGAAACGAAGTCTTGCTTGTAGGAAGACACAGAGCCTGGGATTTAACTCCATTCCCGAAGGGAAACACACAGCATAGTTCTCATTTATGGATCACACTCTGCTTTAGAGCGAGAAGCACACTCTTGCTTTCTAGGGTCTCTAATACAGTAGGAAATCTGAGTGTGCCCAGTACAAAAGAACGGTGTTTCCTACACATATGGACCATATCTATTCCAACTCTTCTTCTGAAATTGATACGAAGCACTGGTCCTCTAACATCCAAAGCTTGTCAATTAAGATGAGAAACGCGTGAGCTTCGTGAATGATGTAGTTCATTTGAGCAGAAAAGTGACTGCCCTTACCTGAAACGAAGTCTTGCTTGTAGTAAGACACAGAGCCTGGGATTTAAGTCCATTTCTGAAGGGAAACACACAGCATAGTCTCATCCATGGATCACACTCTGCTTTAGAGCGAGAAGCACACTCTTGCTTTGTAGAGTCTCTAATACAGCAGGAAATCTGAGTGTGCCCGGAACAAAAGAACGGTGTTTCCTACACATATGGACCATATGTAGTCCAAATCTGCTTCTGAAACTGATACAAAGCACTGGTCCTCTAACATCCAATGCATGTCTGTTAAGATGAGAAACGTGGGAGCTCAGTGAACGATGTAGTTCCTTTGAGCCGAAAAGTGACTGCACTTACATGAAACGAAGTCTTGCTTGTAGGAAGACTCAGAGCATGGGATTTAACCCAATTTCTGAAGTGAAACACACAGCAGTGTTCTCATCCATTGATCACACTCTGCTTTAGAACAAGAAGCACGATCTCGCTTTCTAGAGTCTCTAAGACAGCAGGAAACATGAGTTTGCTGAGAACAAAAGAACGGTGTTTCCTACACATACGGACCATATCTAGTCCAACTCTGCTTCTGAAACTGATACAAAGCACTGGTCCGCTAACATCCAATGCTTGTCAGTTAAGATGAGAAACGTGTGAGCTTAGTGAACAATGTAGTTCGTTTGAGCTGAAAAGTGACTGCCCTTACCTGAAACGAAGTTTGCTTGTAGTAAGACACAGAGCCTGGGATTTAAGTCCATTTCTGAATGGAAACACACAGCATAGTTCTCATCCATGGATCACACTCTGCTTTAGAGCGAGAAGCACACTCTTGCTTTCTAGATTCTCTAATACAGCAGGAAATCTGAGTGTGCCCAGAACAAAAGAAGGGTGTTTCCTACACATATTTACCATATGTAGTCCAAATCTGCTTCTGAAACTGATACAAAGCACTGACCATCTTACATCCAATGCTTGTCAGTTAAGATGAGAAACGTGTGAGCTTCGTGAACGGTGTAGTTCGTTTGAGCAGAAAAGTGACTGCCCTTACCTGAATTGAAGTCTTCCTTGTATGAAGACTCAGAGCCTGGGATTTAACTCCATTTCTGAAGTAAAACTCACAGCCGTGTAATCATCCATTGATCAAACTCTGCGTTAGAACAAGAAGCACGCTCTTGCTTTCTAGAGTCTCTAAGACAGCAGGAAATGTGAGTGTGCTGAGAACAAAAGAACAGTGTTTCCTACCCTTACGGACATTATATAGTCCAACTCTGCATCTGAAACTGATACAAAGCACTGGTCCTCTAAAATCCAATGCTTGTCTGTTAAGATGAGAAACGTGTGAGCTTCGTGAATGATGTAGTTCGTTTGAGTGGAAAAGTGACTGCCCTTACCTGAAATGAAGTCTTGCCTGTAGGAAGACACAGAGTCTGGGATTTAACTCCATTTCTGAACGGAAACATACAGCATAGTTCTCATCCATAGTTCACACTCTGCTTTAGAGCGAGAAGCACGCTCTTGCTTTCTAAAGTCTCTAAGACAGCAGGAAACGTGAGTGTGCTGAGAACAAAAGAACGATGTTTCCTACACATACGGACCATATGTAGTCCAAATCTGCTTCTGAAACTGATACAAAGCACTGGTCCTCTAACATTCAATGCTTGTCAGTTAAGATGAGAAACGTGTGAGCTTAGTGAATGATGTAGTTCCTTTGAACTGAAAAGTGACTGCCCTTACCTGAAACGAAGTCTTGCATGTAGTAAGACTCAGAGCCTGAGATTTAACTCATTTCTGAAGGAAAACACACAGCATAGTTCTCTTCCATGGATCACACTCTGCTTTAGAGTGAGAAGCACACTCTTGCTTTATAGATTCTCTAATACAGCAGGAAATCTGAGTGTGCCCAGAAAAAAAGAACGGTGTTTCCTACACATAAGGACAATATGTAATCCAAATCTTCTTCTGAAAGTGATAGAATGCACTGGTCCTCTAACATCCAATGCTTGTCAGTTAAGATGAGAAACGTGTGAGTTTTGTGAAAGATGTAGTTCGTTTGAGCAGAAAAGTGACTGCCCTTACCTGAATTGAAGTCTTGCTTGTAGGAAGACTCAGAGCCTGGGATTTAACTCCATTTCTGAAGTAAAACACACAGCCGTGTAATCATCCATTGATCAAACTCTGCTTTAGAACAAGAAGCACGCTCTTGCTTTCTAGATTCAATAAGAGAGCAGGAAATGTGAGTGTGCTGAGAACAAAAGAACGGTGTCCTACCCTTACGGACATTATATAGTCCAACTCTGCATCTGAAACTGATACAAAACCCTGGTCCTCTAACATCCAATGCTTGTCTGTTAAGATGAGAAACGTGTGAGCTCCGTGAATGATGTAGTTCGTTTGAGCTGAAAAGTGACTGCCCTTACCTGAAACAAAGTCTTGCTTGTAGGAAGACACAGAGCCTTGGATTTAACTCCTTTTCTGAAGGGAAACACACAGCATAGTTCTCATCCATGGAACACACTCTGTTTTAGAGCGAGAAGCACACTCTTGCTTTGTAGAGTCTCTAATACAGCAGGAAATCTGAGTGTGCCCGGAACAAAAGAACGGTGTTTCCTACACATATGGACCATATGTAGTACAAATCTGCTTCTGAAACTGATACAAAGGACTGACCATCTAACATCCAATGCTTGTCAGTTAAGATGAGAAACGTGTGAGCTTCATGAACGATGTAGTTCGTTTGAGCAGAAAAGTGACTGCCCTTACCTGAAACGAAGTCTTGCCTGTAGGAAGACTCAGAGCCTGGGATTTAACTCCATTTCTGCAGTCAAGCACACAGCATAGTTCTCATCCATGGATCACACTCTGCTTTAGAGCAAGAAGCGCACTCTTGCTTTCCAGAGTCTCTAATACAGCAGGAAATCTGATTGTGCCCAGAACAAAAGAAAGGTGTTTCCTACACATACGGACTCTATGTAGTCCTAATCTTCTTCTGAAACTGATACAATGCACTGGTCTCTAATATCCAATGCTTGTCAGTTAAGATGTGAAACGTGTGAGCTTCGTGAACGATGTAGTTCCTTTGAGCAGAAAAGTGACTGCCCTTACCTGAAACAAAGTCTTGCTTGTAGGGAGACTCAGAGCCTGGGATTTAACTCCAATTCTGAAGTGAAACACACCGCATTGTCTCATCCATTGATCACCCTCTGCTTTAGAACAAGAAGCACGCTTTTGCTTTCTAGAGTCTCTAAGACAGCAGGAAACGTGAGTGTGCTGAGAACAAAAGAACGGTGTTTCCTACACATACGGACAATATCTAGTCCAACTCTGCTTCTGAAACTGATACAAAGCACTGGTCCTCTAACATCAAATGCTTGTCTGTTAAGATGAGAAACGTGTGAGCTTAGTGAATGATGTAGTTCCTTAGAACTGAAAAGTGACTGCCCTTACCTGGAACGAAGTCTTGCTTGTAGTAAGAAACAGAGCCTGGGATTTAAGTCCATTTCTGAATGGAAACACACAGCATAGTTCTCATCCATGGATCACACTCTGCTTTAGAGCGAGAAGCACACTCTTTCTTTCTAGATTCTCTAATACAGCAGGAAATCTGAGTGTGCCCAGAACAAAAGAAGGGCGTTTCCTACACATATGGACCTTATGTAGTCCAAATCTGCTTCTGAAACTGATACAAAGCACTGACCATCTTACATCCAATGCTTGTCAGTTAAGATGAGAAACGTGTGAGCTTCGTGAATGATGTAGTTCGTTTGAGCAGAAAAGTGACTGCCCTTACCTGAAACGAAGTCTTGCCTGTAGGAAGACTCAGAGCCTGGGATTTAACTCCATTTCTGCAGTCAAGCACACAGCATAGTTCTCATCCATGGATCACACTCTGCTTTAGAGCAAGAAGCGCACTCTTGCTTTCTAGAGTCTCTAAGACAGCAGGAAATCTGAGTGTGCACAGAACAAAAGAACGGTGTTTCCTACACATACGGACTATATGTAGTCCAAATCTTCTTCTGAAACTGATAAAATGCACTGGTCCTCTAACATCCAGTGCTTGTCAGTTAAGATGAGAAACGTGTGAGCTTAGTGAATGATGTAGTTCCTTTGCAATGAAAAGTGACTGCCCTTACCTGAAACGAAGTCTTGCTTTTAGTAAGACACAGAGCCTGGTATTTAAGTCCATTTCTGAAGGGAAACACACAGCATAGTTCTCATCCATGGATCACACTCTGCTTTAGAGCGAGAAGCACACTCTAGCTTTCTAGACTCTCTAATACAGCAGGAAATCTGAGTGTGCCAGAACAAAAGAACAGTGTTTCCTACACATATGGACCATATGTAGTCCAAATCTGCTTCTGAAACTGATACAAAGCACTGACCCTCTAACATCCAATGCTTGTCAGTTAAGATGAGAAATGTGTGAGCTTCGTGAATGATGTAGTTAGTTTGAGCAGAAAAGTGACTGCCCTTACCTGATACGAAGTCTTGCCTGTTGGAAGACACAGAGCCTGGGATTTAACTCCATTTCTGAAGGGAAACACACAGCATAGTTCTCATCCATGGATCACACTCTGCTTTAGAGCTAGAAGCATGCTCTTGCTTTCTAGAGTCTCTAATACAGCAACAAATCTGATTGTGCCCAGAACAAAAGAAAGGTGTTTCCTACACATACGGACTATATGTAGTCCTAATCTTCTTCTGAAACTGATACAATGCACTGGTCCTCTAATATCCAATGCTTGTCAGTTAAGATGTGAAACGTGTGAGCTTCGTGAACGATGTAGTTCCTTTGAGCAGAAAAGTGACTGCCCTTACCTGAAACGAAGTCTTGCTTGTCGGGAGACTCAGAGCCTGGGATTTAACTCCAATTCTGAAGTGAAACACACAGCATTGTCTCATCCATTGATCACACTCTGCTTTAGAACAAGAAGCACGCTCTTGCTTTCTAGAGTCTCTAAGACAGCAGGAAACGTGAGTGTGCTGAGAACAAAAGAACGGTGTTTCCTACACATACGGACCATATCTAGTCCAACTCTGCTTCTGAAACTGATACAAAGCACTGGTCCTCTAACATCCAATGCTTGTCTGTTAAGAAGAGAAACGTGTGAGCTTAGTGAATGATGTAGTTCCTTTGAACTGAAAAGTGACTGCCCTTACCTGAAACGAAGTCTTGCTTGTAGTAAGAAACAGAGCCTGGGATTTAAGTCCATTTCTGAATGGAAACACACAGCATAGTTCTCATCCATGGATCACACTCTGCTTTAGAGCGAGAAGCACACTCTTTCTTTCTAGATTCTCTAATACAGCAGGAAATCTGAGTGTGCCAAGAACAAAAGAACGGTGTTTCCTACACATATGGACCTTATGTAGTCCAAATCTGCTTCTGAAACTGATACAAAGCACTGACTATCTTACATCCAATGCTTGTCAGTTATGATGAGAAACGTGTGAGCCTCGTGATCGGTGTAGTTCGTTTGAGCAGAAAAGTGACTGCCCTTACCTGAATTGAAGTCTTGCTTGTAGGAAGACTCAGAGCCTGGGATTTAACTCCATTTCTGAAGTAAAACACACAGCCGTGTAATCATCCATTGATCAAACTCTGCTTTAGAACAAGAAGCACGCTCTTGCTTTCTAGATTCTCTAAGACAGCAGGAAATGTGAGTGTGCTGAGAACAAAAGACCAGTGTTTCCTACCCTTACGGACATTATATAGTCCAACTCTGCATCTGAAACTGATACAAAACCCTGGTCCTCTAAAATCCAATGCTTCTCTGTTAAGATGAGAAACGTGTGATCTTCGTGAATGATGTAGTTCGTTTGAGCTGAAAAGTGACTGCCCTTACCTGAAAGGAAGTCTTGCCTGTAGGAAGACACAGAGTCTGGGATTTAACTCCATTTCTGAACGGAAACATACAGCATAGGTCTCATCCATGGTTCACACTCTGCTTTAGAGCGAGAAGCACGCTCTTGCTTTCTAAAGTCTCTAAGACAGCAGGAAACGTGAGTGTACTGAGAACAAACGAACGGTGTTCCTACACTTACGGACCATATCTAGTCCAACTCTGCTTCTGAAAGTGATACAAAGCACTAGTCCTCTAACATCCAATGCTTGTCTGTTAAGATGAGAAACATATGAGCTCAGTGAAGGATGTAGTTCGTTTGAGCTGAAAAGTGACTGCCCGTACCTGAAACGAAGTCTTGCTTGTAGGAAGACTCAGAGCATGGGATTTAACTCCATTTCTGAGGTGAAACACACAGCAGTGTTCTCATCCAACGATCACACTCTGCTTTAGAACAAGAAGCACGATCGTGCTTTCTAGAGTCTCTAAGACAGCAGGAAACGTGAGTTTGCTGAGAACAAAAGAATGGTGTTTCCTACACATACGGACGATATCTAGTCCAACTCTTCTTATGAAACTGATACAAAGCACTGGTCCTCTAACAGCCAATGCTTGTCTGTTAAGATGAGAAACGTGTGAGCTTCGTGAATGATGTAGTTCGTTTGAGCTGAAAAGTGACTGCCCTTACCTGAAAGGAAGTCTTGCCTGTAGGAAGACACATAGTCTGGGATTTAACTCCATTTCTGAACGGAAACATACAGCATAGGTCTCATCCATGGATCACACTCTGCTTTAGAGCGAGAAGCACGCTCTTGCTTTCTAAAGTCTCTAAGACAGCAGGAAACGTGAGTGTGCTGAGAACAAAAGAACGGTGTTAATACATATACGGACCATATCTAGTCCAACTCTGCTTCTGAAAGTGATACAAAGCACTGGTCCTCTAACATCCAATGCTTGTCAGTTAAGATGAGAAACGTGTGAGCTTAGTGAATGATGTAGTTCCTTTGAACTGAAAAGTGACTGCCCTTACCTGAAACGAAGTCTTGCATGTAGTAAGACTCAGAGCCTGAGATTTAACTCATTTCTGAAGGAAAACACACAGCATAGTTCTCTTCCATGGATCACACTCTGCTTTAGAGTGAGAAGCACACTCTTGCTTTATAGATTCTCTAATACAGCAGGAAATCTGAGTGTGCCCAGAAAAAAAGAACGGTGTTTCCTACACATAAGGACAATATGTAATCCAAATCTTCTTCTGAAAGTGATAGAATGCACTGGTCCTCTAACATCCAATGCTTGTCAGTTAAGATGAGAAACGTGTGAGTTTTGTGAAAGATGTAGTTCGTTTGAGCAGAAAAGTGACTGCCCTTACCTGAATTGAAGTCTTGCTTGTAGGAAGACTCAGAGCCTGGGATTTAACTCCATTTCTGAAGTAAAACACACAGCCGTGTAATCATCCATTGATCAAACTCTGCTTTAGAACAAGAAGCACGCTCTTGCTTTCTAGATTCAATAAGAGAGCAGGAAATGTGAGTGTGCTGAGAACAAAAGAACGGTGTCCTACCCTTACGGACATTATATAGTCCAACTCTGCATCTGAAACTGATACAAAACCCTGGTCCTCTAACATCCAATGCTTGTCTGTTAAGATGAGAAACGTGTGAGCTCCGTGAATGATGTAGTTCGTTTGAGCTGAAAAGTGACTGCCCTTACCTGAAACAAAGTCTTGCTTGTAGGAAGACACAGAGCCTTGGATTTAACTCCTTTTCTGAAGGGAAACACACAGCATAGTTCTCATCCATGGAACACACTCTGTTTTAGAGCGAGAAGCACACTCTTGCTTTGTAGAGTCTCTAATACAGCAGGAAATCTGAGTGTGCCCGGAACAAAAGAACGGTGTTTCCTACACATATGGACCATATGTAGTACAAATCTGCTTCTGAAACTGATACAAAGGACTGACCATCTAACATCCAATGCTTGTCAGTTAAGATGAGAAACGTGTGAGCTTCATGAACGATGTAGTTCGTTTGAGCAGAAAAGTGACTGCCCTTACCTGAAACGAAGTCTTGCCTGTAGGAAGACTCAGAGCCTGGGATTTAACTCCATTTCTGCAGTCAAGCACACAGCATAGTTCTCATCCATGGATCACACTCTGCTTTAGAGCAAGAAGCGCACTCTTGCTTTCCAGAGTCTCTAATACAGCAGGAAATCTGATTGTGCCCAGAACAAAAGAAAGGTGTTTCCTACACATACGGACTCTATGTAGTCCTAATCTTCTTCTGAAACTGATACAATGCACTGGTCTCTAATATCCAATGCTTGTCAGTTAAGATGTGAAACGTGTGAGCTTCGTGAACGATGTAGTTCCTTTGAGCAGAAAAGTGACTGCCCTTACCTGAAACAAAGTCTTGCTTGTAGGGAGACTCAGAGCCTGGGATTTAACTCCAATTCTGAAGTGAAACACACCGCATTGTCTCATCCATTGATCACCCTCTGCTTTAGAACAAGAAGCACGCTTTTGCTTTCTAGAGTCTCTAAGACAGCAG
Organism: Onychomys leucogaster; assembly: GCA_949786385.1. Lineage (NCBI taxonomy): Eukaryota > Metazoa > Chordata > Mammalia > Rodentia > Cricetidae > Onychomys > Onychomys leucogaster. Next base: position 333,349 of record CATKUP010000278.1, read on the forward strand.
GAAACGTGAGTGTGCTGAGAACAAAAGAACGGTGTTTCCTACACATACGGACAATATCTAGTCCAACTCTGCTTCTGAAACTGATACAAAGCACTGGTCCTCTAACATCAAATGCTTGTCTGTTAAGATGAGAAACGTGTGAGCTTAGTGAATGATGTAGTTCCTTAGAACTGAAAAGTGACTGCCCTTACCTGGAACGAAGTCTTGCTTGTAGTAAGAAACAGAGCCTGGGATTTAAGTCCATTTCTGAATGGAAACACACAGCATAGTTCTCATCCATGGATCACACTCTGCTTTAGAGCGAGAAGCACACTCTTTCTTTCTAGATTCTCTAATACAGCAGGAAATCTGAGTGTGCCCAGAACAAAAGAAGGGCGTTTCCTACACATATGGACCTTATGTAGTCCAAATCTGCTTCTGAAACTGATACAAAGCACTGACCATCTTACATCCAATGCTTGTCAGTTAAGATGAGAAACGTGTGAGCTTCGTGAATGATGTAGTTCGTTTGAGCAGAAAAGTGACTGCCCTTACCTGAAACGAAGTCTTGCCTGTAGGAAGACTCAGAGCCTGGGATTTAACTCCATTTCTGCAGTCAAGCACACAGCATAGTTCTCATCCATGGATCACACTCTGCTTTAGAGCAAGAAGCGCACTCTTGCTTTCTAGAGTCTCTAAGACAGCAGGAAATCTGAGTGTGCACAGAACAAAAGAACGGTGTTTCCTACACATACGGACTATATGTAGTCCAAATCTTCTTCTGAAACTGATAAAATGCACTGGTCCTCTAACATCCAGTGCTTGTCAGTTAAGATGAGAAACGTGTGAGCTTAGTGAATGATGTAGTTCCTTTGCAATGAAAAGTGACTGCCCTTACCTGAAACGAAGTCTTGCTTGTAGTAAGACACAGAGCCTGGTATTTAAGTCCATTTCTGAAGGGAAACACACAGCATAGTTCTCATCCATGGATCACACTCTGCTTTAGAGCGAGAAGCACACTCTAGCTTTCTAGACTCTCTAATACAGCAGGAAATCTGAGTGTGCCAGAACAAAAGAACAGTGTTTCCTACACATATGGACCATATGTAGTCCAAATCTGCTTCTGAAACTGATACAAAGCACTGACCCTCTAACATCCAATGCTTGTCAGTTAAGATGAGAAATGTGTGAGCTTCGTGAATGATGTAGTTAGTTTGAGCAGAAAAGTGACTGCCCTTACCTGATACGAAGTCTTGCCTGTTGGAAGACACAGAGCCTGGGATTTAACTCCATTTCTGAAGGGAAACACACAGCATAGTTCTCATCCATGGATCACACTCTGCTTTAGAGCTAGAAGCATGCTCTTGCTTTCTAGAGTCTCTAATACAGCAACAAATCTGATTGTGCCCAGAACAAAAGAAAGGTGTTTCCTACACATACGGACTATATGTAGTCCTAATCTTCTTCTGAAACTGATACAATGCACTGGTCCTCTAATATCCAATGCTTGTCAGTTAAGATGTGAAACGTGTGAGCTTCGTGAACGATGTAGTTCCTTTGAGCAGAAAAGTGACTGCCCTTACCTGAAACGAAGTCTTGCTTGTCGGGAGACTCAGAGCCTGGGATTTAACTCCAATTCTGAAGTGAAACACACAGCATTGTCTCATCCATTGATCACACTCTGCTTTAGAACAAGAAGCACGCTCTTGCTTTCTAGAGTCTCTAAGACAGCAGGAAACGTGAGTGTGCTGAGAACAAAAGAACGGTGTTTCCTACACATACGGACCATATCTAGTCCAACTCTGCTTCTGAAACTGATACAAAGCACTGGTCCTCTAACATCCAATGCTTGTCTGTTAAGAAGAGAAACGTGTGAGCTTAGTGAATGATGTAGTTCCTTTGAACTGAAAAGTGACTGCCCTTACCTGAAACGAAGTCTTGCTTGTAGTAAGAAACAGAGCCTGGGATTTAAGTCCATTTCTGAATGGAAACACACAGCATAGTTCTCATCCATGGATCACACTCTGCTTTAGAGCGAGAAGCACACTCTTTCTTTCTAGATTCTCTAATACAGCAGGAAATCTGAGTGTGCCAAGAACAAAAGAACGGTGTTTCCTACACATATGGACCTTATGTAGTCCAAATCTGCTTCTGAAACTGATACAAAGCACTGACTATCTTACATCCAATGCTTGTCAGTTATGATGAGAAACGTGTGAGCCTCGTGATCGGTGTAGTTCGTTTGAGCAGAAAAGTGACTGCCCTTACCTGAATTGAAGTCTTGCTTGTAGGAAGACTCAGAGCCTGGGATTTAACTCCATTTCTGAAGTAAAACACACAGCCGTGTAATCATCCATTGATCAAACTCTGCTTTAGAACAAGAAGCACGCTCTTGCTTTCTAGATTCTCTAAGACAGCAGGAAATGTGAGTGTGCTGAGAACAAAAGACCAGTGTTTCCTACCCTTACGGACATTATATAGTCCAACTCTGCATCTGAAACTGATACAAAACCCTGGTCCTCTAAAATCCAATGCTTCTCTGTTAAGATTAGAAACGTGTGAGCTTCGTGAATGATGTAGTTCGTTTGAGCTGAAAAGTGACTGCCCTTACCTGAAAGGAAGTCTTGCCTGTAGGAAGACACAGAGTCTGGGATTTAACTCCATTTCTGAACGGAAACATACAGCATAGGTCTCATCCATGGTTCACACTCTGCTTTAGAGCGAGAAGCACGCTCTTCCTTTCTAAAGTCTCTAAGACCGCAGGAAACGTGAGTGTGCTGAGAACAAACGAACGGTGTTCCTACACTTACGGACCATATCTAGTCCAACTCTGCTTCTGAAAGTGATACAAAGCACTGGTCCTCTAACAGCCAATGCTTGTCTGTTAAGATGAGAAACGTGTGAGCTTCGTGAACGATGTAGTTCGTTTGAGCAGAAAAGTGACTGCCCTTACCTGAAACGAAGTCTTGACTGTAGGAAGATACAGAGCCTGGGATTTAACTCCATTTCTGAAGGGAAACACACAGCATAGTTCTCATCCATGGATCACACTCTGCTTTAGAGCAAGAAGCACCCTCTTGCTTTCTAGATTCTCTAATACAGCAGGAAATCTGAGTGTGCCCAGAACAAAAGAACGGTGTTTCCTACACATATGGACCATATGTAGTCCAAATCTTCTTCTGAAACTGATACAATGCACTGGTCCTCTAACATCCAATGGTTGTCAGTTAAGATGAGAAACGTGTGAGCTTCGTGAAGGATGTAGTTCCTTTGAGCAGAAAAGTGACAGCCCTTACCTGAAACAAAGTCTTGCTTGTAGGGAGACTCAGAGCATGGGATTTAACTACATTTCTGAAGTGAAACACACAACATTGTCTCATCCATTGATCACACTCTGCTTTAGAGCGAGAAGCACACGCTTGCTTTATAGAGTCTCTAATACAGCAGGAAAACATGAATGTGCCTAGAACAAAAGAACGGTGTTTCCTACACATAAGGACAATATGTAATCCAAATCTTCTTCTGAAACTGATAGAATGTACTGGTCCTCTAACAGCCAATGCTTGTCTGTTAAGATGAGAAACGTGTGAGCTTCGTGAACGATGTAGTTCCTTTGAGCAGAAAAGTGACTGCCCTTACCTGAAACGAAGTCTTGCTTGTAGGGAGACTCAGAGCCTGGGATTTAACTCCAATTCTGAAGTGAAACACCCAGCATTGTCTCATCCATTGATCACACTCTGCTTTAGAACAAGAAGCACGCTCTTGCTTTCTAGAGTCTCTAAGACAGCAGGAAACTTGAGTGTGCTGAGAGCAAAAGAACGCTGTTCCTACACATACGGACCATATCTAGTCCAACTATGCTTCTGAAAGTGATACAAAGCACTAGTCCTCTAACATCCAATGCTTGTCTGTTAAGATGAGAAATGTGTGAGCCCCGTGAACGATGTAGTTCGTTTGAGCTGAAAAGTGACTGCCCTTACCTGAAACGAAGTCTTGCTTGTAGGAAGACACAGAGGCTGGGATTTAACTCCATTTCTGAAGTGAAACACACAGCATAGTTCGCATCCATGGACCACACTCTGCTTTAGAGCAAGAATCACACGCTTGCTTTCTAGAGTCTCTAAGACAGCAGGAAATCTGAGTGTGCCCAGAACAAAAGAACGGTGTTTCCTACACATACGGACTATATGTAGTCCAAATCTCCTTCTGAAACTGATAGAATGCACTGGTCCTCTAACATCCAATGCTTGTCTGTTAAGATGAGAAACGTGTGAGCTTTGTGAATGATGTAGTTCCTTTGAACTGAAAAGTGACTGCCCTTACCTGAAACGAAGTCTTGCTTGTAGTAAGACACAGAGCCTGGGATTTAACTCCATTTCTGAAGGGAAACACACAGCATAGTTCTCATCCATGAATCACACTCTGCTTTAGAGCGAGAAGCACACTCTAGCTTTCTAGAGTCTCTAACACAGCAGGAAATCTGAGTGTTCACAGAACAAAAGAGCGGTGTTTCCTACACATACGGACCATATCTAGTGCAAATCTGCTTCTGAAACTGATACAAAGCACTGACCCTCTAACATCCAATGCTCCTCAGTTAAGATGAGAAACGTGTGAGCTTCGTGAACGATGTAGTTAGTTTGAGGAGAAAAGTGACTGCCCTTACCTGAATTGAAGTCTTGCTTGTAGGAAGACTCAGAGCCTGGGATTTAACTTCATTTCTGAAGTAAAACACACAGGAGTGTAATCATCCATTGATCACACTCTGCTTTAGAACAAGAAGCACGCTCTTGCTTTCTAGAGTCTCTAAGACAGCAGGAAATGTGAGTGTGCTGAGAACAAAATAACGGTGTTTCCTACACATACGGACATTATATTATCGAACTCTGCTTCTGAAACTGATACAAAGCACTGGTCCTCTAACATCCAATGCTTGTCTGTTAAGATGAGAAATGTGTGAGCTCAGTGAACGATGTAGTTCGTTTGAGCTGAAAAGTGACTGCCCTTACCTGAAACGAAGTCTTGCCTGTAGGAAGACACAGAGCCTGGGATTTAACTCCATTTCTGAAGGGAAACACACAGCACAGTTCTCATCCATGGATCACACTCTGCTTTAGAGCAAGAAGCACGCTCTTGCTTTCTAGAGTCTCTAATACAGCAGGAAATCTGATTGTGCCCAGAACAATAGAACGGTGTTTCCTACATATACGGACTATATGTAGTCCTAATCTTCTTCTGAAACTGATACAATGCACTGGTCCTCTAATATCCAATGCTTGTCAGTTAAGATGAGAAACGTGTGAGCTTCGTGAACGATGTAGTTTCTTTGAGCAGAAAAGTGACTGCCCTTACCTGAAACGAAGTCTTGCTTGTAGGGAGACTCAGAGCCTGGGATTTAACTCCAATTCTGAAGTGAAACACACAGCATTGTCTCATCCATTGATCACACTCTGCTTTAGAACAAGAAGCACGCTCTTGCTTTCTAGAGTCTCTAAGACAGCAGGAAACGTGAGTGTGCTGAGAACAAAAGAACGGTGTTCCTACACATACGGACCATATCTAGTCCAACTCTGCTTCTGAAAGTGATACAAAGCACTAGTCCTCTAACTTCCAATGCTTGTCTGTTAAGATGAGAAACGTGTGAGCTTCGTGAAGGATGTAGTTCCTTTGAGCAGAAAAGTGACAGCCCTTACCTGAAACAAACTCTTGATTGTAGGGAGACTCAGAGCATGGGCTTTAACTACATTTCTGAAGTGAAACACACAACATTGTCTCATCCATTGATCACACTCTGCTTTAGAGCGAGAAGCACACGCTTGCTTTATAGAGTCTCTAATACAGCAGGAAAACATGAATGTGCCTAGAACAAAAGAACGGTGTTTCCTACACATAAGGACAATATGTAATCCAAATCTTCTTCTGAAACTGATAGAATGTACTGGTCCTCTAACAGCCAATGCTTGTCTGTTAAGATGAGAAACGTGTGAGCTTCGTGAACGATGTAGTTCCTTTGAGCAGAAAAGTGACTGCCCTTACCTGAAACGAAGTCTTGCTTGTAGGGAGACTCAGAGCCTGGGATTTACCTCCAATTCTGAAGTGAAACACACAGCATTGTCTCATCCATTGATCACACTCTGCTTTAGAACAAGAAGCACGCTCTTGCTTTCTAGAGTCTCTAAGACAGCAGGAAACTTGAGTGGGCTGAGAGCAAAAGAACGCTGTTCCTACACATACGAACCATATCTAGTCCAACTATGCTTCTAAAAGTGATACAAAGCACTAGTCCTCTAACATCCAATGCTTGTCTGTTAAGATGAGAAATGTGTGAGCCCCGTGAACGATGTAGTTCGTTTGAGCTGAAAAGTGACTGCCCTTACCTGAAACGAAGTCTTGCTTGTAGGAAGACACAGAGGCTGGGATTTAACTCCATTTCTGAAGTGAAACACACAGCATAGTTCGCATCCATGGACCACACTCTGCTTTAGAGCAAGAATCACACGCTTGCTTTCTAGAGTCTCTAAGACAGCAGGAAATCTGAGTGTGCCCAGAACAAAAGAACGGTGTTTCCTACACATACGGACTATATGTAGTCCAAATCTCCTTCTGAAACTGATAGAATGCACTGGTCCTCTAACATCCAATGCTTGTCTGTTAAGATGAGAAACGTGTGAGCTTTGTGAATGATGTAGTTCCTTTGAACTGAAAAGTGACTGCCCTTACCTGAAACGAAGTCTTGCTTGTAGTAAGACACAGAGCCTGGGATTTAACTCCATTTCTGAAGGGAAACACACAGCATAGTTCTCATCCATGAATCACACTCTGCTTTAGAGCGAGAAGCACACTCTAGCTTTCTAGAGTCTCTAACACAGCAGGAAATCTGAGTGTTCACAGAACAAAAGAGCGGTGTTTCCTACACATACAGACCATATCTAGTGCAAATCTGCTTCTGAAACTGATACAAAGCACTGACCCTCTAACATCCAATGCTCGTCAGTTAAGATGAGAAACGTGTGAGCTTCGTGAACGATGTAGTTAGTTTGAGGAGAAAAGTGACTGCCCTTACCTGAATTGAAGTCTTGCTTGTAGGAAGACTCAGAGCCTGGGATTTAACTCCATTTCTGAAGTAAAACACACAGCAGTGTAATCATCCATTGATCACACTCTGCTTTAGAACAAGAAGCACGCTCTTGCTTTCTAGAGTCTCTAAGACAGAAGGAAATGTGAGTGTGCTGAGAACAAAATAACGGTGTTTCCTACACATACGGACATTATATATTCGAACTCTGCTTCTGAAACTGATACAAAGCACTGGTCTTCTAAAATCCAATGCTTGCCTGTTAAGATGAGAAACGTGTGAGCTTCGTGAACGATGTAGTTCGTTTGAGCAGAAAAGTGACTGCCCTTACCTGAAACGAATTCTTGCCTGTAGGAAGACACAGAGCCTGGGATTTAACTCCATTTCTGAAGGGAAACACACAGCATAGATCTCATCCATGGATCACACTCTGCTTTAGAGCAAGAAGCACGCTCTTGCTTTCTATAGTCTCTAATACAGCAGGAAATATGATTGTGCCCAGAACAAAAGAACGGTGTTTCCTACACATACGGACTATATGTAGTCCTAATCTTCTTCTGAAACTGATACAATGCACTGGTCCTCTAATATCCAATGCTTGTCAGTTAAGATGAGAAACGTGTGAGCTTCGTGAACGATGTAGTTCCTTTGAGCAGAAAAGTGACTGCCCTTACCTGAAACGAAGTCTTGCTTGTAGGAAGACTCAGAGCATGGGATTTAACTCCAATTCTGAAGTGAAACACACAGCATTGTCTCATCGATTGATCACACTCTGCTTTAGAACAAGAAGCACGCTCTTGCTTTCTAGATTCTCTAAGACAGCAGGAAACGTGAGTGTGCTGAGAACAAAAGAACGGTGTTTCCTACACATACGGACCATATCTAGTCCAACTCTGCTTCTGAAACTGATACAAAGCACTGACCCTCTAACATCCAATGCTCGTCAGTTAAGATGAGAAACGTGTGAGCTTCGTGAACGATGTAGTTAGTTTGAGGAGAAAAGTGACTGCCCTTACCTGAATTGAAGTCTTGCTTGTAGGAAGACTCAGAGCTTGGGATTTAACTCCATTTCTGAAGTAAAACACACAGCAGTGTAATCATCCATTGATCACACTCTGCTTTAGAACAAGAAGCACGCTCTTGCTTTCTAGAGTCTCTAAGACAGCAGGAAATGTGAGTGTGCTGAGAACAAAATAACGGTGTTTCCTACACATACAGACATTATATAGTCGAACTCTGCTTCTGAAGCTGATACAAAGCACTGGTCTTCTAAAATCCAATGCTTGCCTGTTAAGATGAGAAACGTGTGAGCTTCGTGAACGATGTAGTTCCTTTGAGCAGAAAAGTGACTGCCCTTACCTGAAACGAAGTCTTGCTTGTAGGGAGACTCAGAGCCTGGGATTTAACTCCAATTCTGAAGTGAAACACACAGCATTGTCTCATCCATTGATCACACTCTGCTTTAGAACAAGAAGCACGCTCTTGCTTTCTAGAGTCTCTAAGACAGCAGGAAACGTGAGTGTGCTGAGAACAAAAGAACGGTGTTCCTACACATACGAACCATATCTAGTCCAACTCTGCTTCTGAAAGTGATACAAAGCACTAGTCCTCTAACATCCAATGCTTGTCATTTAAGATGAGAAATGTGTGAGCCCAGTGAACGATGTAGTTCGTTTGAGCTGAAAAGTGACTGCCCTTACCTGAAACGAAGTCTTGCTTGTAGGAAGACACAGAGCCTGGGATTTAACTCCATTTCGGAAGTGAAACACACAGCATAGTTCGCATCCATGGACCACACTCTGCTTTAGAGCAAGAATCACACTCTTGCTTTCTAGAGTCTCTAAGACAGCAGGAAATCGGAGTGTGCCCAGAAGAAAAGAACGGTGTTTCCTACACATACGGACTATATGTAGTCCAAATCTCCTTCTGAAACTGATAGAATGCACTGGTCCTCTAACATCCAATGCTTGTCTGTTAAGATGAGAAACGTGTGAGCTTTGTGAATGATGTAGTTCCTTTGAACTGAAAAGTGACTGCCCTTACCTGAAACGAAGTCTTGCTTGTAGTAAGACACAGAGCCTGGGATTTAACTCCATTTCTGAATGGAAACACACAGCATAGTTCTCATCCATGAATCACACTCTGCTTTAGAGCGAGAAGCACACTCTAGCTTTCTAGAGTCTCTAACACAGTAGGAAATCTGAGTGTTCACAGAACAAAAGAGCGGTGTTTCCTACACATACGGACCATATCTAGTGCAAATCTGCTTCTGAAACTGATACAAAGCACTGACCCTCTAACATCCAATGCTCCTCAGTTAAGATGAGAAACGTGTGAGCTTCGTGAACGATGTAGTTAGTTTGAGGAGAAAAGTGACTGCCCTTACCTGAATTGAAGTCTTGCTTGTAGGAAGACTCAGAGCCTGGGATTTAACTTCATTTCTGAAGTAAAACACACAGGAGTGTAATCATCCATTGATCACACTCTGCTTTAGAACAAGAAGCACGCTCTTGCTTTCTAGAGTCTCTAAGACAGCAGGAAATGTGAGTGTGCTGAGAACAAAATAACGGTGTTTCCTACACATACGGACATTATATAGTCGAACTCTGCTTCTGAAACTGATACAAAGCACTGGTCCTCTAACATCCAATGCTTGTCTGTTAAGATGAGAAATGTGTGAGCTCAGTGAACGATGTAGTTCGTTTGAGCTGAAAAGTGACTGCCCTTACCTGAAACGAAGTCTTGCCTGTAGGAAGACACAGAGCCTGGGATTTAACTCCATTTCTGAAGGGAAACACACAGCACAGTTCTCATCCATGGATCACACTCTGCTTTAGAGCAAGAAGCACGCTCTTGCTTTCTAGAGTCTCTAATACAGCAGGAAATCTGATTGTGCCCAGAACAATAGAACGGTGTTTCCTACATATACGGACTATATGTAGTCCTAATCTTCTTCTGAAACTGATACAATGCACTGGTCCTCTAATATCCAATGCTTGTCAGTTAAGATGAGAAACGTGTGAGCTTCGTGAACGATGTAGTTCCTTTGAGCAGAAAAGTGACTGCCCTTACCTGAAACGAAGTCTTGCTTGTAGGGAGACTCAGAGCCTGGGATTTAACTCCAATTCTGAAGTGAAACACACAGCATTGTCTCATCCATTGATCACACTCTGCTTTAGAACAAGAAGCACGCTCTTGCTTTCTAGAGTCTCTAAGACAGCAGGAAACGTGAGTGTGCTGAGAACAAAAGAACGGTGTTCCTACACATACGGACCATATCTAGTCCAACTCTGCTTCTGAAAGTGATACAAAGCACTAGTCCTCTAACTTCCAATGCTTGTCTGTTAAGATGAGAAACGTGTGAGCTTCGTGAAGGATGTAGTTCCTTTGAGCAGAAAAGTGACAGCCCTTACCTGAAACAAACTCTTGATTGTAGGGAGACTCAGAGCATGGGATTTAACTACATTTCTGAAGTGAAACACACAACATTGTCTCATCCATTGATCACACTCTGCTTTAGAGCGAGAAGCACACGCTTGCTTTATAGAGTCTCTAATACAGCAGGAAAACATGAATGTGCCTAGAACAAAAGAACGGTGTTTCCTACACATAAGGACAATATGTAATCCAAATCTTCTTCTGAAACTGATAGAATGTACTGGTCCTCTAACAGCCAATGCTTGTCTGTTAAGATGAGAAACGTGTGAGCTTCGTGAACGATGTAGTTCCTTTGAGCAGAAAAGTGACTGCCCTTTCCTGAAACGAAGTCTTGCTTGTAGGGAGACTCAGAGCCTGGGATTTAACTCCAATTCTGAAGTGAAACACACAGCATTGTCTCATCCATTGATCACACTCTGCTTTAGAACAAGAAGCACGCTCTTGCTTTCTAGAGTCTCTAAGACAGCAGGAAACTTGAGTGTGCTGAGAGCAAAAGAACGCTGTTCCTACACATACGGACCATATCTAGTCCAACTATGCTTCTAAAAGTGATACAAAGCACTAGTCCTCTAACATCCAATGCTTGTCTGTTAAGATGAGAAATGTGTGAGCCCCGTGAACGATGTAGTTCGTTTGAGCTGAAAAGTGACTGCCCTTACCTGAAACGAAGTCTTGCTTATAGGAAGACACAGAGGCTGGGATTTAACTCCATTTCTGAAGTGAAACACACAGCATAGTTCGCATCCATGGACCACACTCTGCTTTAGAGCAAGAATCACACGCTTGCTTTCTAGAGTCTCTAAGACAGCAGGAAATCTGAGTGTGCCCAGAACAAAAGAACGGTGTTTCCTACACATACGGACTATATGTAGTCCAAATCTCCTTCTGAAACTGATAGAATGCACTGGTCCTCTAACATCCAATGCTTGTCTGTTAAGATGAGAAACGTGTGAGCTTTGTGAATGATGTAGTTCCTTTGAACTGAAAAGTGACTGCCCTTACCTGAAACGAAGTCTTGCTTGTAGTAAGACACAGAGCCTGGGATTTAACTCCATTTCTGAAGGGAAACACACAGCATAGTTCTCATCCATGAATCACACTCTGCTTTAGAGCGAGAAGCACACTCTAGCTTTCTAGAGTCTCTAACACAGCAGGAAATCTGAGTGTTCACAGAACAAAAGAGCGGTGTTTCCTACACATACAGACCATATCTAGTGCAAATCTGCTTCTGAAACTGATACAAAGCACTGACCCTCTAACATCCAATGCTCGTCAGTTAAGATGAGAAACGTGTGAGCTTCGTGAACGATGTAGTTAGTTTGAGGAGAAAAGTGACTGCCCTTACCTGAATTGAAGTCTTGCTTGTAGGAAGACTCAGAGCCTGGGATTTAACTCCATTTCTGAAGTAAAACACACAGCAGTGTAATCATCCATTGATCACACTCTGCTTTAGAACAAGAAGCACGCTCTTGCTTTCTAGAGTCTCTAAGACAGAAGGAAATGTGAGTGTGCTGAGAACAAAATAACGGTGTTTCCTACACATACGGACATTATATAGTCGAACTCTGCTTCTGAAACTGATACAAAGCACTGGTCTTCTAAAATCCAATGCTTGCCTGTTAAGATGAGAAACGTGTGAGCTTCGTGAACGATGTAGTTCGTTTGAGCAGAAAAGTGACTGCCCTTACCTGAAACGAATTCTTGCCTGTAGGAAGACACAGAGCGTGGGATTTAACTCCATTTCTGAAGGGAAACACACAGCATAGATCTCATCCATGGATCACACTCTGCTTTAGAGCAAGAAGCACGCTCTTGCTTTCTATAGTCTCTAATACAGCAGGAAATATGATTGTGCCCAGAACAAAAGAACGGTGTTTCCTACACATACGGACTATATGTAGTCCTAATCTTCTTCTGAAACTGATACAATGCACTGGTCCTCTAATATCCAATGCTTGTCAGTTAAGATGAGAAACGTGTGAGCTTCGTGAACGATGTAGTTCCTTTGAGCAGAAAAGTGACTGCCCTTACCTGAAACGAAGTCTTGCTTGTAGGAAGACTCAGAGCATGGGATTTAACTCCAATTCTGAAGTGAAACACACAGCATTGTCTCATCCATTGATCACACTCTGCTTTAGAACAAGAAGCACGCTCTTGCTTTCTAGAGTCTCTAAGACAGCAGGAAACGTGAGTGTGCTGAGAACAAAAGAACGGTGTTTCCTACACATACGGACCATATCTAGTCCAACTCTGCTTCTGAAACTGATACAAAGCACTGACCCTCTAACATCCAATGCTCGTCAGTTAAGATGAGAAACGTGTGAGCTTCGTGAACGATGTAGTTAGTTTGAGGAGAAAAGTGACTGCCCTTACCTGAATTGAAGTCTTGCTTGTAGGAAGACTCAGAGCTTGGGATTTAACTCCATTTCTGAAGTAAAACACACAGCAGTGTAATCATCCATTGATCACACTCTGCTTTAGAACAAGAAGCACGCTCTTGCTTTCTAGAGTCTCTAAGACAGCAGGAAATGTGAGTGTGCTGAGAACAAAATAACGGTGTTTCCTACACATACGGACATTATATAGTCGAACTCTGCTTCTGAAACTGATACAAAGCACTGGTCTTCTAAAATCCAATGCTTGCCTGTTAAGATGAGAAACGTGTGAGCTTCGTGAACGATGTAGTTCCTTTGAGCAGAAAAGTGACTGCCCTTACCTGAAACGAAGTCTTGCTTGTAGGGAGACTCAGAGCCTGGGATTTAACTCCAATTCTGAAGTGAAATACACAGCATTGTCTCATCCATTGATCACACTCTGCTTTAGAACAAGAAGCACGCTCTTGCTTTCTAGAGTCTCTAAGACAGCAGGAAACGTGAGTGTGCTGAGAACAAAAGAACGGTGTTCCTACACATACGAACCATATCTAGTCCAACTCTGCTTCTGAAAGTGATACAAAGCACTAGTCCTCTAACATCCAATGCTTGTCTGTTAAGATGAGAAATGTGTGAGCCCAGTGAACGATGTAGTTCGTTTGAGCTGAAAAGTGACTGCCCTTACCTGAAACGAAGTCTTGCTTGTAGGAAGACACAGAGCCTGGGATTTAACTCCATTTCTGAAGTGAAACACACAGCATAGTTCGCATCCATGGACCACACTCTGCTTTAGAGCAAGAATCACACTCTTGCTTTCTAGAGTCTCTAAGACAGCAGGAAATCTGAGTGTGCCCAGAAGAAAAGAACGGTGTTTCCTACACATACGGACTATATGTAGTCCAAATCTCCTTCTGAAACTGATAGAATGCACTGGTCCTCTAACATCCAATGCTTGTCTGTTAAGATGAGAAACGTGTGAGCTTTGTGAATGATGTAGTTCCTTTGAACTGAAAAGTGACTGCCCTTACCTGAAACGAAGTCTTGCTTGTAGTAAGACACAGAGCCTGGGATTTAACTCCATTTCTGAATGGAAACACACAGCATAGTTCTCATCCATGAATCACACTCTGCTTTAGAGCGAGAAGCACACTCTAGCTTTCTAGATTCTCTAACACAGTAGGAAATCTGAGTGTTCACAGAACAAAAGAGCGGTGTTTCCTACACATACGGACCATATCTAGTGCAAATCTGCTTCTGAAACTGATACAAAGCACTGACCCTCTAACATCCAATGCTCCTCAGTTAAGATGAGAAACGTGTGAGCTTCGTGAACGATGTAGTTAGTTTGAGGAGAAAAGTGACTGCCCTTACCTGAATTGAAGTCTTGCTTGTAGGAAGACTCAGAGCCTGGGATTTAACTTCATTTCTGAAGTAAAACACACAGGAGTGTAATCATCCATTGATCACACTCTGCTTTAGAACAAGAAGCACGCTCTTGCTTTCTAGAGTCTCTAAGACAGCAGGAAATGTGAGTGTGCTGAGAACAAAATAACTTTGTTTCCTACACATACGGACATTATATAGTCGAACTCTGCTTCTGAAACTGATACAAAGCACTGGTCCTCTAACATCCAATGCTTGTCTGTTAAGATGAGAAATGTGTGAGCTCAGTGAACGATGTAGTTCGTTTGAGCTGAAAAGTGACTGCCCTTACCTGAAACGAAGTCTTGCCTGTAGGAAGACACAGAGCCTGGGATTTAACTCCATTTCTGAAGGGAAACACACAGCACAGTTCTCATCCATGGATCACACTCTGCTTTAGAGCAAGAAGCACGCTCTTGCTTTCTAGAGTCTCTAATACAGCAGGAAATCTGATTGTGCCCAGAACAATAGAACGGTGTTTCCTACATATACGGACTATATGTAGTCCTAATCTTCTTCTGAAACTGATACAATGCACTGGTCCTCTAATATCCAATGCTTGTCAGTTAAGATGAGAAACGTGTGAGCTTCGTGAACGATGTAGTTCCTTTGAGCAGAAAAGTGACTGCCCTTACATGAAACGAAGTCTTGCTTGTAGGGAGACTCAGAGCCTGGGATTTAACTCCAATTCTGAAGTGAAACACACAGCATTGTCTCATCCATTGATCACACTCTGCTTTAGAACAAGAAGCACGCTCTTGCTTTCTAGAGTCTCTAAGACAGCAGGAAACGTGAGTGTGCTGAGAACAAAAGAACGGTGTTCCTACACATACGGACCATATCTAGTCCAACTCTGCTTCTGAAAGTGATACAAAGCACTAGTCCTCTAACTTCCAATGCTTGTCTGTTAAGATGAGAAACGTGTGAGCTTCGGGAAGGATGTAGTTCCTTTGAGCAGAAAAGTGACAGCCCTTACCTGAAACAAACTCTTGATTGTAGGGAGACTCAGAGCATGGGATTTAACTACATTTCTGAAGTGAAACACACAACATTGTCTCATCCATTTATCACACTCTGCTTTAGAGCGAGAAGCACACGCTTGCTTTATAGAGTCTCTAATACAGCAGGAAAACATGAATGTGCCTAGAACAAAAGAACGGTGTTTCCTACACATAAGGACAATATGTAATCCAAATCTTCTTCTGAAACTGATAGAATGCACTGGTCCTCTAACATCCAATGCTTGTCAGTTAAGATGAGAAACGTGTGAGCTTGGTGAAGGATGTAGTTCCTTTGAGCAGAAAAGTGACTGCCCTTACCTGAAACGAAGTCTTGCTTGTAGGAAGACTCAGAGCATGGGATTTAACTCCATTTCTGAAGTGAAACACACAGCAGTGTTCTCATCCATTGATCACACTCTGCTTTAGAACAAGAAGTACGCTCTTGCTTCCTAGAGTCTCTAAGACAACAGGAAACGTGAGGTTGCTGAGAACAAAAGAACGGTGTTTCCTACACATACGGACTATATGTAGTCAAAATCTCCTTCTGAATCTAATAGAATGCACTGGTCCTCTAACATCCAATGCTTGTCTGTTAAGATGAGAAACGTGTGAGCTTTGTGAATGATGTAGTTCCTTTGAACTGAAAAGTGACTGCCCTTACCTGAAACGAAGTCTTGCTTGTAGTAAGACACAGAGCCTGGGATTTAACTCCATTTCTGAAGGGAAACACACAGCATAGTTCTCATCCATGAATCAAACTCTGCTTTAGAGTGAGAAGCACACTCTAGCTTTCTAGAGTCTCTAACACAGCAGGAAATCTGAGTGTTCACAGAACAAAAGAGCGGTGTTTCCTACACATAGGGACCATATCTAGTGCAAATCTGCTTCTGAAACTGATACAAAGCACTGACCCTCTAACATCCAATGCTCGTCAGTTAAGATGAGAAACGTGTGAGCTTCGTGAACGATGTAGTTAGTTTGAGGAGAAAAGTGACTGCCCTTACCTGAATTGAAGTCTTGCTTGTAGGAAGACACAGAGCCTGGGATTTAACTCCATTTCTGAAGTAAAACACACAGCAGTGTAATCATCCATTGATCACACTCTGCTTTAGAACAAGAAGCACGCTCTTGCTTTCTAGAGTCTCTAAGACAGCAGGAAATGTGAGTGTGCTGAGAACAAATAACGGTGTTTCCTACACATACGGACATTATATAGTCGAACTCTGCTTCTGAAACTGATACAAAGCACTGGTCTTCTAAAATCCAATGCTTGCCTGTTAAGATGAGAAACGTGTGAGCTTCGTGAACGATGTAGGTCGTTTGAGCAGAAAAGTGACTGCCCTTACCTGAAACGAAGTCTTGCCTGTAGGAAGACACAGAGCCTGGGATTTAACTCAATTTCTGAAGGGAAACACACAGCATAGTTCTCATCCATGGATCACACTCTGCTTTAGAGCGAGAAGCACGCTCTTGCTTTCTATAGTCCCTAATACAGCAGGAAATCTGATTGTGCCCAGAAAAAGAACGGTGTTTCCTACACATACGGACAATATGTAGTCCTAATCTTCTTCTGAAACTGATACAATGCACTGGTCCTCTAATATCCAATGCTTGTCAGTTAAGATGAGAAACGTGTGAGCTTCGTGAACGATGTAGTTCCTTTGAGCTGAAAAGTGACTGCCCTTACCTGAAACGAAGTCTTGCTTGTAGAAAGACACAGAGCCTGGGATTTAACTCCATTTCTGAAGGGAACACACAGCATAGTTCTCATCCATGGATCACACTCTGCTTTAGAGCAAGAAGCACGCTCTTGCTTTCTAGAATTTCTAATACAGCAGGAAATCTGAGTGTGCCCAGAAAAAAGAACGGTGTTTCCTACACAAATGGACCATATCTAGTCCAACTCTTCTTCTGAAACTGATACAAAGCACTGGTCCTCTAACATCCAATGCTTGTCAATTAAGATGAGAAACGTGTGAGCTTTGTGAATGATGTAGTTCCTTTGAACTGAAAAGTGACTGCCCTTACCTGTAACGAAGTCTTGCTTGTAGTAAGACACAGAGCCTGGGATTTAAGTCCATTTCTGAAGGGAAACACACAGCATAGTTCTCATCCATGAATCACACTCTGCTTTAGAGGGAGAAGCACACTCTAGCTTTCTAGAGTCTCTAACACAGCAGGAAATCTGAGTGTTCACAGAACAAAAGGGCGGTGTTTCCTACACATACGGACCATATCTAGTACAAATCTGCTTCTGAAACTGATACAAAGCACTGACCCTCTAACATCCAATGCTCGTCAGTTAAGATGAGAAACGTGTGAGCTTCGTGAACGATGTAGTTAGTTTGAGGAGAAAAGTGACTGCCCTTACCTGAATTGAAGTCTTGCTTGTAGGAAGACTCAGAGCCTGGGATTTAACTCCATTTCTGAAGTAAAACACACAGCAGTGTAATCATCCATTGATCACACTCTGCTTTAGAACAAGAAGCACGCTCTTGCTTTCTAGAGTCTCTAAGACAGCAGGAAATGTGAGTGTGCTGAGAACAAAATAACGGTGTTTCCTACACATACGGACATTTTATAGTCGAACTCTGCTTCTGAAACTGATACAAAGCACTGGTCTTCTAAAATCCAATGCTTGCCTGTTAAGATGAGAAACGTGTGAGCTTCGTGAACGATGTAGTTCGTATGAGCAGAAAAGTGACTGCCCTTACCTGAAACGAAGTCTTGCCTGTACGAAGACACAGAGCCTGGGATTTAACTCCATTTCTGAAGGGAAACACACAGCATAGTTCTCATGCATGGATCACACTCTGCTTTAGAGCAAGAAGCACGCTCTTGCTTTCTAGAGTCTCTAATACAGCAGGAAATCTGATTGTGCCCAAAACAAAAGAACAGTGTTTCCTACACATACGGACTATATGTAGTCCTAATATTCTTCTGAAACTGATACAATGCACTGGACCTCTAATATCCAATGCTTGTCAGTTAAGATGAGAAACGTGTGAGCTTCGTGAACAATGTAGTTCCTTTGAGCAGAAAAGTGACTGCCCTTACCTGAAACGAAGTCTTGCTTGTAGGGAGACTCAGAGCCTGGGATTTAACTCCAATTCTGAAGTGAAACACACAGCATTGTCTCATCCATTGATCACACTCTGCTTTAGAACAAGAAGCACGCTCTTGCTTTCTAGAGTCTCTAAGAAAGCAGGAAACGTGAGTGTGCTGAGAACAAAAGAACGGTGTTTCCTACACATACGGACCATATCTAGTCCAACTCTGCTTCTGAAACTGATACAAAGCACTGGTCCTCTAACATCCAATGCTTGTCTGTTAAGATGAGAAATGTGTGAGCTCAGTGAACGATGTAGTTCGTTTGAGCTGAAAAGTGACTGCCCTTACCTGAAACGAAGTCTTGCCTGTAGGAAGACACAGAGCCTGGGATTTAACTCCATTTCTGAAGGGAAACACACAGCACAGTTCTCATCCATGGATCACACTCTGCTTTAGAGCAAGAAGCACGCTCTTGCTTTCTAGAGTCTCTAATACAGCAGGAAATCTGATTGTGCCCAGAACAATAGAACGGTGTTTCCTACATATACGGACTATATGTAGTCCTAATCTTCTTCTGAAACTGATACAATGCACTGGTCCTCTAATATCCAATGCTTGTCAGTTAAGATGAGAAACGTGTGAGCTTCGTGAACGATGTAGTTCCTTTGAGCAGAAAAGTGACTGCCCTTACCTGAAACGAAGTCTTGCTTGTAGGGAGACTCAGAGCCTGGGATTTAACTCCAATTCTGAAGTGAAACACACAGCATTGTCTCATCCATTGATCACACTCTGCTTTAGAACAAGAAGCACGCTCTTGCTTTCTAGAGTCTCTAAGACAGCAGGAAACGTGAGTGTGCTGAGAACAAAAGAACGGTGTTCCTACACATACGGACCATATCTAGTCCAACTCTGCTTCTGAAAGTGATACAAAGCACTAGTCCTCTAACTTCCAATGCTTGTCTGTTAAGATGAGAAACGTGTGAGCTTCGTGAAGGATGTAGTTCCTTTGAGCAGAAAAGTGACAGCCCTTACCTGAAACAAACTCTTGATTGTAGGGAGACTCAGAGCATGGGATTTAACTACATTTCTGAAGTGAAACACACAACATTGTCTCATCCATTGATCACACTCTGCTTTAGAGCGAGAAGCACACGCTTGCTTTATAGAGTCTCTAATACAGCAGGAAAACATGAATGTGCCTAGAACAAAAGAACGGTGTTTCCTACACATAAGGACAATATGTAATCCAAATCTTCTTCTGAAACTGATAGAATGCACTGGTCCTCTAACATCCAATGCTTGTCAGTTAAGATGAGAAACGTGTGAGCTTGGTGAAGGATGTAGTTCCTTTGAGCAGAAAAGTGACTGCCCTTACCTGAAACGAAGTCTTGCTTGTAGGAAGACTCAGAGCATGGGATTTAACTCCATTTCTGAAGTGAAACACACAGCAGTGTTCTCATCCATTGATCACACTCTGCTTTAGAACAAGAAGTACGCTCTTGCTTCCTAGAGTCTCTAAGACAGCAGGAAACGTGAGGTTGCTGAGAACAAAAGAACGGTGTTTCCTACACATACGGACTATATGTAGTCAAAATCTCCTTCTGAATCTAATAGAATGCACTGGTCCTCTAACATCCAATGCTTGTCTGTTAAGATGAGAAACGTGTGAGCTTTGTGAATGATGTAGTTCCTTTGAACTGAAAAGTGACTGCCCTTACCTGAAACGAAGTCTTGCTTGTAGTAAGACACAGAGCCTGGGATTTAACTCCATTTCTGAAGGGAAACACACAGCATAGTTCTCATCCATGAATCAAACTCTGCTTTAGAGTGAGAAGCACACTCTAGCTTTCTAGAGTCTCTAACACAGCAGGAAATCTGAGTGTTCACAGAACAAAAGAGCGGTGTTTCCTACACATAGGGACCATATCTAGTGCAAATCTGCTTCTGAAACTGATACAAAGCACTGACCCTCTAACATCCAATGCTCGTCAGTTAAGATGAGAAACGTGTGAGCTTCGTGAACGATGTAGTTAGTTTGAGGAGAAAAGTGACTGCCCTTACCTGAATTGAAGTCTTGCTTGTAGGAAGACACAGAGCCTGGGATTTAACTCCATTTCTGAAGTAAAACACACAGCAGTGTAATCATCCATTGATCACACTCTGCTTTAGAACAAGAAGCACGCTCTTGCTTTCTAGAGTCTCTAAGACAGCAGGAAATGTGAGTGTGCTGAGAACAAATAACGGTGTTTCCTACACATACGGACATTATATAGTCGAACTCTGCTTCTGAAACTGATACAAAGCACTGGTCTTCTAAAATCCAATGCTTGCCTGTTAAGATGAGAAATGTGTGAGCTTCGTGAACGATGTAGTTCGTATGAGCAGAAAAGTGACTGCCCTTACCTGAAACGAAGTCTTGCCTGTACGAAGACACAGAGCCTGGGATTTAACTCCATTTCTGAAGGGAAACACACAGCATAGTTCTCATGCATGGATCACACTCTGCTTTAGAGCAAGAAGCACGCTCTTGCTTTCTAGAGTCTCTAATACAGCAGGAAATCTGATTGTGCCCAAAACAAAAGAACAGTGTTTCCTACACATACGGACTATATGTAGTCCTAATATTCTTCTGAAACTGATACAATGCACTGGTCCTCTAATATCCAATGCTTGTCAGGTAAGATGAGAAACGTGTGAGCTTCGTGAACAATGTAGTTCCTTTGAGCAGAAAAGTGACTGCCCTTACCTGAAACGAAGTCTTGCTTGTAGGGAGACTCAGAGCCTGGGATTTAACTCCAATTCTGAAGTGAAACACACAGCATTGTCTCATCCATTGTTCACACTCTGCTTTAGAACAAGAAGCACGCTCTTGCTTTCTAGAGTCTCTAAGACAGCAGGAAACGTGAGTGTGCTGAGAACAAAAGAAAGGTGTTTCCTACACATACGGACCATATCTAGTCCAACTCTGCTTCTGAAACTGATACAAAGCACTGGTCCTCTAACATCCAATGCTTGTCTGTTAAGATGAGAAATGTGTGAGCTCAGTGAACGATGTAGTTCGTTTGAGCTGAAAAGTGACTGCCCTTACCTGAAACGAAGTCTTGCTTGTAGGAAGACACAGAGCCTGGGATTTAACTCCATTTCTGAAGGGAAACACACAGCATTGTTCTCATCCATGGATCACACTCTGCTTTAGAGCAAGAAGCACGCTCTTGCTTTCTAGAATTTCTAATACAGCAGGAAATCTGAGTGTGCCCAGAACAAAAGAACGGTGTTTCCTACACATATGGACCATATCTAGTCCAACTCTTCTTCTGAAACTGATAAAAAGCACTGGTCCTCTAACATCCAATGCTTGTCAGTTAAGATGAGAAACGTGTGAGCTTCGTGAATGATGTAGTTCATTTGAGCAGAAAAGTGACTGCCCTTACCTGAAACGAAGTCTTGCTTCTAGTAAGACACAGAGCCTGGGATTTAAGTCCATTTCTGAAGGGAAACACACAGCATAGTTCTCATCCATGGACCACACTCTGCTTTAGAGCGAGAAGCACACTCTTGCTTTGTAGAGTCTCTAATACAGCAGGAAATCTGAGTGTGCCCGGAAAAAAAGAACGGTGTTTCCTACACATATGGACCAAATGTAGTCCAAATCTGCTTCTGATACTGATACAAAGCACTGACCATCTAACATCCAATGCTTGTCAGTTAAGATGAGAAACGTGTGAGCTTCATGAACGATGTAGTTCCTTTGAGCAGAAAAGTGACTGCCCTCACCTGAAACGAATTCTTGCCTGTAGTAAGACTCAGAGCCTGGGATTTAACTCCATTTCTGAAGTCAAGCACACAGCATAGTTCTCATCTATGGATCACACTCTGCTTTAGAGCAAGAAGCACACTCTTGCTTTCTAGAGCCTCTAAGACAGCAGGAAATCTGAGTGTGCCCAGAACAAAAGAATGGTGTTTCCTACACATACGGACTATATGTAGTCCAAATCTTCTTCTGAAACTGATAGAATGCACTGGTCCTCTAACATCCAGTGCTTGTCAGTTAAGATGAGAAACGTGTGAGCTTTGTGAATGATGTAGTTCCTTTGAACTGAAAAGTGACTGCCCTTCCCTGAATTTAACTCTGCTTGTAGGAAGACTCAGAGCCTGGGATTTAACTCCATTTCTGAAGTAAAACACACAGCAGTGTAATCATCCATTGATCACACTCTGCTTTAGAGGGAGAAGCACGCTCTTGCTTTCTAGAATTTCTAATACAGCAGGAAATCTGAGTGTGCCCAGAACAAAAGAACGGTGTTTCCTACACATATGGACCATATCTAGTCCAACTCTTCTTCTGAAACTGATACAAAGCACTGGTCCTCTACCATCCAAGGCTTGTCAATTAAGATGAGAAACGTGTGAGCTTCGTGAATGGTGTAGTTCATTTGAGCAGAAAAGTGACTGCCCTTACCTGAAACGAAGTCTTGCTTGTAGTAAGACACAGAGCCTGGGATTTATCTCCATTTCTGAATGGAAACACACAGCATAGTTCTCATCCATGGATCACACTCTGCTTTAGAGCAAGAAGCCCGCTCTTGCTTTCTAGAGTATCTAATACAGCAGGAAATCTGATTGTGCCCAGAACAAAAGAACGGTGTTTCCTACACATACGGACTATATGTAGTCCTAATCTTCTTCTGAAACTGATACAATGCTCTGGTCCTCTAATATCCAATGCTTGTCAGTTAAGATGAGAAACGTGTGAGCTTCGTGAACGATGTAGTTCCTTTGACCAGAAAAGTGACTGCCCTTACCTGAAACGAAGTCTTGCTTGTAGGGAGACTCAGAGCCTGGGATTTAACTCCAATTCTGAAGTGAAACACACAGCATTATCTCATCCATTGATCACACTCTGCTTTAGAACAAGAAGCACGCTCTTGCTTTCTAGAGTCTCTAAGACAGCAGGAAACGTGAGTGTGCTGAGAACAAAAGAACGGTGTTTCCTACACATAGGGACCATATCTAGTCCAACTCTGCTTATGAAACTGATACAAATCACTGGTCCTCTAACATCCAATGCTTGTCTGTTAAGATGAGAAATGTGTGAGCTCAGTGAACGATGTAGTTCGTTTGAGCTGAAAAGTGAGTGCCCTTACCTGAAATGAAGTCTTGCTTGTAGGAAGACACAGAGCCTGGGATTTAACTCCATTTCTGAAGGGAAACACACAGCATAGTTCTTATCCATGGATCACACTCTGCTCTAGAGCAAGAAGCAAGCTCTTGCTTCTAGAATTTCTAATACAGCAGGAAATCTGAGTGTGCCCAGAATAAAAGAACGGTGTTTCCTACACATATGGACCATATCTAGTCCAACTCTTCTTCTGAAACTGATACAAAGCACTGGTCCTCTACCATCCAATGCTTGTCAATTAAGATGAGAAACGTGTGAGCTTCGTGAATTATGTAGTTCATTTGAGCAGAAAAGTGACTGCCCTTACCTGAAACGAAGTCTTGCTTGTAGTAAGACACAGAGCCTGGGATTTAAGTCCATTTCTGAAGGGAAACACACAGCATAGTTCTCATCCATGGATCACACTCTGCTTTAGAGCGAGAAGACTACTCTTGCTTTGTAGAGTCTCTAATACAGCAGGAAATCTGAGTGTGCCCGGAACAAAAGAACGGTGTTTCCTACACATATGGACCATATGTAGTCCAAATCTGCTTCTGAAACTGATACAAAGCACTGACCCTCTAACATCCAATGCTTGTCAGTTATGATGAGAAATGTGTGAGCTTCGTGAACGATGTAGTTAGTTTGAGCAGAAAAGTGACTGCCCTTACCTGAATTTAAGTCTTGCTTGTAGGAAGACTCAGAGCCTGGGATTTAACTCCATTTCTGAAGTAAAACACACAGCAGTGTAATCATCCATTGATCACACTCTGCTTTAGAGGGAGAAGCACGCTCTTGCTTTCTAGAATTTCTAATACAGCAGGAAATCTGAGTGTGCCCAGAACAAAAGAACGGAGTTTCCTACACATATGGACCATAGCTAGTCCAACTCTTCTTCTGAAACTGATACAAAGCACTGGTCCTCTACCATCCAATGCTTGTCAATTAAGATGAGAAACGTGTGAGCTTCGTGAATGGTGTAGTTCATTTGAGCAGAAAAGTGACTGCCCTTACCTGAAACGAAGTCTTTCTTGTAGTAAGACACAGAGCCTGGGATTTCTCTCCATTTCTGAATGGAAACACACAGCATAGTTCTCATCCATGGATCACACTCTGCTTTAGAGCAAGAAGCGCGCTCTTGCTTTCTAGAGTATCTAATACAGCAGGAAATCTGATTGTGCCCAGAACAAAAGAACGGTGTTTCCTACACATACAGACTATATGTAGTCCTAATCTTCTTCTGAAACTGATACAATGCACTGGTCCTCTAATATCCAATGCTTCTCAGTTAAGATGAGAAACGTGTGAGCTTCGTGAACGATGTAGTTCCTTTGAGCAGAAAAGTGACTGCCCTTACCTGAAACGAAGTCTTGCTTGTAGGGAGACTCAGAGCCTGGGATTTAACTCCAATTCTGAAGTGAAACACACAGCATTATCTCATCCATTGATCACACTCTGCTTTAGAACAAGAAGCACGCTCTTGCTTTCTAGAGTCTCTAAGACAGCAGGAAACGTGAGTGTGCTGAGAACAAAAGAACGGTGTTTCCTACACATAGGGACCATATCTAGTCCAACTCTGCTTCTGAAACTGATACAAAGCACTGGTCCTCTAACATCCAATGCTTGTCTGTTAAGATGAGAAATGTGTGAGCTCAGTGAACGATGTAGTTCGTTTGAGCTGAAAAGTGACTGCCCTTACCTGAAACGAAGTCTTGCTTTTAGGAAGACACAGAGCCTGGGATTTAACTCCATTTCTGAAGGGAAACACACAGCATAGTTCTCATCCATGGATCACACTCTGCTTTAGAGCAAGAAGCACGCTCTTGCTTTCTAGAATTTCTAATACAGCAGGAAATCTGAGTGTGCCCAGAACAAAAGAGCGGTGTTTCCTACACATATGGACCATATCTAGTCCAACTCTTCTTCTGAAACTGATACAAAGCACTGGTCCTCTAACATCCAATGCTTGTCAATTAAGATGAGAAACGTGTGAGCTTCGTGAATGATGTAGTTCATTTGAGCAGAAAAGTGACTGCCCTTAACTGAAACGAAGTCTTGCTTCTAGTAAGACACAGAGCCTGGGATTTAAGTCCATTTCTGAAGGGAAACACACAGCATAGTTCTCATCCATGGATCACACTCTGCTTTAGAGCGAGAAGACTACTCTTGCTTTGTAGAGTCTCTAATACAGCAGGAAATCTGAGTGTGCCCGGAACAAAAGAACGGTGTTTCCTACACATATGGACCATATGTAGTCCAAATCTGCTTCTGAAACTGATACAAAGCACTGACCATCTAACATCCATTGCTTGTCAGTTAAGATGAGAAACGTGTGAGCTTCGTGAACGATGTAGTTCGTTTGAGCCAAAAAGTTACTGCCCTTACCTGAAACGAAGTCTTGCCTGTAGGAAGACTCAGAGCCTGGGATTTAACTCCATTTCTGAAGTCAAGCACACAGCATAGTTCTCATCAATGGATCACACTCTGCTTTAGAGCAAGAAGAACACTCTTGCTTTCTAGAGCCTCTAAGACAGCAGGAAATCTGAGTGTGCCCAGAACAAAAGAATGGTGTTTCCTACACCTACGGACTATATGTAGTCCAAATCTTCTTCTGAAACTGATAGAATGCACTGGTCCTCTAACATCCAGTGCTTGTCAGTTAAGATGAGAAACATGTGAGCTTTGTGAATGATGTAGTTCCTTTGAACTGAAAAGTGACTGCCCTTACCTGAAACGAAGTCTTGCTTGTAGTAAGACACAGAGCCTGGGATTTAAGTCCATTTCTGAAGGGAAACATACAGCATAGTTCTCATCCATGGATCACACTCTGCTTTAGATCGTGAAGCACACTCTAGCTTTCTAGACTCTCTAATACAGCAGGAAATCTGAGTGTGCCCAGAACAAAAGAACGGTGTTTCCTACACATATGGACCATATGTAGTCCAAATCTGCTTCTGAAACTGATACAAAGCACTGACCCTCTAACATCCAATGCTTGTCAGTTAAGATGAGAAATGTGTGAGCTTCGTGAAAGATGTAGTTAGTTTGAGGAGAAAAGTGACTGCCCTACCTGAATTGAAGTCTTGTTTGTAGGAAGACTCAGAGCCTGGGATTTAACTCCATTTCTGAAGTAGAAACACACAGCAGTGTAATCATCCATTGATCACACTCTGCTTTAGAACAAGAAGCACGCTCTTGCTTTCTAGAGTCTCTAAGACAGCAGGAAATGTGAGTGTGCTGAGAACAAAATAACGGTGTTTCCTACACATACGGACATTATATAGTCGAACTCTGCTTCTGAAACTGATACAAAGCACTGGTCTTCTAAAATGCAATGCTTGCCTGTTAAGATGAGAAACGTGTGAGCTTCGTGAACGATGAAGTTCGTTTGAACAGAAAAGTGACTGCCCTTACCTGAAACGAAGTCTTGCCTGTAGGAAGACACAGAGCCTGGGATTTAACTCCATTTCTGAAGGGAAACACACAGCATAGTTCTCATCCATGGATCACACTCTGCTTTAGAGCATTAAGCACACTCTTGCTTTCTAGAGTCTCTAATACAGCAGGAAATCTGATTGTGCCCAAAACAAAAGAACAGTGTTTCCTACACATACAGACTATATGTAGTCCTGATATTCTTCTGAAACTGATACAATGCACTGGTCCTCTAATATCCAATGCTTGTCAGTTAAGATGAGAAACGTGTGAGCTTCGTGAACAATGTAGTTCCTTTGAGCAGAAAAGTGACTGCCCTTACCTGAAACGAAGTCTTGCTTGTAGGGAGACTCAGAGCCTGGGATTTAACTCCAATTCTGAAGTGAAACACACAGCATTGTCTCATCCATTGATCACACTCTGCTTTAGAACAAGAAGCACGCTCTTGCTTTCTAGAGTCTCTAAGACAGCAGGAAACGTGAGTGTGCTGAGAACAAAAGAACGGTGTTTCCTACACATAGGGACCATATCTAGTCCAACTCTGCTTCTGAAACTGATACAAAGCACTGGTCCTCTAACATCCAATGCTTGCCTGTTAAGATGAGAAATGTGTGAGCTCAGTGAACGATGTAGTTCGTTTGAGCTGAAAAGTGACTGCCCTTACCTGAAACGAAGTCTTGCTTGTAGTAAGACACAGAGCCTGGGATTTAAGTCCATTTCTGAAGGGAAACACACAGCATAGTTCTCATCCATGGATCACACTCTGCTTTAGAGCGAGAAGCACACTCTAGCTTTCTAGACTCTCTAATACAGCAGGAAATCTGAGTGTGCCCATAACAAAAGAACGGTGTTTCCTACACATATGGACCATATGTAGTCCAAATCTGCTTCTGAACCTGATACAAAGCACTGACCCTCTAACATCCAATGCTTGTCAGTTAAGATGAGAAATGTGTGAGCTTCGTGAACGTTGTAGTTAGATTGAGCAGAAAAGTGACTGCCCTTACCTGAATTTAAGTCTTGCTTGTAGGAAGACTCAGAGCCTGGGATTTAACTCCATTTCTGAAGTAAAACACACAGCAGTGTAATCATCCATTGATCACACTCTGCTTTAGAGCGAGAAGACTACTCTTGCTTTGCAGAGTCTCTAATACAGCAGGAAATCTGAGTGTGCCCGGAACAAAAGAACGGTGTTTCCTACACATATGGACGATATGTAGTCCAAATCTGCTTCTGAAACTGATACAAAGCACTGACCATCTAACATCCATTGCTTGTCAGTTAAGATGAGAAACGTGTGAGCTTCATGAACGATGTAGTTCGTTTGAGCCAAAAAGTGACTGCCCTTACCTGAAACGGAGTCTTGCTTGTAGTAAGACACAGAGCCTGGGATTTATCTCCATTTCTGAATGGAAACACACAGCATAGTTCTCATCCATGGATCACACTCTGCTTTAGAGCAAGAAGCGCGCTCTTGCTTTCTAGAGTATCTAATACAGCAGGAAATCTGATTGTGCCCAGAACAAAAGAACGGTGTTTCCTACACATACGGACTATATGTAGTCCTAATCTTCTTCTGAAACTGATACAATGCACTGGTCCTCTAATATCCAATGCTTGTCAGTTAAGATGAGAAACGTGTGAGCTTCGTGAACGATGTAGTTCCTTTGAGCAGAAAAGTGACTGCCCTTACCTGAAACGAAGTCTTGCTTGTAGGGAGACTCAGAGCCTGGGATTTAACTCCAATTCTGAAGTGAAACACACAGCATTATCTCATCCATTGATCACACTCTGCTTTAGAACAAGAAGCACGCTCATGCTTTCTAGAGTCTCTAAGACAGCAGGAAACGTGAGTGTGCTGAGAACAAAAGAACGGTGTTTCCTACACATAGGGACCATATCTAGTCCAACTCTGCTTCTGAAACTGATACAAAGCACTGGTCCTCTAACATCCAATGCTTGTCTGTTAAGATGAGAAATGTGTGAGCTCAGTGAACGATGTAGTTCGTTTGAGCTGAAAAGTGACTGCCCTTACCTGAAACGAAGTCTTGCTTTTAGGAAGACACAGAGCCTGGGATTTAACTCCATTTCTGAAGGGAAACACACAGCATAGTTCTCATCCATGGATCACACTCTGCTTTAGAGCGAGAAGACTACTCTTGCTTTGTAGAGTCTCTAATACAGCAGGAAATCTGAGTGTGCCCAGAACAAAAGAATGGTGTTTCCTACACATACAGACTATATGTAGTCCAAATCTTCTTCTGAAACTGATAGAATGCACTGGTCCTCTAACATCCAGTGCTTGTCAGTTAAGATGAGAAACGTGTGAGCTTTGTGAATGATGTAGTTCCTTTGAACTGAAAAGTGACTGCCCTTACCTGAAACGAAGTCTTGCTTGTAGTAAGACACAGAGCCTGGGATTTAAGTCCATTTCTGAAGGGAAACACACAGCATAGTTCTCATCCATGGATCACACTCTGCTTTAGATCGAGAAGCACACTCTAGCTTTCTAGACTCTCTAATACAGCAGGAAATCTGAGTGTGCCCAGAACAAAAGAACGGTGTTTCCTTCACATATGGACCATATGTAGTCCAAATCTGCATCTGAAACTGATACAAAGCACTGAACCTCTAACATCCAATGCTTGTCAGTTAAGATGAGAAATGTGTGAGCTTCGTGAAAGATGTAGTTAGTTTGAGGAGAAAAGTGACTGCCCTACCTGAATTGAAGTCTTGCTTGTAGGAAGACTCAGAGCCTGGGATTTAACTCCATTTCTGAAGGGAAACACACAGCAGTGTAATCATCCATTGATCACACTCTGCTTTAGAACAAGAAGCACGCTCTTGCTTTCTAGAGTCTCTAAGACAGCAGGAAATGTGAGTGTGCTGAGAACAAAATAACGGTGTTTCCTACACATACGGACATTGTATAGTCGAACTCTGCTTCTGAAACTGATACAAAGCACTGGTCTTCTAAAATCCAATGCTTGCCTGTTAAGATGAGAAACGTGTGAGCTTCGTGAACGATGAAGATCGTTTGAACAGAAAAGTGACTGCCCTTACCTGAAACGAAATCTTGCCTGTAGGAAGACACAGAGCCTGGGATTTAACTCCATTTCTGAAGGGAAACACAAAGCATAGTTCTCATCCATGGATCACAATCTGCTTTAGAGCAAGAAGCACACTCTTGCTTTCTAGAGTCTCTAATACAGCAGGAAATCTGATTGTGCCCAAAACAAAAGAACAGTGTTTCCTACACATACAGACTATATGTAGTCCTAATATTCTTCTGAAACTGATACAATGCACTGGTCCTCTAATATCCAATGCTTGTCAGTTAAGATGAGAAACATGTGAGCTTCGTGAACAATGTAGTTCCTTTGAGCAGAAAAGTGACTGCCCTTACCTGAAACGAAGTCTTTCTTGTAGGGAGACTCAGAGCCTGGGATTTAACTCCAATTCTGAAGTGAAACACACAGCATTGTCTCATCCATTGATCACACTCTGCTTTAGAACAAGAAGCACGCTCTTGCTTTCTAGAGTCTCTAAGACAGCAGGAAACGTGAGTATGCTGAGAACAAAAGAACGGTGTTTCCTACACATACGGACCATATCTAGTCCAACTCTGCTTCTGAAACTGATACAAAGCACTGGTCCTCTAACATCCAATGCTTGTCTGTTAAGATGAGAAATGTGTGAGCTCAGTGAACGATGTAGTTCGTTTGAGCTGAAAAGTGACTGCCCTTACCTGAAACGAAGTCTTGCTTGTAGGAAGACACAGAGCCTGGGATTTAACTCCATTTCTGAAGGGAAACACACAGCATAGTTCTCATCCATGGATTACACTCTGCTTTAGAGCAAGAAGCACGCTGTTGCTTTCTAGAATTTCTAATACAGCAGGAAATCTGAGTGTGCCCAGAACAAAAGAACGGTGTTTCCTTCACATACAGACTATATGTAGTCCAAATCTTCTTCTGAAATTGATAGAATGCACTGGTCCTCTAACATCCAGTGCTTGTCAGTTAAGATGAGCAAAGTGTGAGCTTTGTGAATGATGTAGTTCCTTTGAACTGAAAAGTGACTGCCCTTACCTGAAACGAAGTCTTGCTTGTAGTAAGACACAGAGCCTGGGATTTAAGTCCATTTCTGAAGGGAAACACACAGCATAGTTCTCATCCATGGATCACACTCTGCTTTAGAGCAAGAAGCACACTCTAGCTTTCTAGACTCTCTAATACAGCAGGAAGTCTGAGTGTGCCCAGAACAAAAGAACGGTGTTTCCTACACATATGGACCATATGTAGTCCAAATCTGCTTCTGAAACTGATACAAAGCACTGACCCTCTAACATCCAATGCTTGTCAGTTAAGATGAGAAACGTGTGAGCTTCTGGAACAATGTAGTTCGTTTGAGGAGAAAAGTGACTGCCCTTACCTGAATTGAAGTCTTGCTTGTAGGAAGACTCAGAGCCTGGGATTTAACTCCATTTCTGAAGTAAAACACACAGCAGTGTAATCATCCATTGATCACACTCTGCTTTAGAACAAGAAGCACGCTCTTGCTTTCTAGAGTCTCTAAGACAGCAGGAAATGTGAGTGTGCTGAGAACAAAATAACGGTGTTTCCTACACATACGGACATTATATAGTCGAACTCTGCTTCTGAAACTGATACAAAGCACTGGTCTTCTAAAATCCAATGCTTGCCTGTTAAGATGAGAAACGTGTGAGCTTCGTGAACGATGAAGTTCGTTTGAGCAGAAAAGTGACTGCCCTTACCTGAAACGAAGTCTTGCATGTAGGAAGACACAGAGCCTGGGATTTAACTCCATTTCTGAAGGGAAACACACAGCATAGTTCTCATCCATGGATCACACTCTGCTTTAGAGCAAGAAGCACACTCTTGCTTTCTAGAGTCTCTAATACAGCAGGAAATCTGATTGTGCCCAAAACAAAGGACAGTGTTTTCTACACATACGGACTATATGTAGTCTTAATATTCTTCTGAAACTGATACAATGCACTGGTCCTCTAACATCCAGTGCTTGTCAGTTAAGATGAGAAACGTGTGAGCTTTGTGAATGATGTAGTTCCTTTGAACTGAAAAGTGACTGCCCTTACCTGGAACGAAGTCTTGCTTGTAGGAAGACACAGAGCCTGGGATTTAAGTCCATTTCTGAAGGGAAACACACAGCATAGTTCTCATCCATGGATCACACTCTGCTTTAGAGCGAGAAGCACACTCTAGCTTTCTAGACTCTCTAATACAGCAGGAAATCTGAGTGTGCCCATAACAAAAGAACGGTGTTTCCTACACATATGGACCATATGTAGTCCAAATCTCCTTCTGAAACTGATACAAAGCACTGACCCTCTAACATCCAATGCTTGTCAGTTAAGATGAGAAATGTGTGAGCTTCGTGAACAATGTAGTTCGTTTGAGCAGAAAAGTGACTGCCCTTACCTGAATTGAAGTCTTGCTTGTAGGAAGACTCAGAGCCTGGGATTTAACTCCATTTCTGAAGTAAAACACACAGCAGTGTAATCATCCATTGATCACACTCTGCTTTAGAGGGAGAAGCATGCTCTTGCTTTCTAGAATTTCTAATACAGCAGGAAATCTGAGTGTGCCCAGAACAAAAGAACGGTGTTTCCTACACATATGGACCATATCTAGTCCAACTCTTCTTCTGAAACTGATACAAAGCACTGGTCCTCTACCATCCAATTCTTGTCAATTAAGATGAGAAACGTGTGAGCTTCGTGAACGATGTAGTTCCTTTGAGCAGAAAAGTGACTGCCCTTACCTGAAACGAAGTCTTGCTTGTAGGGAGACTCAGAGCCTGGGATTTAACTCCAATTCTGAAGTGAAACACACAGCATTATCGCATCCATTGATCACACTCTGCTTTAGAACAAGAAGCACGCTCTTGCTTTCTAGAGTCTCTAAGACAGCAGGAAACGTGATTGTGCTGAGAAAAAAAGAACGGAGTTTCCTAACATAGGGACCATATCTAGTCCAACTCTGCTTCTGAAACTGATACAAAGCACTGGTCCTCTAATATCCAATGCTTGTCAATTAAGATGAGAAACGTGTGAGCTTCGTGAATGATGTAGTTCATTTGAGCAGAAAAGTGACTACCCTTACCTGAAACGAAGTCTTGCTTGTAGTAAGACACAGAGCCTGGGATTTAAGTCCATTTCTGAAGGGAAACACACAGCATAGTTCTCATCCATGGATCACACTCTGCTTTAGAGCGAGAAGACTACTCTTGCTTTGTAGAGTCTCTAATACAGTAGGAAATCTGAGTGTGCCCGGAACAAAAGAACGGTGTTTCCTACACATATGGACCATATGTAGTCCAAATCTGCTTCTGAAACTGATGAAAGCACTGACCATCTAACATCCATTGCTTGTCAGTTAAATGAGAAACGTGTGAGCTTCATGAACGATGTAGTTCGTTTGAGCCGAAAAGTGACTGCCCTTACCTGAAACGGAGTCTTGCTTGTAGTAAGACACAGAGCCTGGGATTCAAATCCATTACTGAAGGGAAACACACAGCATAGTACTCATCCATGGATCACACTCTGCTTTAGAGCAAGAAGCACACTCTAGCTTTCTAGACTCTCTAATACAGCAGGAAGTCTGAGTGTGCCCAGAACAAAAGAACGGTGTTTCCTACACATATGGACCATATGTAGTCCAAATCTGCTTCTGAAACTGATACAAAGCACTGACCCTCTAACATCCAATGCTTGTCAGTTAAGATGAGAAACGTGTGAGCTTCTGGAACAATGTAGTTCGTTTGAGGAGAAAAGTGACTGCCCTTACCTGAATTGAAGTCTTGCTTGTAGGAAGACTCAGAGCCTGGGATTTAACTCCATTTCTGAAGTAAAACACACAGCAGTGTAATCATCCATTGATCACACTCTGCTTTAGAACAAGAAGCACGCTCTTGCTTTCTAGAGTCTCTAAGACAGCAGGAAATGTGAGTGTGCTGAGAACAAAATAACGGTGTTTCCTACACATACGGACATTATATAGTCGAACTCTGCTTCTGAAACTGATACAAAGCACTGGTCTTCTAAAATCCAATGCTTGCCTGTTAAGATGAGAAACGTGTGAGCTTCGTGAACGATGAAGTTCGTTTGAGCAGAAAAGTGACTGCCCTTACCTGAAACGAAGTCTTGCATGTAGGAAGACACAGAGCCTGGGATTTAACTCCATTTCTGAAGGGAAACACACAGCATAGTTCTCATCCATGGATCACACTCTGCTTTAGAGCAAGAAGCACACTCTTGCTTTCCAGAGTCTCTAATACAGCAGGAAATCTGATTGTGCCCAAAACAAAGGACAGTGTTTTCTACACATACGGACTATATGTAGTCTTAATATTCTTCTGAAACTGATACAATGCACTGGTCCTCTAACATCCAGTGCTTGTCAGTTAAGATGAGAAACGTGTGAGCTTTGTGAATGATGTAGTTCCTTTGAACTGAAAAGTGACTGCCCTTACCTGGAACGAAGTCTTGCTTGTAGGAAGACACAGAGCCTGGGATTTAAGTCCATTTCTGAAGGGAAACACACAGCATAGTTCTCATCCATGGATCACACTCTGCTTTAGAGCGAGAAGCACACTCTAGCTTTCTAGACTCTCTAATACAGCAGGAAATCTGAGTGTGCCCATAACAAAAGAACGGTGTTTCCTACACATATGGACCATATGTAGTCCAAATCTCCTTCTGAAACTGATACAAAGCACTGACCCTCTAACATCCAATGCTTGTCAGTTAAGATGAGAAATGTGTGAGCTTCGTGAACAATGTAGTTCGTTTGAGCAGAAAAGTGACTGCCCTTACCTGAATTGAAGTCTTGCTTGTAGGAAGACTCAGAGCCTGGGATTTAACTCCATTTCTGAAGTAAAACACACAGCAGTGTAATCATCCATTGATCACACTCTGCTTTAGAGGGAGAAGCATGCTCTTGCTTTCTAGAATTTCTAATACAGCAGGAAATCTGAGTGTGCCCAGAACAAAAGAACGGTGTTTCCTACACATACGGACCATATCTAGTCCAACTCTTCTTCTGAAACTGATACAAAGCACTGGTCCTCTACCATCCAATTCTTGTCAATTAAGATGAGAAACGTGTGAGCTTCGTGAACGATGTAGTTCCTTTGAGCAGAAAAGTGACTGCCCTTACCTGAAACGAAGTCTTGCTTGTAGGGAGACTCAGAGCCTGGGATTTAACTCCAATTCTGAAGTGAAACACACAGCATTATCTCATCCATTGATCACACTCTGCTTTAGAACAAGAAGCACGCTCTTGCTTTCTAGAGTCTCTAAGACAGCAGGAAACGTGATTGTGCTGAGAACAAAAGAACGGAGTTTCCTAACATAGGGACCATATCTAGTCCAACTCTGCTTCTGAAACTGATACAAAGCACTGGTCCTCTAATATCCAATGCTTGTCAATTAAGATGAGAAACGTGTGAGCTTCGTGAATGATGTAGTTCATTTGAGCAGAAAAGTGACTACCCTTACCTGAAACGAAGTCTTGCTTGTAGTAAGACACAGAGCCTGGGATTTAAGTCCATTTCTGAAGGGAAACACACAGCATAGTTCTCATCCATGGATCACACTCTGCTTTAGAGCGAGAAGACTACTCTTGCTTTGTAGAGTCTCTAATACAGTAGGAAATCTGAGTGTGCCCGGAACAAAAGAACGGTGTTTCCTACACATATGGACCATATGTAGTCCAAATCTGCTTCTGAAACTGATGAAAGCACTGACCATCTAACATCCATTGCTTGTCAGTTAAATGAGAAACGTGTGAGCTTCATGAACGATGTAGTTCGTTTGAGCCGAAAAGTGACTGCCCTTACCTGAAACGGAGTCTTGCTTGTAGTAAGACACAGAGCCTGGGATTTAAATCCATTCCTGAAGGGAAACACACAGCATAGTTCTCATCCATGGATCACACTCTGCTTTAGAGCGAGAAGACTACTCTTGCTTTGTAGAGTCTCTAATACAGCAGGAAATCTGAGTGTGCCCGGAACAAAAGAACGGTGTTTCCTACACATATGGACCATATGTAGTCCAAATCTTCTTCTGAAGCTGATAGAATGCACTAGTCCTCTAACATCCAGTGCTTGTCAGTTAAGATGAGAAAAGTGTGAGCTTTGTGAATGATGTAGTTCCTTTGAACTGAAAAGTGACTGCCCTTACCTGAAACGAAGTCTTGCTTGTAGTAAGACACATAGCCTGGGATTTAAATCCATTACTGAAGGGAAACACACAGCATAGTTCTCATCCATGGATCACACTCTGCTTTAGAGCGAGAAGCACACTCTAGCTTTCTAGACTCTCTAATACAGCAGGAAATCTGAGTGTGCCCAGAACAAAAGAACGGTGTTTCCTACACATATGGACCATATGTAGTCCAAATCTGCTTCTGAAACTGATACAAAGCACTGACCCTCTAACATCCAATGCTTGTCAGTTAAGATGAGAAATGTGTGAGCTTCGTGAACGATGTAGTTAGTTTGAGCAGAAAAGTGACTGCCCTTACCTGAATTTAAGTCTTGCTTGTAGGAAGACTCAGAGCCTGGGATTTAACTCCATTTCTGAAATGAAACACACAGCATTATCTCATCCATTGATCACACTCTGCTTTAGAACAAGAAGCACGCTCTTGCTTTCTAGAGTCTCTAAGACAGCAGGAAACTTGAGTGTGCTGAGAACAAAAGAACGGTGTTTCCTACACATAAGGACCATATCTAGTCCAACTCTGCTTCTGAAACTGATACAAAGCACTGTGCCTCTAACATCCAATGCTTGTCTGTTAAGATGAGAAATGTGTGAGCTCAGTGAACGATGTAGTTCGTTTGAGCTGAAAAGTGACTG
Organism: Onychomys leucogaster; assembly: GCA_949786385.1. Taxonomy (NCBI): domain Eukaryota; kingdom Metazoa; phylum Chordata; class Mammalia; order Rodentia; family Cricetidae; genus Onychomys; species Onychomys leucogaster. The sequence goes on from CATKUP010000278.1 coordinate 370,184, forward strand.
CCCTTACCTGAAACGAAGTCTTGCTTTCAGGAAGACACAGAGCCTGGGATTTAACTCCATTTCTGAAGGGAAACCCACAGCATAGTTCTCATCCATGGATCACACTCTGCTTTAGAGCAAGAAGCACGCTCTTGCTTTCTAGAATTTCTAATACAGCAGGAAATCTGAGTGTGCCCAGAACAAAAGAACGGTGTTTCCTACACATATGGACCATATCTAGTCCAACTCTTCTTCTGAAACTGATACAAAGCACTGGTCCTCTAACATCCAATGCTTGTCAATTAAGATGAGAAACGTGTGAGCTTTGTGAATGATGTAGTTCATTTGAGCAGAAAAGTGACTGCCCTTAACTGAAACGAAGTCTTACTTGTAGTAAGACACAGAGCCTGAGATTTAAGTCCATTTCTGAAGGGAAACACACAGCATAGTTCTCATCCATGGATCACACTCTGCTTTAGAGCGAGAAGACTACTCTTGCTTTGTAGAGTCTCTAATACAGCAGGAAATCTGAGTGTGCCCGGAACAAAAGAACGGTGTTTCCTACACATATGGACCATATGTAGTCCAAATCTGCTTCTGAAACTGATACAAAGCACTGACCATCTAACATCCATTGCTTGTCAGTTAAGATGAGAAACGTGTGAGCTTCATGAACGATGTAGTTCGTTTGAGCCAAAAAGTAACTGCCCTTACCTGAAACGAAGTCTTGCCTGTAGGAAGACTCAGAGCCTGGGATTTAACTCCATTTCTGAAGTCAAGCACACAGCATAGTTCTCATCCATGGATCACACTCTGCTTTAGAGCAAGAAGAACACTCTTGCTTTCTAGAGCCTCTAAGACAGCAGGAAATCTGAGTGTGCCCAGAACAAAAGAATGGTGTTTCCTACACATACGGACTATATGTAGTCCAAATCTTCTTCTGAAACTGATAGAATGCACTGGTCCTCTAACATCCAGTGCTTGTCAGTTAAGATGAGAAACGTGTGAGCTTTGTGAATGATGTAGTTCCTTTGAACTGAAAAGTGACTGCCCTTACCTGAAACGAAGTCTTGCTTGTAGTAAGACACAGAGCCTGGGATTTAACTCCATTTCTGAAGGGAAAGACACAGCATAGTTCTCATCCATTGATCACACTCTGCTTTAGAGCAAGAAGCACACTCTTGCTTTCTAGAGTCTCTAATACAGCAGGAAATCTGATTGTGCCCAAAACAAAAGAACAGTGTTTCCTACACATACAGACTATATGTAGTCCTAATTTTCTTCTGAAACTGATACAATGCACTGGTCCTCTAATATCCAATGCTTGTCAGTTAAGATGAGAAACGTGTGAGCTTCGTGAACAATGTAGTTCCTTTGAGCAGAAAAGTGACTGCCCTTACCTGAAACGAAGTCTTGCTTGTAGGGAGACTCAGAGCCTGGGATTTAACTCCAATTCTGAAGTGAAACACACAGCATTGTCTCATCCATTGATCACACTCTGCTTTAGAACAAGAAGCACGCTCTTGCTTTCTAGAATCTCTAAGACAGCAGGAAACGTGAGTGTGCTGAGAACAAAAGAACGGTGTTTGCTACACATACGGACCATATCTAGTCCAACTCTGCTTCTGAAACTGATACAAAGCACTGACCCTCTAACATCCAATGCTTGTCAGTTAAGATGAGAAATGTGTGAGCTTCGTGAACGATGTAGTTAGTTTGAGCAGAAAAGTGACTGCCCTTACCTGAATTTAAGTTTTGCTTGTAGGAAGACTCAGAGCCTGGGATTTAACACCATTTCTGAAGTAAAACACACAGCAGTGTAATCATCCATTGATCACACTCTGCTTTAGAACAAGAAGCACGCTCTTGCTTTCTAGAGTCTCTAAGACAGCAGGAAATGTGAGTGTGCTGAGAACAAAATAACGGTGTTTCCTACACATACGGACATTATATAGTCGAACTCTGCTTCTGAAACTGATACAAAGCACCGGTCTTCTAAAATCCAATGCTTGCCTGTTAAGATGAGAAACGTGTGAGCTTCGTGAACGATGAAGTTCGTTTGAACAGAAAAGTGACTGCCCTTACCTGAAACGAAGTCTTGCCTGTAGGAAGACACAGAGCCTGGGATTTAACTCCATTTCTGAAGGGAAACACACAGCATAGTTCTCATCCATGGATCACACTCTGCTTTAGAGCAAGAAGCACACTCTTGCTTTCTAGAGTCTCTAATACAGCAGGAAATCTGATTGTGCCCAAAACAAAAGAACAGTGTTTCCTACACATACAGACTATATGTAGTCCTGATATTCTTCTGAAACTGATACAATGCACTGGTCCTCTAATATCCAATGCTTGTCAGTTAAGATGAGAAAGGTGTGAGCTTCGTGAACAATGTAGTTCCTTTGAGCAGAAAAGTGACTGCCCTTACCTGAAACGAAGTCTTGCTTGTAGGGAGACTCAGAGCCTGGGATTTAACTCCAATTCTGAAGTGAAACACACAGCATTGTCTCATCCATTGATCACACTCTGCTTTAGAACAAGAAGCACGCTCTTGCTTTCTAGAGTCTCTAAGACAGCAGGAAACTTGAGTGTGCTGAGAACAAAAGAACGGTGTTTCCTACACATAGGGACCATATCTAGTCCAACTCTGCTTCTGAAACTGATACAAAGCACTGTGCCTCTAACATCCAATGCTTGTCTGTTAAGATGAGAAATGTGTGAGCTCAGTGAACGATGTAGTTCGTTTGAGCTGAAAAGTGATTGCCCTTACCTGAAACGAAGTCTTGCTTGTAGGAAGACACAGAGCCTGGGATTTAACTCCATTTCTGAAGGGAAACACACAGCATAGTTCTCATCCATGGATTACACTCTGCTTTAGAGCAAGAAGCACGCTCTTGCTTTCTAGAATTTCTAATACAGCAGGAAATCTGAGTGTGCCCAGAACAAAAGAACGGTGTTTCCTACACATATGGACCATATCTAGTCCAACTCTTCTTCTGAAACTGATACAAAGCACTGGTCCTCTAACATCCAATGCTTGTCAATTAAGATGAGAAACATGTGAGCTTTGTGAATGATGTAGTTCATTTGAGCAGAAAAGTGACTGCCCTTAACTGAAACGAAGTCTTACTTGTAGTAAGACACAGAGCCTGGGATTTAAGTCCATTTCTGAAGGGAAACACACAGCATAGTTCTCATCCATGGATCACACTCTGCTTTAGAGCGAGAAGACTACTCTTGCTTTGTAGAGTCTCTAATACAGCAGGAAATCTGAGTGTGCCCGGAACAAAAGAATGGTGTTTCCTACACATATGGACCATATGTAGTCCAAATCTGCTTCTGAAACTGATACAAAGCACTGACCATCTAACATCCATTGCTTGTCAGTTAAGATGAGAAACGTGTGAGCTTCATGAACGATGTAGTTCGTTTGAGCCAAAAAGTAACTGCCCTTACCTGAAACGAAGTCTTGCCTGTAGGAAGACTCAGAGCCTGGGATTTAACTCCATTTCTGAAGTCAAGCACACAGCATAGTTCTCATCCATGGATCACACTCTGCTTTAGAGCAAGAAGAACACTCTTGCTTTCTAGAGCCTCTAAGACAGCAGGAAATCTGAGTGTGCCCAGAACAAAAGAATGGTGTTTCCTACACATACGGACTATATGTAGTCCAAATCTTCTTCTGAAACTGATAGAATGCACTGGTCCTCTAACATCCAGTGCTTGTCAGTTAAGATGAGAAACGTGTGAGCTTTGTGAATGATGTAGTTCCTTTGAACTGAAAAGTGACTGCCCTTACCTGAAACGAAGTCTTGCTTGTAGTAAGACACAGAGCCTGGGATTTAACTCCATTTCTGAAGGGAAAGACACAGCATAGTTCTCATCCATTGATCACACTCTGCTTTAGAGCAAGAAGCACACTCTTGCTTTCTAGAGTCTCTAATACAGCAGGAAATCTGATTGTGCCCAAAACAAAAGAACAGTGTTTCCTACACATACAGACTATATGTAGTCCTAATTTTCTTCTGAAACTGATACAATGCACTGGTCCTCTAATATCCAATGCTTGTCAGTTAAGATGAGAAACGTGTGAGCTTCGTGAACAATGTAGTTCCTTTGAGCAGAAAAGTGACTGCCCTTACCTGAAACGAAGTCTTGCTTGTAGGGAGACTCAGAGCCTGGGATTTAACTCCAATTCTGAAGTGAAACACACAGCATTGTCTCATCCATTGATCACACTCTGCTTTAGAACAAGAAGCACGCTCTTGCTTTCTAGAATCTCTAAGACAGCAGGAAACGTGAGTGTGCTGAGAACAAAAGAACGGTGTTTCCTACACATACGGACCATATCTAGTCCAACTCTGCTTCTGAACCTGATACAAAGCACTGACCCTCTAACATCCAATTCTTGTCAGTTAAGATGAGAAATGTGTGAGCTTCGTGAACGTTGTAGTTAGATTGAGCAGAAAAGTGACTGCCCTTACCTGAATTTAAGTCTTGCTTGTAGGAAGACTCAGAGCCTGGGATTTAACTCCATTTCTGAAGTAAAACACACAGCAGTGTAATCATCCATTGATCACACTCTGCTTTAGAGCGAGAAGACTACTCTTGCTTTGTAGAGTCTCTAATACAGCAGGAAATCTGAGTGTGCCCGGAACAAAAGAACGGTGTTTCCTACACATATGGACCATATGTAGTCCAAATCTGCTTCTGAAACTGATACAAAGCACTGACCATCTAACATCCATTGCTTGTCAGTTAAGATGAGAAACGTGTGAGCTTCATGAACGATGTAGTTCGTTTGAGCCGAAAAGTGACTGCCCTTACCTGAAACGGAGTCTTGCTTGTAGTAAGACACAGAGCCTGGGATTTAAATCCATTTCTGAATGGAAACACACAGCATAGTTCTCATCCATGGATCACACTCTGCTTTAGAGTAAGAAGCGCGCTCTTACTTTCTAGAGTATCTAATACAGCAGGAAATCTGATTGTGCCCAGAACAAAAGAACGGTGTTTCCTACACATACGGACTATATGTAGTCCTAATCTTCTTCTGAAACTGATACAATGCACTGGTCCTCTAATATCCAATGCTTGTCAGTTAAGATGAGAAACGTGTGAGCTTCGTGAACGATGTAGTTCCTTTGAGCAGAAAAGTGACTGCCCTTACCTGAAACGAAGTCTTGCTTGTAGGGAGACTCAGAGCCTGGGATTTAACTCCAATTCTGAAGTGAAACACACAGCATTATCTCATCCATTGATCACACTCTGCTTTAGAACAAGAAGCACGCTCTTGCTTTCTAGAGTCTCTAAGACAGCAGGAAACGTGAGTGTGCTGAGAACAAAAGAACGGTGTTTCCTACACATAGGGACCATATCTAGTCCAACTCTGCTTCTGAAACTGATACAAAGCACTGGTCCTCTAACATCTAATGCTTGTCTGTTAAGATGAGAAATGTGTGAGCTCAGTGAACGATGTAGTTCGTTTGAGCTGAAAAGTGACTGCCCTTACCTGAAACGAAGTCTTGCTTTTAGGAAGACACAGAGCCTGGGATTTAACTCCATTTCTGAAGGGAAACACACAGCATAGTTCTCATCCATGGATCACACTCTGCTTTAGAGCGAGAAGACTACTCTTGCTTTGTAGAGTCTCTAATACAGCAGGAAATCTGAGTGTGCCCAGAACAAAAGAATGGTGTTTCCTACACAACGGACTATATGTAGTCCAAATCTTCTTCTGAAACTGATAGAATGCACTGGTCCTCTAACATCCAGTGCTTGTCAGTTAAGATGAGAAACGTGTGAGCTTTGTGAATAATGTAGTTCCTTTGAACTGAAAAGTGACTGCCCTTACCTGAAACGAAGTCTTGCTTGTAGTAAGACACAGAGCCTGGGATTTAAGTCCATTTCTGAAGGGAAACACACAGCATAGTTCTCATCCATGGATCACACTCTGCTTTAGAGCGAGAAGCACACTCTAGCTTTCTAGACTCTCTAATACAGCAGGAAATCTGAGTGTGCCCAGAACAAAAGAACGGTGTTTCCTACACATATGGACCATATGTAGTCCAAATCTGCATCTGAAACTGATACAAAGCACTGACCCTCTAACATCCAATGCTTGTCAGTTAAGATGAGAAATGTGTGAGCTTCGTGAAAGATGTAGTTAGTTTGAGGAGAAAAGTGACTGCCCTACCTGAATTGAAGTCTTGCTTGTAGGAAGACTCAGAGCCTGGGATTTAACTCCATTTCTGAAGGGAAACACACAGCAGTGTAATCATCCATTGATCACACTCTGCTTTAGAACAAGAAGCACGCTCTTGCTTTCTAGAGTCTCTAAGACAGCAGGAAATGTGAGTGTGCTGAGAACAAAATAACGGTGTTTCCTACACATACGGACATTATATAGTCGAACTCTGCTTCTGAAACTGATACAAAGCACTGGTCTTCTAAAATCCAATGCTTGCCTGTTAAGATGAGAAACGTGTGAGCTTCGTGAACAATGAAGTTCGTTTGAACAGAAAAGTGACTGCCCTTACCTGAAACGAAGTCTTGCCTGTAGGAAGACACAGAGCCTGGGATTTAACTCCATTTCTGAAGGGAAACACACAGCATAGTTCTCATCCATGGATCACAATCTGCTTTAGAGCAAGAAGCACACTCTTGCTTTCTAGAGTCTCTAATACAGCAGGAAATCTGATTGTGCCCAAAACAAAAGAACAGTGTTTCCTACACATACAGACTATATGTAGTCCTAATATTCTTCTGAAACTGATACAATGCACTGGTCCTCTAATATCCAATGCTTGTCAGTTAAGATGAGAAACGTGTGAGCTTCGTGAACAATGTAGTTCCTTTGAGCAGAAAAGTGACTGCCCTTACCTGAAACGAAGTCTTGCTTGTAGGGAGACTCAGAGCCTGGGATTTAACTCCAATTCTGAAGTGAAACACACAGCATTGTCTCATCCATTGATCACACTCTGCTTTAGAACAAGAAGCACGCTCTTGCTTTCTAGAGTCTCTAAGACAGCAGGAAACGTGAGTATGCTGAGAACAAAAGAACGGTGTTTCCTACACATACGGACCATATCTAGTCCAACTCTGCTTCTGAAACTGATACAAAGCACTGGTCCTCTAACATCCAATGCTTGTCTGTTAAGATGAGAAATGTGTGAGCTCAGTGAACGATGTAGTTCGTTTGAGCTGAAAAGTGACTGCCCTTACCTGAAACGAAGTCTTGCTTGTAGGAAGACACAGAGCCTGGGATTTAACTCCATTTCTGAAGGGAAACACACAGCATAGTTCTCATCCATGGATTACACTCTGCTTTAGAGCAAGAAGCACGCTGTTGCTTTCTAGAATTTCTAATACAGCAGGAAATCTGAGTGTGCCCAGAACAAAAGAACGGTGTTTCCTTCACATACAGACTATATGTAGTCCAAATCTTCTTCTGAAATTGATAGAATGCACTGGTCCTCTAACATCCAGTGCTTGTCAGTTAAGATGAGCAAAGTGTGAGCTTTGTGAATGATGTAGTTCCTTTGAACTGAAAAGTGACTGCCCTTACCTGAAACGAAGTCTTGCTTGTAGTAAGACACAGAGCCTGGGATTTAAATCCATTACTGAAGGGAAACACACAGCATAGTACTCATCCATGAATCACACTCTGCTTTAGAGCGAGAAGCACACTCTAGCTTTCTAGACTCTCTAATACAGCAGGAAGTCTGAGTGTGCCCAGAAAAAAAGAACGGTGTTTCCTACACATATGGACCATATGTAGTCCAAATCTGCTTCTGAAACTGATACAAAGCACTGACCCTCTAACATCCAATGCTTGTCAGTTAAGATGAGAAACGTGTGAGCTTCGTGAACGATGTAGTTAGTTTGAGGAGAAAAGTGACTGCCCTTACCTGAATTGAAGTCTTGCTTGTAGGAAGACTCAGAGCCTGGGATTTAACTCCATTTCTGAAGTAAAACACACAGCAGTGTAATCATCCATTGATCACACTCTGCTTTAGAACAAGAAGCACTCTCTTGCTTTCTAGAGTCTCTAAGACAGCAGGAAATGTGAGTGTGCTGAGAACAAAATAACGGTGTTTCCTACACATACGGACATTATATAGTCGAACTCTGCTTCTGAAACTGATACAAAGCACTGGTCTTCTAAAATCCAATGCTTGCCTGTTAAGATGAGAAACGTGTGAGCTTCGTGAACGATGAAGTTCGTTTGAGCAGAAAAGTGACTGCCCTTACCTGAAACGAAGTCTTGCATGTAGGAAGACACAGAGCCTGGGATTTAACTCCATTTCTGAAGGGAAACACACAGCATAGTTCTCATCCATGGATCACACTCTGCTTTAGAGCAAGAAGCACACTCTTGCTTTCTAGAGTCTCTAATACAGCAGGAAATCTGATTGTGCCCAAAACAAAGGACAGTGTTTCCTACACATACGGACTATATGTAGTCTTAATATTCTTCTGAAACTGATACAATGCACTGGTCCTCTAACATCCAGTGCTTGTCAGTTAAGATGAGAAACGTGTGAGCTTTGTGAATGATGTAGTTCCTTTGAACTGAAAAGTGACTGCCCTTACCTGGAACGAAGTCTTGCTTGTAGGAAGACACAGAGCCTGGGATTTAAGTCCATTTCTGAAGGGAAACACACAGCATAGTTCTCATCCATGGATCACACTCTGCTTTAGAGCGAGAAGCACACTCTAGCTTTCTAGACTCTCTAATACAGCAGGAAACCTGAGTGTGCCCATAACAAAAGAACGGTGTTTCCTACACATATGGACCATATGTAGTCCAAATCTCCTTCTGAAACTGATACAAAGGACTGACCCTCTAACATCCAATGCTTGTCAGTTAAGATGAGAAATGTGTGAGCTTCGTGAACGATGTAGTTCGTTTGAGCAGAAAAGTGACTGCCCTTACCTGAATTTAAGTCTTGCTTGTAGGAAGACTCAGAGCCTGGGATTTAACTCCATTTCTGAAGTAAAACACACAGCAGTGTAATCATCCATTGATCACACTCTGCTTTAGAGGGAGAAGCACGCTCTTGCTTTCTAGAATTTCTAATACAGCAGGAAATCTGAGTGTGCCCAGAACAAAAGAACGGTGTTTCCTACACATATGGACCATATCTAGTCCAACTCTTCTTCTGAAACTGATACAAAGCACTGGTCCTCTACCATCCAATTCTTGTCAATTAAGATGAGAAACTTGTGAGCTTCGTGAATAATGTAGTTCATTTGAGCAGACAAGTGACTGCCCTTACCTGAAACGAAGTCTTGCTTGTAGTAAGACACAGAGCCTGGGATTTATCTCCATTTCTGAATGGAAACACACAGGATAGTTCTCATCCATGGATCACACTCTGCTTTAGAGCAAGAAGCGTGCTCTTGCTTTCTAGAGTATCTAATACAGCAGGAAATCTGATTGTGCCCAGAACAAAAGAACGGTGTTTCCTACACATACGGACTATATGTAGTCCTAATCTTCTTCTGAAACTGATACAATGCACTGGTCCTCTAATATCCAATGCTTGTCAGTTAAGATGAGAAACGTGTGAGCTTCGTGAACGATGTAGTTCCTTTGAGCAGAAAAGTGACTGCCCTTACCTGAAACGAAGTCTTGCTTGTAGGGAGACTCAGAGCCTGGGATTTAACTCCAATTCTGAAGTGAAACACACAGCATTATCTCATCCATTGATCACACTCTGCTTTAGAACAAGAAGCACGCTCTTGCTTTCTAGAGTCTCTAAGACAGCAGGAAACGTGAGTGTGCTGAGAACAAAAGAACGGAGTTTCCTAACATAGGGACCATATCTAGTCCAACTCTGCTTCTGAAACTGATACAAAGCACTGGTCCTCTAATATCCAATGCTTGTCAATTAAGATGAGAAACGTGTGAGCTTCGTGAATGATGTAGTTCATTTGAGCAGAAAAGTGACTACCCTTACCTGAAACGAAGTCTTGCTTGTAGTAAGACACAGAGCCTGGGATTTAAGTCCATTTCTGAAGGGAAACACACAGCATAGTTCTCATCCATGGATCACACTCTGCTTTAGAGCGAGAAGACTACTCTTGCTTTGTAGAGTCTCTAATACAGTAGGAAATCTGAGTGTGCCCGGAACAAAAGAACGGTGTTTCCTACACATATGGACCATATGTAGTCCAAATCTTCTTCTGAAACTGATAGAATGCACTAGTCCTCTAACATCCAGTGCTTGTCAGTTAAGATGAGAAAAGTGTGAGCTTTGTGAATGATGTAGTTCCTTTGAACTGAAAAGTGACTGCCCTTACCTGAAACGAAGTCTTGCTTGTAGTAAGACACATAGCCTGGGATTTAAATCCATTACTGAAGGGAAACACACAGCATAGTTCTCATCCATGGATCACACTCTGCTTTAGAGCGAGAAGCACACTCTAGCTTTCTAGACTCTCTAATACAGCAGGAAATCTGAGTGTGCCCAGAACAAAAGAACGGTGTTTTCTACATATATGGACCATATGTAGTCCAAATCTGCTTCTGAAACTGATACAAAGCACTGACCCTCTAACATCCAATGCTTGTCAGTTAAGATGAGAAATGTGTGAGCTTCGTGAACGATGTAGTTAGTTTGAGCAGAAAAGTGACTGCCCTTACCTGAATTTAAGTCTTTCTTGTAGGAAGACTCAGAGCCTGGGATTTAACTCCATTTCTGAAATGAAACACACAGCATTATCTCATCCATTGATCACACTCTGCTTTAGCACAAGAAGCACGCTCTTGCTTTCTAGAGTCTCTAAGACAGCAGGAAACTTGAGTGTGCTGAGAACAAAAGAACGGTGTTTCCTACACATAGGGACCATATCTAGTCCAACTCTGCTTCTGAAACTGATACAAAGCACTGTGCCTCTAACATCCAATGCTTGTCTGTTAAGATGAGAAATGTGTGAGCTCAGTGAACGATGTAGTTCGTTTGAGCTGAAAAGTGACTGCCCTTACCTGAAACGAAGTCTTGCTTTCAGGAAGACACAGAGCCTGGGATTTAACTCCATTTCTGAAGGGAAACACACAGCATAGTTCTCATCCATGGATCACACTCTGCTTTAGAGCAAGAAGCACGCTCTTGCTTTCTAGAATTTCTAATACAGCAGGAAATCTGAGTGTGCCCAGAACAAAAGAACGGTGTTTCCTACACATATGGACCATATCTAGTCCAACTCTTCTTCTGAAACTGATACAAAGCACTGGTCCTCTAACATCCAATGCTTGTCAATTAAGATGAGAAACGTGTGAGCTTTGTGAATGATGTAGTTCATTTGAGCAGAAAAGTGACTGCCCTTAACTGAAACGAAGTCTTACTTGTAGTAAGACACAGAGCCTGGGATTTAAGTCCATTTCTGAAGGGAAACACACAGCATAGTTCTCATCCATGGATCACACTCTGCTTTAGAGCGAGAAGACTACTCTTGCTTTGTAGAGTCTCTAATACAGCAGGAAATCTGAGTGTGCCCGGAACAAAAGAACGGTGTTTCCTACACATATGGACCATATGTAGTCCAAATCTGCTTCTGAAACTGATACAAAGCACTGACCATCTAACATCCATTGCTTGTCAGTTAAGATGAGAAACGTGTGAGCTTCATGAACGATGTAGTTCGTTTGAGCCAAAAAGTAACTGCCCTTACCTGAAACGAAGTCTTGCCTGTAGGAAGACTCAGAGCCTGGGATTTAACTCCATTTCTGAAGTCAAGCACACAGCATAGTTCTCATCCATGGATCACACTCTGCTTTAGAGCAAGAAGAACACTCTTGCTTTCTAGAGCCTCTAAGACAGCAGGAAATCTGAGTGTGCCCAGAACAAAAGAATGGTGTTTCCTACACATACGGACTATATGTAGTCCAAATCTTCTTCTGAAACTGATAGAATGCACTGGTCCTCTAACATCCAGTGCTTGTCAGTTAAGATGAGAAACGTGTGAGGTTTGTGAATGATGTAGTTCCTTTGAACTGAAAAGTGACTGCCCTTACCTGAAACGAAGTCTTGCTTGTAGTAAGACACAGAGCCTGGGATTTAACTCCATTTCTGAAGGGAAAGACACAGCATAGTTCTCATCCATTGATCACACTCTGCTTTAGAGCAAGAAGCACACTCTTGCTTTCTAGAGTCTCTAATACAGCAGGAAATCTGATTGTGCCCAAAACAAAAGAACAGTGTTTCCTACACATACAGACTATATGTAGTCCTAATTTTCTTCTGAAACTGATACAATGCACTGGTCCTCTAATATCCAATGCTTGTCAGTTAAGATGAGAAACGTGTGAGCTTTGTGAACAATGTAGTTCCTTTGAGCAGAAAAGTGACTGCCCTTACCTGAAACGAAGTCTTGCTTGTAGGGAGACTCAGAGCCTGGGATTTAACTCCAATTCTGAAGTGAAACACACAGCATTGTCTCATCCATTGATCACACTCTGCTTTAGAACAAGAAGCACGCTCTTGCTTTCTAGAATCTCTAAGACAGCAGGAAACGTGAGTGTGCTGAGAACAAAAGAACGGTGTTTCCTACACATACGGACCATATCTAGTCCAACTCTGCTTCTGAAACTGATACAAAGCACTGGTCCTCTAACATCCAATGCTTGTCTGTTAAGATGAGAAATGTGTGAGCTCAGTGAACGATGTAGTTCGTTTGAGCTGAAAAGTGACTGCCCTTACCTGAAACGAAGTCTTGCTTGTAGGAAGACACAGAGCCTGGGATTTAACTCCATTTCTGAAGGGAAACACACAGCATAGTTCTCATCCATGGATTACACTCTGCTTTAGAGCAAGAAGCACGCTGTTGCTTTCTAGAATTTCTAATACAGCAGGAAATCTGAGTGTGCCCAGAACAAAAGAACGGTGTTTCCTTCACATACAGACTATATGTAGTACAAATCTTCTTCTGAAATTGATAGAATGCACTGGTCCTCTAACATCCAGTGCTTGTCAGTTAAGATGAGCAAAGTGTGAGCTTTGTGAATGATGTAGTTCCTTTGAACTGAAAAGTGACTGCCCTTACCTGAAACGAAGTCTTGCTTGTAGTAAGACACAGAGCCTGGGATTTAAATCCATTACTGAAGGGAAACACACAGCATAGTACTCATCCATGGATCACACTCTGCTTTAGAGCGAGAAGCACACTCTAGCTTTCTAGACTCTCTAATACAGCAGGAAGTCTGAGTGTGCCCAGAACAAAAGAACGGTGTTTCCTACACATATGGACGATATGTAGTCCAAATCTGCTTCTGAAACTGATACAAAGCACTGACCCTCTAACATCCAATGCTTGTCAGTTAAGATGAGAAACGTGTGAGCTTCGTGAACGATGTAGTTAGTTTGAGGAGAAAAGTGACTGCCCTTACCTGAATTGAAGTCTTGCTTGTAGGAAGACTCAGAGCCTGGGATTTAACTCCATTTCTGAAGTAAAACACACAGCAGTGTAATCATCCATTGATCACACTCTGCTTTAGAACAAGAAGCACGCTCTTGCTTTCTAGAGTCTCTAAGACAGCAGGAAATGTGAGTGTGCTGAGAACAAAATAACGGTGTTTCCTACACATACGGACATTATATAGTCGAACTCTGCTTCTGAAACTGATACAAAGCACTGGTCTTCTAAAATCCAATGCTTAGCTGTTAAGAAGAGAAACGTGTGAGCTTCGTGAACGATGAAGTTCGTTTGAGCAGAAAAGTGACTGCCCTTACCTGAAACGAAGTCTTGCATGTAGGAAGACACAGAGCCTGGGATTTAACTCCATTTCTGAAGGGAAACACACAGCATAGTTCTCATCCATGGATCACACTCTGCTTTAGAGCAAGAAGCACACTCTTGCTTTCTAGAGTCTCTAATACAGCAGGAAATCTGATTGTGCCCAAAACAAAGCTCAGTGTTTCCTACACATACGGACTATATGTAGTCTTAATATTCTTCTGAAACTGATACAATGCACTGGTCCTCTAACATCCAGTGCTTGTCAGTTAAGATGAGAAACGTGTGAGCTTTGTGAATGATGTAGTTCCTTTGAACTGAAAAGTGACTGCCCTTACCTGGAACGAAGTCTTGCTTGTAGTAAGACACAGAGCCTGGGATTTAAGTCCATTTCTGAAGGGAAACACACAGCATAGTTCTCATCCATGGATCACACTCTGCTTTAGAGCAAGAAGCACACTCTAGCTTTCTAGACTCTCTAATACAGCAGGAAATCTGAGTGTGCCCATAACAAAAGAACGGTGTTTCCCACACATATGGACCATATGTAGTCCAAATCTCCTTCTGAAACTGATACAAAGCACTGACCCTCTAACATCCAATGCTTGTCAGTTAAGATGAGAAATGTGTGAGCTTCGTGAACGATGTAGTTCGTTTGAGCAGAAAAGTGACTGCCATTACCTGAATTTAAGTCTTGCTTGTAGGAAGACTCAGAGCCTGGGATTTAACTCCATTTCTGAAGTAAAACACACAGCAGTGTAATCATCCATTGATCACACTCTGCTTTAGAGGGAGAAGCACGCTCTTGCTTTCTAGAATTTCTAATACAGCAGGAAATCTGAGTGTGCCCAGAACAAAAGAACGGTGTTTCCTACACATATGGACCATATCTAGTCCAACTCTTCTTCTGAAACTGATACAAAGCACTGGTCCTCTACCATCCAATTCTTGTCAATTAAGATGAGAAACGTGTGAGCTTCGTGAATAATGTAGTTCATTTGAGCAGACAAGTGACTGCCCTTACCTGAAACGAAGTCTTGCTTGTAGTAAGACACAGAGCCTGGGATTTATCTCCATTTCTGAATGGAAACACACAGGATAGTTCTCATCCATGGATCACACTCTGCTTTAGAGCAAGAAGCGTACTCTTGCTTTCTAGAGTATCTAATACAGCAGGAAATCTGATTGTGCCCAGAACAAAAGAACGGTGTTTCCTACACATACGGACTATATGTAGTCCTAATCTTCTTCTGAAACTGATACAATGCACTGGTCCTCTAATATCCAATGCTTGTCAGTTAAGATGAGAAACGTGTGAGCTTCGTGAACGATGTAGTTCCTTTGAGCAGAAAAGTGACTGCCCTTACCTGAAACGAAGTCTTGCTTGTAGGGAGACTCAGAGCCTGGGATTTAACTCCAATTCTGAAGTGAAACACACAGCATTATCTCATCCATTGATCACACTCTGCTTTAGAACAAGAAGCACGCTCTTGCTTTCTAGAGTCTCTAAGACAGCAGGAAACGTGAGTGTGCTGAGAACAAAAGAACGGAGTTTCCTAACATAGGGACCATATCTAGTCCAACTCTGCTTCTGAAACTGATACAAAGCACTGGTCCTCTAACATCCAATGCTTGTCTGTTAAGATGAGAAATGTGTGATCTCAGTGAACGATGTAGTTCGTTTCAGCTGAAAAGTGAGTGCCCTTACCTGAAAAGAAGTCTTGCTTGTAGGAAGACACAGAGCCTGGGATTTAACTCCATTTCTGAAGGGAAACACACAGCATAGTTCTCATCCATGGATCACACTCTGCTCTAGAGCAAGAAGCACGCTCTTGCTTCTAGAATTTCAAATACAGCAGGAAATCTGAGTGTGCCCAGAACAAAAGAACGGTGTTTCCTAAACATATGGACCATATCTAGTCCAACTCTTCTTCTGAAACTGATATAAAGCACTGGTCCTCTACCATCCAATGCTTGTCAATTAAGATGAGAAACGTGTGAGCTTCGTGAATGATGTAGTTCATTTGAGCAGAAAAGTGACTGCCCTTACCTGAAACGAAGTCTTGCTTGTAGTAAGACACAGAGCCTGGGATTTAAGTCCATTTCTGAAGGGAAACACACAGCATAGTTCTCATCCATGGATCACACTCTGCTTTAGAGCGAGAAGACTACTCTTGCTTTGTAGAGTCTCTAATACAGTAGGAAATCTGAGTGTGCCCGGAACAAAAGAACGGTGTTTCCTACACATATGGACCATATGTAGTCCAAATCTGCTTCTGAAACTGATACAAGCACTGACCATCTAACATCCATTGCTTGTCAGTTAAATGAGAAACGTGTGAGCTTCATGAACGATGTAGTTCGTTTGAGCCGAAAAGTGACTGCCCTTACCTGAAACGGAGTCTTGCTTGTAGTAAGACACAGAGCCTGGGATTTAAATCCATTCCTGAAGGGAAACACACAGCATAGTTCTCATCCATGGATCACACTCTGCTTTAGAGCAAGAAGAACACTCTTGCTTTCTAGAGCCTCTAAGACAGCAGGAAATCTGAGTGTGCCCAGAACAAAAGAATGGTGTTTCCTACACATACGGAATATATGTAGTCCAAATCTTCTTCTGAAACTGATAGAATGCACTGGTCCTCTAACATCCAGTGCTTGTCAGTTAAGATGAGAAACGTGTGAGCTTTGTGAATGATGTAGTTCCTTTGAACTGAAAAGTGACTGCCCTTACCTGAAACGAAGTCTTGCTTGTAGTAAGACACAGAGCCTGGGATTTAACTCCATTTCTGAAGGGAAAGACACAGCATAGTTCTCATCCATGGATCACACTCTGCTTTAGAGCAAGAAGCACACTCTTGCTTTCTAGAGTCTCTAATACAGCAGGAAATCTGATTGTGCCCAAAACAAAAGAACAGTGTTTCCTACACATACAGACTATATGTAGTCCTAATATTCTTCTGAAACTGATACAATGCACTGGTCCTCTAATATCCAATGCTTGTCAGTTAAGATGAGAAACGTGTGAGCTTCGTGAACAATGTAGTTCCTTTGAGCAGAAAAGTGACTGCCCTTACCTGAAACGAAGTCTTGCTTGTAGGGAGACTCAGAGCCTGGGATTTAACTCCAATTCTGAAGTGAAACACACAGCATTGTCTCATCCATTGATCACACTCTGCTTTAGAACAAGAAGCACGCTCTTGCTTTCTAGAATCTCTAAGACAGCAGGAAACGTGAGTGTGCTGAGAACAAAAGAACGGTGTTTCCTACACATACGGACCATATCTAGTCCAACTCTGCTTCTGAAACTGATACAAAGCACTGACCCTCTAACATCCAATGCTTGTCAGTTAAGATGAGAAATGTGTGAGCTTCGTGAACGATGTAGTTAGTTTGAGCAGAAAAGTGACTGCCCTTACCTGAATTTAAGTTTTGCTTGTAGGAAGACTCAGAGCCTGGGATTTAACTCCATTTCTGAAGTAAAACACACAGCAGTGTAATCATCCATTGATCACACTCTGCTTTAGAGGGAGAAGCATGCTCTTGCTTTCTAGAATTTCTAATACAGCAGGAAATCTGAGTGTGCCCAGAACAAAAGAACGGTGTTTCCTACACATATGGACCATATCTAGTCCAACTCTTCTTCTGAAACTGATACAAAGCACTGGTCCTCTACCATCCAATGCTTGTCAATTAAGATGAGAAACGTGTGAGCTTCGTGAATGGTGTAGTTCATTTGAGCAGAAAAGTGACTGCCCTTACCTGAAACGAAGTCTTGCTTGTAGTAAGACACAGAGCCTGGGATTTAACTCCATTTCTGAATGGAAACACACAGCATAGTTCTCATCCATGGATCACACTCTGCTTTAGAGCAAGAAGCGCGCTCTTGCTTTCTAGAGTATCTAATACAGCAGGAAATCTGATTGTGCCCAGAACAAAAGAACGGTGTTTCCTACACATACGGACTATATGTAGTCCAAATCTGCTTCTGAAACTGATACAATGCACTGGTCCTCTAATATCCAATGCTTGTCAGTTAAGATGAGAAACGTGTGAGCTTCGTGAACGATGTAGTTTCTTTGAGCAGAAAAGTGACTGCCCTTACCTGAAACGAAGTCTTGCTTGTAGGGAGACTCAGAGCCTGGGATTTAACTCCAATTCTGAAGTGAAACACACAGCATTATCTCATCCATTGATCACACTCTGCTTTAGAACAAGAAGCACGCTCTTGCTTTCTAGAGTCTCTAAGACAGCAGGAAACGTGAGTGTGCTGAGAACAAAAGAACGGTGTTTCCTACACATACGGACCATATCTAGTCCAAATCTGCTTCTGAAACTGATACAAAGCACTGTGCCTCTAACATCCAATGCTTGTCTGTTAAGATGAGAAATGTGTGAGCTCAGTGAACGATGTAGTTCGTTTGAGCTGAAAAGTGACTGCCCTTACCTGAAACGAAGTCTTGCTTTTAGGAAGACACAGAGCCTGGGATTTAACTCCATTTCTGAAGGGAAACACACAGCATAGTTCTCATCCATGGATCACACTCTGCTTTAGAGCGAGAAGACTACTCTTGCTTTCTAGAGTCTCTAATACAGCAGGAAATCTGAGTGTGCCCAGAACAAAAGAATGGTGTTTCCTACACATACGGACTTTATGTAGTCCAAATCTTCTTCTGAAACTGATAGAATGCACTGGTCCTCTAACATCCAGTGCTTGTCAGTTAAGATGAGAAACGTGTGAGCTTTGTGAATGATGTAGTTCCTTTGAACTGAAAAGTGACTGCCCTTACCTGAAACGAAGTCTTGCTTGTAGTAAGACACAGAGCCTGGGATTTAAGTCCATTTCTGAAGGGAAACACACAGCATAGTTCTCATCCATGGATCACACTCTGCTTTAGAGCGAGAAGCACACTCTAGCTTTCTAGACTCTCTAATACAGCAGGAAACCTGAGTGTGCCCAGAACAAAAGAACGGTGTTTCCTACACATATGGACCATATGTAGTCCAAATCTGCATCTGAAACTGATACAAAGCACTGACCCTCTAACATCCAATGCTTGTCAGTTAAGATGAGAAATGTGTGAGCTTCGTGAAAGATGTAGTTAGTTTGAGGAGAAAAGTGACTGCCCTACCTGAATTGAAGTCTTGCTTGTAGGAAGACTCAGAGCCTGGGATTTAACTCCATTTCTGAAGGGAAACACACAGCAGTGTAATCATCCATTGATCACACTCTGCTTTAGAACAAGAAGCACGCTCTTGCTTTCTAGAGTCTCTAAGACAGCAGGAAATGTGAGTGTGCTGAGAACAAAATAACGGTGTTTCCTACACATACGGACATTATATAGTCGAACTCTGCTTCTGAAACTGATACAAAGCACTGGTCTTCTAAAATCCAATGCTTGCCTGTTAAGATGAGAAACGTGTGAGCTTCGTGAACGATGAAGTTCGTTTGAACAGAAAAGTGACTGCCCTTACCTGAAACGAAGTCTTGCCTGTAGGAAGACACAGAGCCTGGGATTTAACTCCATTTCTGAAGGGAAACACACAGCATAGTTCTCATCCATGGATCACAATCTGCTTTAGAGCAAGAAGCACACTCTTGCTTTCTAGAGTCTCTAATACAGCAGGAAATCTGATTGTGCCCAAAACAAAAGAACAGTGTTTCCTACACATACAGACTATATGTAGTCCTAATATTCTTCTGAAACTGATACAATGCACTGGTCCTCTAATATCCAATGCTTGTCAGTTAAGATGAGAAACGTGTGAGCTTCGTGAACAATGTAGTTCCTTTGAGCAGAAAAGTGACTGCCCTTACCTGAAACGAAGTCTTGCTTGTAGGGAGACTCAGAGCCTGGGATTTAACTCCAATTCTGAAGTGAAACACACAGCATTGTCTCATCCATTGATCACACTCTGCTTTAGAACAAGAAGCACGCTCTTGCTTTCTAGAGTCTCTAAGACAGCAGGAAACGTGAGTATGCTGAGAACAAAAGAACGGTGTTTCCTACACATACGGACCATATCTAGTCCAACTCTGCTTCTGAAACTGATACAAAGCACTGGTCCTCTAACATCCAATGCTTGTCAGTTAAGATGAGAAATGTGTGAGCTCAGTGAACGATGTAGTTCGTTTGAGCTGAAAAGTGACTGCCCTTACCTGAAACGAAGTCTTGCTTGTAGGAAGACACAGAGCCTGGGATTTAACTCCATTTCTGAAGGGAAACACACAGCATAGTTCTCATCCATGGATTACACTCTGCTTTAGAGCAAGAAGCACGCTGTTGCTTTCTAGAATTTCTAATACAGCAGGAAATCTGAGTGTGCCCAGAACAAAAGAACGGTGTTTCCTTCACATACAGACTATATGTAGTCCAAATCTACTTCTGAAATTGATAGAATGCACTGGTCCTCTAACATCCAGTGCTTGTCAGTTAAGATGAGCAAAGTGTGAGCTTTGTGAATGATGTAGTTCCTTTGAACTGAAAAGTGACTGCCCTTACCTGAAACGAAGTCTTGCTTGTAGTAAGACACAGAGCCTGGGATTTAAATCCATTACTGAAGGGAAACACACAGCATAGTACTCATCCATGGATCACACTCTGCTTTAGAGCGAGAAGCACACTCTAGCTTTCTAGACTCTCTAATACAGCAGGAAACCTGAGTGTGCCCAGAACAAAAGAACGGTGTTTCCTACACATATGGACCATATGTAGTCCAAATCTGCATCTGAAACTGATACAAAGCACTGACCCTCTAACATCCAATGCTTGTCAGTTAAGATGAGAAATGTGTGAGCTTCGTGAAAGATGTAGTTAGTTTGAGGAGAAAAGTGACTGCCCTACCTGAATTGAAGTCTTGCTTGTAGGAAGACTCAGAGCCTGGGATTTAACTCCATTTCTGAAGGGAAACACACAGCAGTGTAATCATCCATTGATCACACTCTGCTTTAGAACAAGAAGCACGCTCTTGCTTTCTAGAGTCTCTAAGACAGCAGGAAATGTGAGTGTGCTGAGAACAAAATAACGGTGTTTCCTACACATACGGACATTATATAGTCGAACTCTGCTTCTAAAACTGATACAAAGCACTGGTCTTCTAAAATCCAATGCTTGCCTGTTAAGATGAGAAACGTGTGAGCTTCGTGAACGATGAAGTTCGTTTGAACAGAAAAGTGACTGCCCTTACCTGAAACGAAGTCTTGCCTGTAGGAAGACACAGAGCCTGGGATTTAACTCCATTTCTGAAGGGAAACACACAGCATAGTTCTCATCCATGGATCACAATCTGCTTTAGAGCAAGAAGCACACTCTTGCTTTCTAGAGTCTCTAATACAGCAGGAAATCTGATTGTGCCCAAAACAAAAGAACAGTGTTTCCTACACATACAGACTATATGTAGTCCTAATATTCTTCTGAAACTGATACAATGCACTGGTCCTCTAATATCCAATGCTTGTCAGTTAAGATGAGAAACGTGTGAGCTTCGTGAACAATGTAGTTCCTTTGAGCAGAAAAGTGACTGCCCTTACCTGAAACGAAGTCTTGCTTGTAGGGAGACTCAGAGCCTGGGATTTAACTCCAATTCTGAAGTGAAACACACAGCATTGTCTCATCCATTGATCACACTCTGCTTTAGAACAAGAAGCACGCTCTTGCTTTCTAGAGTCTCTAAGACAGCAGGAAACGTGAGTATGCTGAGAACAAAAGAACGGTGTTTCCTACACATACGGACCATATCTAGTCCAACTCTGCTTCTGAAACTGATACAAAGCACTGGTCCTCTAACATCCAATGCTTGTCAGTTAAGATGAGAAATGTGTGAGCTCAGTGAACGATGTAGTTCGTTTGAGCTGAAAAGTGACTGCCCTTACCTGAAACGAAGTCTTGCTTGTAGGAAGACACAGAGCCTGGGATTTAACTCCATTTCTGAAGGGAAACACACAGCATAGTTCTCATCCATGGATTACACTCTGCTTTAGAGCAAGAAGCACGCTGTTGCTTTCTAGAATTTCTAATACAGCAGGAAATCTGAGTGTGCCCAGAACAAAAGAACGGTGTTTCCTTCACATACAGACTATATGTAGTCCAAATCTTCTTCTGAAATTGATAGAATGCACTGGTCCTCTAACATCCAGTGCTTGTCAGTTAAGATGAGCAAAGTGTGAGCTTTGTGAATGATGTAGTTCCTTTGAACTGAAAAGTGACTGCCCTTACCTGAAACGAAGTCTTGCTTGTAGTAAGACACAGAGCCTGGGATTTAAATCCATTACTGAAGGGAAACACACAGCATATTACTCATCCATGGATCACACTCTGCTTTAGAGCGAGAAGCACACTCTAGCTTTCTAGACTCTCTTATACAGCAGGAAGTCTGAGTGTGCCCAGAACAAAAGAACGGTGTTTCCTACACATATGGACCATATGTAGTCCAAATCTGCTTCTGAAACTGATACAAAGCACTGACCCTCTAACATCCAATGCTTGTCAGTTAAGATGAGAAACGTGTGAGGTTCGTGAACGATGTAGTTAGTGTGAGGAGAAAAGTGACTGCCCTTACCTGAATTGAAGTCTTGCTTGTAGGAAGACTCAGAGCCTGGGATTTAACTCCATTTCTGAAGTAAAACACACAGCAGTGTAATCATCCATTGATCACACTCTGCTTTAGAACAAGAAGCACGCTCTTGCTTTCTAGAGTCTCTAAGACAGCAGGAAATGTGAGTGTGCTGAGAACAAAATAACGGTGTTTCCTACACATACGGACATTATATAGTCGAACTCTGCTTCTGAAACTGATACAAAGCACTGGTCTTCTAAAATCCAATGCTTGCCTGTTAAGATGAGAAACGTGTGAGCTTCGTGAACGATGAAGTTCGTTTGAGCAGAAAAGTGACTGCCCTTACCTGAAACGAAGTCTTGCATGTAGGAAGACACAGAGCCTGGGATTTAACTCCATTTCTGAAGGGAAACACACAGCATAGTTCTCATCCATGGATCACACTCTGCTTTAGAGCAAGAAGCACACTCTTGCTTTCTAGAGTCTCTAATACAGCAGGAAATCTGATTGTGCCCAAAACAAAGGACAGTGTTTCCTACACATACGGACTATATGTAGTCTTAATATTCTTCTGAAACTGATACAATGCACTGGTCCTCTAACATCCAGTGCTTGTCAGTTAAGATGAGAAACGTGTGAGCTTTGTGAATGATGTAGTTCCTTTGAACTGAAAAGTGACTGCCCTTACCTGGAACGAAGTCTTGCTTGTAGTAAGACACAGAGCCTGGGATTTAAGTCCATTTCTGAAGGGAAACACACAGCATAGTTCTCATCCATGGATCACACTCTGCTTTAGAGCGAGAAGCACACTCTAGCTTTCTAGACTCTCTAATACAGCAGGAAATCTGAGTGTGCCCATAACAAAAGAACGGTGTTTCCTACACATATGGACCATATGTAGTCCAAATCTCCTTCTGAAACTGATACAAAGCACTGACCCTCTAACATCCAATGCTTGTCAGTTAAGATGAGAAATGTGTGAGCTTCGTGAACGATGTAGTTCGTTTGAGCAGAAAAGTGACTGCCCTTACCTGAATTTAAGTCTTGCTTGTAGGAAGACTCAGAGCCTGGGATTTAACTCCATTTCTGAAGTAAAACACACAGCAGTGTAATCATCCATTGATCACACTCTGCTTTAGAGGGAGAAGCACGCTCTTGCTTTCTAGAATTTCTAATACAGCAGGAAATCTGAGTGTGCCCAGAACAAAAGAACGGTGTTTCCTACACATACGGAATATATGTAGTCCTAATCTTCTTCTGAAACTGATACAATGCACTGGTCCTCTAATATCCAATGCTTGTCAGTTAAGATGAGAAACTTGTGAGCTTCGTGAACGATGTAGTTCCTTTGAGCAGAAAAGTGACTGCCCTTACCTGAAACGAAGTCTTGCTTGTAGGGAGACTCAGAGCCTGGGATTTAACTCCAATTCTGAAGTGAAACACACAGCATTATGTCATCCATTGATCACACTCTGCTTTAGAACAAGAAGCACGCTCTTGCTTTCTAGAGTCTCTAAGACAACAGGAAACGTGAGTGTGCTGAGAACAAAAGAACGGAGTTTCCTAACATAGGGACCATATCTAGTCCAACTCTGCTTCTGAAACTGATACAAAGCTCTGGTCCTCTAACATCCAATGCTTGTCTGTTAAGATGAGAAATGTGTGATCTCAGTGAACGATGTAGTTCATTTGAGCTGAAAAGTGAGTGCCCTTACCTGAAATGAAGTCTTGCTTGTAGGAAGACACAGAGCCTGGGATTTAACTCCATTTCTGAAGGGAAACACACAGCATAGTTCTCATCCATGGATCACACTCTGCTCTAGAGCAAGAAGCACGCTCTTGCTTCTAGAATTTCAAATACAGCAGGAAATCTGAGTGTGCCCAGAACAAAAGAACGGTGTTTCCTACACATATGGACCATATCTAGTCCAACTCTTCTTCTGAAACTGATATAAAGCACTGGTCCTCTACCATCCAATGCTTGTCAATTAAGATGAGAAACGTGTGAGCTTCGTGAATGATGTAGTTCATTTGAGCAGAAAAGTGACTGCCCTTACCTGAAACGAAGTCTTGCTTGTAGTAAGACACAGAGCCTGGGATTTAAGTCCATTTCTGAAGGGAAACACACAGCATAGTTCTCATCCATGGATCACACTCTGCTTTAGAGCGAGAAGACTACTCTTGCTTTGTAGAGTCTCTAATACAGCAGGAAATCTGAGTGTGCCCGGAACAAAAGAACGGTGTTTCCTACACATATGGACCATATGTAGTCCAAATCTTCTTCTGAAACTGATAGAATGCACTAGTCCTCTAACATCCAGTGCTTGTCAGTTAAGATGAGAAAAGTGTGAGCTTTGTGAATGATGTAGTTCCTTTGAACTGAAAAGTGACTGCCCTTACCTGAAACGAAGTCTTGCTTGTAGTAAGACACATAGCCTGGGATTTAAATCCATTACTGAAGGGAAACACACAGCATAGTTCTCATCCATGGATCACACTCTGCTTTAGAGCGAGAAGCACACTCTAGCTTTCTAGACTCTCTAATACAGCAGGAAATCTGAGTGTGCCCAGAACAAAAGTACGGTGTTTCCTACACATATGGACCATATGTAGTCCAAATCTGCTTCTGAAACTGATACAAAGCACTGACCCTCTATCATCCAATGCTTGTCAGTTAAGATGAGAAATGTGTGAGCTTCGTGAACGATGTAGTTAGTTTGAGCAGAAAAGTGACTGCCCTTACCTGAATTTAAGTCTTGCTTGTAGGAAGACTCAGAGCCTGGGATTTAACTCCATTTCTGAAGTGAAACACACAGCATTATCTCATCCATTGATCACACTCTGCTTTAGAACAAGAAGCACGCTCTTGCTTTCTAGAGTCTCTAAGACAGCAGGAAACTTGAGTGTGCTGAGAACAAAAGAACGGTGTTTCCTACACATAGGGACCATATCTAGTCCAACTCTGCTTCTGAAACTGATACAAAGCACTGTGCCTCTAACATCCAATGCTTGTCTGTTAAGATGAGAAATGTGTGAGCTCAGTGAACGATGTAGTTCGTTTGAGCTGAAAAGTGACAGCCCTTACCTGAAACGAAGTCTTGCTTTCAGGAAGACACAGAGCCTGGGATTTAACTCCATTTCTGAAGGGAAACACACAGCATAGTTCTCATCCATGGATCACACTCTGCTTTAGAGCAAGAAGCACGCTCTTGCTTTCTAGAATTTCTAATACAGCAGGAAATCTGAGTGTGCCCAGAACAAAAGAACGGTGTTTCCTACACATATGGACCATATCTAGTCCAACTCTTCTTCTGAAACTGATACAAAGCACTGGTCCTCTAACATCCAATGCTTGTCAATTAAGATGAGAAACGTGTGAGCTTCGTGAATGATGTAGTTCATTTGAGCAGAAAAGTGACTGCCCTTAACTGAAACGAAGTCTTACTTGTAGTAAGACACAGAGCCTGGGATTTAAGTCCATTTCTGAAGGGAAACACACAGCATAGTTCTCATCCATGGATCACACTCTGCTTTAGAGCGAGAAGACTACTCTTGCTTTGTAGAGTCTCTAATACAGCAGAAAATCTGAGTGTGCCCGGAACAAAAGAACGGTGTTTCCCACACATATGGACCATATGTAGTCCAAATCTGCTTCTGAAACTGATACAAAGCACTGACCATCTAACATCCATTGCTTGTCAGTTAAGATGAGAAACGTGTGAGCTTCATGAACGATGTAGTTCGTTTGAGCCAAAAAGTAACTGCCCTTACCTGAAACGAAGTCTTGCCTGTAGGAAGACTCAGAGCCTGGGATTTAACTCCATTTCTGAAGTCAAGCACACAGCATAGTTCTCATCCATGGATCACACTCTGCTTTAGAGCAAGAAGAACACTCTTGCTTTCTAGAGCCTCTAAGACAGCAGGAAATCTGAGTGTGCTCAGAACAAAAGAATGGTGTTTCCTACACATACGGACCATATCTAGTCCAACTCTGCTTCTGAAACTGATACAAAGCACTGACCCTCTAACATACAATGCTTGTCAGTTAAGATGAGAAATGTGTGAGCTTCGTGAACGATGTAGTTAGTTTGAGCAGAAAAGTGACTGCCCTTACCTGAATTTAAGTTTTGCTTGTAGGAAGACTCAGAGCCTGGGATTTAACTCCATTTCTGAAGTAAAACACACAGCAGTGTAATCATCCATTGATCACACTCTGCTTTAGAGGGAGAAGCATGCTCTTGCTTTCTAGAGTCTCTAAGACAGCAGGAAACGTGAGTGTGCTGAGAACAAAAGAACGGTGTTTCCTACACATACGGACCATATCTAGTCCAACTCTGCTTCTGAAACTGATACAAAGCACTGTGCCTCTAACATCCAATGCTTGTCTGTTAAGATGAGAAACGTGTGAGCTTCGTGAACGATGTAGTTCGTTTGAGCTGAAAAGTGACTGCCCTTACCTGAAACGAAGTCTTGCTTTTAGGAAGACACAGAGCCTGGGATTTAACTCCATTTCTGAAGGGAAACACACAGCATAGTTCTCATCCATGGATCACACTCTGCTTTAGAGCAAGAAGCACACTCTTGCTTTCTAGAGTCTCTAATACAGCAGGAAATCTGATTGTGCCCAAAACAAAAGAACAGTGTTTCCTACACATACGGACTATATGTAGTCCTAATATTCTTCTGAAACTGATACAATGCACTGGTCCTCTAACATCCAGTGCTTGTCAGTTAAGATGAGAAACGTGTGAGCTTTGTGAATGATGTAGTTCCTTTGAACTGAAAAGTGACTGCCCTTACCTGATACGAAGTCTTGCTTGTAGTAAGACACAGAGCCTGGGATTTAAGTCCATTTCTGAAGGGAAACACACAGCATAGTACTCATCCATGGATCACACTCTGCTTTAGAGCGAGAAGCACACTCTAGCTTTCTAGACTCTCTAATACAGCAGGAAATCTGAGTGTGCCCATAACAAAAGAACGGTGTTTCCTACACATATGGACCATATGTAGTCCAAATCTGCTTCTGAAACTGATACAAAGCACTGGCCCCCTAACATCCAATGCTTGTCAGTTAAGATGAGAAACTTGTGAGCTCAGTGAACGATGTAGTTCGTTTGAGCAGAAAAGTGACTGCCCTTACCTGAATTTAAGTCTTGCTTGTAGGAAGACTCAGAGCCTGGGATTTAACTCCATTTCTGAAGTAAAACACACAGCTGTGTAATCATCCATTGATCACACTCTGCTTTAGAGGGAGAAGCACGCTCTTGCTTTCTAGAATTTCTAATACAGCAGGAAATCTGAGTGTGCCCGGAACAAAAGAAAGGTGTTTCCTACACATATGGACCATATGTAATCCAAATCTTCTTCTGAAACTGATAGAATGCACTGGTCCTCTAACATCCAGTGCTTGTCAGTTAAGATGAGAAAAGTGTGAGCTTTGTGAATGATGTAGTTCCTTTGAACTGAAAAGTGACTGCCCTTACCTGAAACGAAGTCTTGCTTGTAGTAAGACACAGAGCCTGGGATTTAAATCCATTACTGAAGGGAAACACACAGCATAGTTCTCATCCATGGGTCACACTCTGCTTTAGAGCGAGAAGCACACTCTAGCTTTCTAGACTCTCTAATACAGCAGGAAATCTGAGTGTGCCCACAACAAAAGAACGGTGTTTCCTACACATATGGACCATATGTAGTCCAAATCTGCTTCTGAAACTGATACAAAGCACTGACCCTCTAACATCCAATGCTTGTCAGTTATGATGAGAAATGTGTGAACTTCGTGAACGATGTAGTTCCTTTGAGCAGAAAAGTGACTGCCCTTACCTGTCACGAAGTCTTGCTTGTAGGGAGACTCAGAGCCTGGGATTTAACTCCAATTCTGAAGTGAAACACACAGCATTATCTCATCCATTGATCACACTCTGCTTTAGAACAAGAAGCACGCTCTTGCTCTCTAGAGTCTCTAAGACAGCAGGAAACATGAGTGTGCTGAGAACAAAAGAACGGAGTTTCCTACACATACGGA
Source organism: Onychomys leucogaster (assembly GCA_949786385.1). Lineage (NCBI taxonomy): Eukaryota > Metazoa > Chordata > Mammalia > Rodentia > Cricetidae > Onychomys > Onychomys leucogaster. The sequence goes on from CATKUP010000278.1 coordinate 398,490, forward strand.
CCATATCTAGTCCAACTCTGCTTCTGAAACTGATACAAAGCACTGGTCCTCTAACATCCAATGCTTGTCTGTTAAGATGAGAAATGTGTGAGCTCAGTGAACGATGTAGTTCGTTTGAGCTGAAAAGTGACTGCCCTTACCTGAAACGAAGTCTTGCTTTCAGGAAGACACAGAGCCTGGGATTTAACTCCATTTCTGAAGGGAAACACACAGCATAGTTCTCATCCATGGATCACACTCTGCTTTAGAGCAAGAAGCACGCTCTTGCTTTCTAGAATTTCTAATACAGCAGGAAATCTGAGTGTGCCCAGAACAAAAGAACGGTGTTTCCTACACATATGGACCATATCTAGTCCAACTCTTCTTCTGAAACTGATACAAAGCACTGGTCCTCTAACATCCAATGCTTGTCAATTAAGATGAGAAACGTGTGAGCTTCGTGAATGATGTAGTTCATTTGAGCAGAAAAGTGACTGCCCTTAACTGAAACGAAGTCTTACTTGTAGTAAGACACAGAGCCTGGGATTTAAGTCCATTTCTGAAGGGAAACACACAGCATAGTTCTCATCCATGGATCACACTCTGCTTTAGAGCGAGAAGACTACTCTTGCTTTGTAGAGTCTCTAATACAGCAGGAAATCTGAGTGTGCCCGGAACAAAAGAACAGTGTTTCCTACACATACAGACTATATGTAGTCCTAATATTCTTCTGAAACTGATACAATGCACTGGTCCTCTAATATCCAATGCTTGTCAGTTAAGATGAGAAACGTGTGAGCTTCGTGAACAATGTAGTTCCTTTGAGCAGAAAAGTGAATGCCCTTACCTGAAACGAAGTCTTGCTTGTAGGGAGACTCAGAGCCTGGGATTTAACTCCAATTCTGAAGTGAAACACACAGCATTGTCTCATCCATTGATCACACTCTGCTTTAGAACAAGAAGCACGCTCTTGCTTTCTAGAATCTCTAAGACAGCAGGAAACGTGAGTGTGCTGAGAACAAAAGAACGGTGTTTCCTACACATACGGACCATATCTAGTCCAACTCTGCTTCTGAAACTGATACAAAGCACTGACCCTCTAACATCCAATGCTTGTCAGTTAAGATGAGAAATGTGTGAGCTTCGTGAACGATGTAGTTAGTTTGAGCAGAAAAGTGACTGCTCTTACCTGAATTTAAGTTTTGCTTGTAGGAAGACTCAGAGCCTGGGATTTAACTCCATTTCTGAAGTAAAACACACAGCAGTGTAATCATCCATTGATCACACTCTGCTTTAGAGGGAGAAGCATGCTCTTGCTTTCTAGAATTTCTAATACAGCAGGAAATCTGAGTGTGCCCAGAACAAAAGAACGGTGTTTCCTACACATACGGACCATATCTAGTCCAACTCTGCTTCTGAAACTGATACAAAGCACTGGTCCTCTACCATCCAATGCTTGTCAATTAAGATGAGAAACGTGTGAGCTTCGTGAACGGTGTAGTTCATTTGAGCAGAAAAGTGACTGCCCTTACCTGAAACGAAGTCTTGCTTGTAGTAAGACACAGAGCCTGGGATTTAACTCCATTTCTGAATGGAAACACACAGCATAGTTCTCATCCATGGATCACACTCTGCTTTAGAACAAGAAGCACGCTCTTGCTTTCTAGAGTCTCTAAGACAGCAGGAAACGTGAGTGTGCTGAGAACTAAAGAACGGTGTTTCCTACACATAGGGACCATATCTAGTCCAACTCTGCTTCTGAAACTGATACAAAGCACTGGTCCTCTAACATCCAATGCTTGTCTGTTAAGATGAGAAATGTGTGAGCTCAGTGAACGATGTAGTTCGTTTGAGCTGAAAAGTAACTGCCCTTACCTGAAACGAAGTCTTGCTTTTAGGAAGACTCAGAGCCTGGGATTTAACTCCATTTCTGAAGTGAAACACACAGCATAGTTCTCATCCCTGGATCACACTCTGCTTTAGAGAGAGAAGCACACTCTTGCTTTATAGATTCTCTAATACAGCAGGAAATCTGAGTGTGCCCAGAACAAAAGAACGGTGTTTCCTACACATATGGACCTTATGTAGTCCAAATCTGCTTCTGAAACTGATACAAAGCACTGACCATCTTACATCCAATGCTTGTCAGTTAAGATGAGAAACGTGTGAGCCTCGTGAACGGTGTAGTACGTTTGAGCAGAAAAGTGACTGCCCTTATCTGAATTGAAGTCTTGCTTGTATGAAGACTCAGAGCCTGGGATTTAACTCCATTTCTGAAGTAAAACACACAGCCGTGTAATCATCCATTGATCAAACTCTGCTTCAGAACAAGAAGCACGCTCTTGCTTTCTAGATTCTCTAAGACAGCAGGAAATGTGAGTGTGCTGAGAACAAAAGAACGGTGTTTCCTACCCTTACGGACATTATATAGTCCAACTCTGCATCTGAAACTGATACAAAACACTGGTCCTCTAAAATCCAATGCTTGTCTGTTAAGATGAGAAACGTGTGAGCTTCGTGAATGATGTAGTTCGTTTGAGCTGAAAAGTGACTACCCTTACCTGAAACGAAGTCTTGCTTGTAGGAAGACACAGAGCCTGGGATTTAACTCCATTTCTGAAGGGAAACACACAGCATAGTTCTCATCCATGGATCACACTCTGCTTTAGAGAGAGAAGCACACTCTTGCTTTATAGATTCTCTAATACAGCAGGAAATCTGAGTGTGCCCAGAACAAAAGAACGGTGTTTCCTACACATATGGACCTTATGTAGTCCAAATCTGCTTCTGAAACTGATACAAAGCACTGACCATCTTACATCCAATGCTTATCAGTTAAGATGAGAAACGTGTGAGCCTCGTGAACGGTGTAGTACGTTTGAGCAGAAAAGTGACTGCCCTTATCTGAATTGAAGTCTTGCTTGTATGAAGACTCAGAGCCTGGGATTTAACTCCATTTCTGAAGTAAAACACACAGCCGTGTAATCATCCATTGATCAAACTCTGCTTCAGAACAAGAAGCACGCTCTTGCTTTCTAGATTCTCTAAGACAGCAGGAAATGTGAGTGTGCTGAGAACAAAAGAACGGTGTTTCCTACCCTTACGGACATTATATAGTCCAACTCTGCATCTGAAACTGATACAAAACACTGGTCCTCTAAAATCCAATGCTTGTCTGTTAAGATGAGAAACGTGTGAGCTTCGTGAATGATGTAGTTCGTTTGAGCTGAAAAGTGACTACCCTTACCTGAAACGAAGTCTTGCTTGTAGTAAGACACAGAGCCTGAGATTTAAATCCATTTCTGAAGGGAAACACACAGCATAGTACTCATCCATGGATCACACTCTGCTTTAGAGCGAGAAGCACAGTCTAGCTTTCTAGACTCTCTAATACAGCAGGAAATCTGAGTGTGCCCAGAACAAAAGAATGGTGTTTCCTACACATATGGACCATATGTAGTCCAAATCTGCTTCTGAAACTGATACAAAGCACTGACCCTCTAACATCCAATGCTTGTCAGTTAAGATGAGAAATGTGTGAGCTTCGTGAACGATGTAGTTAGTTTGAGCAGAAAAGTGACTGCCCTTACCTGAAACGAAGTCTTGCTTGTAGTAAGACACAGAGCCTGGGATTTAACACCATTTCTGAAGGGAAACACACAGCATAGTTCTCATCCATGGATCACACTCTGCTTTAGAGCAAGAAGCACACTCTTGCTTTCTAGAGTCTCTAATACAGCAGGAAATCTGATTGTGCCCAAAACAAAAGAACAGTGTTTCCTACACATACGGACTATATGTAGTCCTAATATTCTTCTGAAACTGATACAATGCACTGGTCCTCTAACATCCAGTGCTTGTCAGTTAAGATGAGAAACGTGTGAGCTTTGTGAATGATGTAGTTCCTTTGAACTGAAAAGTGACTGCCCTTACCTGAAACGAAGTCTTGCTTGTAGTAAGACACAGAGCCTGGGATTTAAGTCCATTTCTGAAGGGAAACACACAGCATAGTTCTCATCCATGGATCACACTCTGCTTTAGAGCGAGAAGCACACTCTAGCTTTCTAGACTCTCTAATACAGCAGGAAATCTGAGTGTGCCCAGAACAAAAGAACGGTGTTTCCTACACATATGGACCATATGTAGTCCAAATCTGCTTCTGAAACTGATACAAAGCACTGGCCCCCTAACATCCAATGCTTGTCAGTTAAGATGAGAAACTTGTGAGCTCAGTGAACGATGTAGTTCGTTTGAGCAGAAAAGTGACTGCCCTTACCTGAATTTAAGTCTTGCTTGTAGGAAGACTCGGAGCCTGGGATTTAACTCCATTTCTGAAGTAAAACACACAGCTGTGTAATCATCCATTGATCACACTCTGCTTTAGAGGGAGAAGCACGCTCTTGCTTTCTAGAATTTCTAATACAGCAGGAAATCTGAGTGTGCCCGGAAAAAAAGAAAGGTGTTTCCTACACATATGGAACATATGTAGTCCAAATCTTCTTCTGAAACTGATAGAATGCACTGGTCCTCTAACATCCAGTGCTTGTCAGTTAAGATGAGAAAAGTGTGAGCTTTGTGAATGATGTAGTTCCTTTGAACTGAAAAGTGACTGCCCTTACCTGAAACGAAGTCTTGCTTGTAGTAAGACACAGAGCCTGGGATTTAAATCCATTACTGAAGGGAAACACACAGCATAGTTCTCATCCTTGGATCACACTCTGCTTTAGAGCGAGAAGCACACTCTAGCTTTCTAGACTCTCTAATACAGCAGGAAATCTGAGTGTGCCCAGAACAAAAGAACGGTGTTTCCTACACATATGGACCATATGTAGTCCAAATGTGCTTCTGAAACTGATACAAAGCACTGACCCTCTAACATCCAATGCTTGTCAGTTAAGATGAGAAATGTGTGAGCTTCGTGAACGATGTAGTTCCTTTGAGCAGAAAAGTGACTGCCCTTACCTGAAACGAAGTCTTGCTTGTAGGGAGACTCAGAGCCTGGGATTTAACTCCAATTCTGAAGTGAAACACACAGCATTATCTCATCCATTGATCACACTCTGCTTTAGAACAAGAAGCACGCTCTTGCTCTCTAGAGTCTCTAAGACAGCAGGAAACATGAGTGTGGTGAGAACAAAAGAACGGAGTTTCCTACACATACGGACCATATCTAGTCCAACTCTGCTTCTGAAACTGATACAAAGCACTGGTCCTCTAACATCCAATGCTTGTCTGTTAAGATGAGAAATGTGTGAGCTCAGTGAACGATGTAGTTCGTTTAGGCTGAAAAGTGACTGCCCTTACCTGAAACGAAGTCTTGCTTGTAGGAAGACACAGAGCCTGGGATTTAACTCCATTTCTGAAGGGAAACAAACAGCATAGTTCTCATCCATGGATCACACTCTGCTTTAGAGCAAGAAGCACGCTCTTGCTTTCTAGAATTTCTAATACAGCAGGAAATCTGAGTGTGCCCAGAACAAAAGAACAGTGTTTCCTACACATATGGACCATATCTAGTCCAACTCTTCTTCTGAAACTGATACAAAGCACTGGTACTCTAACATCCAATGCTTGTCAATTAAGATGAGAAACGTGTGAGCTTCGTGAATGATGTAGTTCATTTGAGCAGAAAAGTTACTGCCCTTACCTGAAACGAAGTCTTGCTTGTAGTAAGACACAGAGCCTGGGATTTAAGTCCATTTCGGAAGGGAAACACACAGCATAGTTTTCATCCATGGATCACACTCTGCTTTAGAGCAAGAAGCACGCTCTTGCTTTCCAGTGTATCTAATACAGCAGGAAATCTGAGTGTGCCCAGAACAAAAGAACGGTGTTTCCTACACATACGGACTATATGTAGTCTAAATCTTCTTCTGAAACTGATAGAATGCACTGGTCCTCTAACATCCAATGCTTGTCAGTTAAGATGAGAAACGTGTGAGCATTGTGAATGATGTAGTTCATTTGAGCAGAAAAGTGACTGCCCTTACCTGAAACGAAGTCTTGCTTGTAGTAAGACTCAGAGTCTGGGATTTAAGTCCATTTCTGAAGGGAAACACACAGCATAGTTCTCATCCATGGATCACACTCTGCTTTAGAACAAGAAGCACGCTCTTGATTTCTAGAGTCTCTAAGACAGCAGGAAACGTGAGTGTGCTGAGAACAAAGAACGGTGTTTCCTACACATACGGACCATATCTAGTCCAACTCTGCTTCTGAAACTGATACAAAGCCCTGGTCCTCTAACATCCAATGCTTGCCTGTTAAGATGAGAAATGTGTGAGCTCAGTGAACGATGTAGTTCGTTTGAGCTGAAAAGTGACTGCCCTTACCTGAAATGAAGTCTTGCTTTTAGGAAGACACAGAGCCTGGGATTTAACTCCATTTCTGAAGGGAAACACACAGCATAGTTCTCATCCATGGATCACACTCTGCTTTAGAGCAAGAAGCACGCTCTTGCTTTCTAGAATTTCTAATACAGCAGGAAATCTGAGTGTGCCCAGAACAAAAGAACGGTGTTTCCAACACATATGGACCATATCTAGTCCAACTCTTCTTCTGAAACTGATACAAAGCAATGGTCCTCTAACATCCAATGCTTGTCAATTAGGATGAGAAACGTGTGAGCTTCGTGAATAATGTAGTTCATTTGAGCAGAAAAGTGACTGCCCTTACCTGAAATGAAGTCTTGCTTGTAGTAAGACACAGAGCCTGGGATTTAAGTCCATTTCTGAAGGGAAACACACAGCATAGTTCTCATCCATGGATCACACTCTGCTTTAGAGCGAGAAGTACACTCTAGCTTTCTAGAGTCTCTAACACAGCAGGAAATCTGAGTGTGCACAGAACAAAAGAGCGGTGTTTCCTACACATACGGACCATATGTAGTCCAAATCTGCTTCTGAAACTGATACAAAGCACTGACCCTCTAACATCCAATTCTTGTCAGTTAAGATGAGAAACGTGTGAGCTTCGTGAACGATGTAGTTCGTTTGAGCAGAAAAGTGACTGCCCTTACCTGAAACGAAGTCTTGCTTGTAGGGAGACTCAGAGTCTGGGATTTAAGTCCATTTCTGAAGGGAAACACACAGCATAGTTCTCATCCATGGATCACACTCTGCTTTAGAAGAAGAAGCACGCTCTTGATTTCTAGAGTCTCTAAGACAGCAGGAAACGTGAGTGTGCTGAGAACAAAGAACGGTGTTTCCTACACATATGGACCATATCTAGTCCAACTCTGCTTCTGAAACTGATACAAAGCACTGGTCCTCTAACATCCAATGCTTGTCTGTTAAGATGAGAAATGTGTGAGCTCAGTGAATGATATAGTTCGTTTGAGCTGAAAAGTGACTGCCCTTTCCTGAAATGAGTCTTGCTTTTAGGAAGACACAGAGCCTGGGATTTAACTCCATTTCTGAAGTGAAGCACACAGCATAGTTCTCATCCATGGATCACACTCTGCTTTAGAGCAAGAAGCACACTCTTGCTTTCTAGAGTCTCGAAGATAGCTGGAAATCTGAGTGTGCCCAGAACAAAAGAACGGTGTTTCCTACACATACGGACTATATGTAGTCCAAATCTTCTTCTGAAACAGATAGAATGAACTGGTCCCCTAACATCCAATGCTTGAGAGTTAAGATGAGAAACGTGTGAGCTTCGTAAACGATGTAGTTCGTTTGAGCAGAAAAGTGACTGCCCTTACCTGAAACGAAGTCTTGCTTGTAGGAAGACTCAGAGCCTGGGATTTAACTCCATTTCTGAAGTGAAGCACACAGCATAGTTCTCATCCATGGATCACACTCTGCTTTAGAGCAAGAAGGACACTCTTGCTTTCTAGAGTCTCTAAGATAGCAGGAAATCTGAGTGTGCCCAGAACAAAAGAACGGTGTTTCCTACACATACAGACTATATGTAGTCCAAATCTTCTTCTGAATCTGATAGAATGCACTGGTCCTCTAACATCCAATGCTTGTCAGTTAAGATGAGAAACGTGTGAGCATTGTGAATGATGTAGTTCATTTGAGCAGAAAAGTGACTGCCCTTACCTGAAACGAAGTCTTGCTTGTAGTAAGACTCAGAGTCTGGGATTTAAGTCCATTTCTGAAGGGAAACACACAGCATAGTTCTCATCCATGGATCACACTCTGCTTTAGAACAAGAAGCACGCTCTTGATTTCTAGAGTCTCTAAGACAGCAGGAAACGTGAGTGTGCTGAGAACAAAGAACGGTGTTTCCTACACATACGGACCATATCTAGTCCAACTCTGCTTCTGAAACTGATACAAAGCACTGGTCCTCTAACATCCAATGCTTGTCTGTTAAGATGAGAAATGTGTGAGCTCAGTGAACGATGTAGTTCGTTTGAGCTGAAAAGTGACTGCCCTTTCCTGAAATGAGTCTTGCTTTTAGGAAGACACAGAGCCTGGGATTTAACTCCATTTCTGAAGTGAAGCACACAGCATAGTTCTCATCCATGGATCACACTCTGCTTTAGAGCAAGAAGCACACTCTTGCTTTCTAGAGTCTCGAAGATAGCTGGAAATCTGAGTGTGCCCAGAACAAAAGAACGGTGTTTCCTACACATACGGACTATATGTAGTCCAAATCTTCTTCTGAAACTGATAGAATGCACTGGTCCTCTAACATCCAATGCTTGTCAGTTAAGAAGAGAAACGTGTGAGCATTGTGAATGATGTAGTTCATTTGAGCAGAAAAGTGACTGCCCTTACCTGAAACGAAGTCTTGCTTGTAGTAAGACTCAGAGTCTGGGATTTAAATCCATTTCTGAAGGGAAACACACAGCATAGTTCTCATCCATGGATCACACTCTGCTTTAGAACAAGAAGCACGCTCTTGATTTCTAGAGTCTCTAAGACAGCAGGAAACGTGAGTGTGCTGAGAACAAAGAACGGTGTTTCCTACACATACGGACCATATCTAGTCCAACTCTGCTTCTGAAACTGATACAAAGCCCTGGTCCTCTAACATCCAATGCTTGCCTGTTAAGATGAGAAATGTGTGAGCTCAGTGAACGATGTAGTTCGTTTGAGCTGAAAAGTGACTGCCCTTACCTGAAATGAAGTCTTGCTTTTAGGAAGACACAGAGCCTGGGATTTAACTCCATTTCTGAAGGGAAACACACAGCATAGTTCTCATCCATGGATCACACTCTGCTTTAGAGCAAGAAGCACGCTCTTGCTTTCTAGAATTTCTAATACAGCAGGAAATCTGAGTGTGCCCAGAACAAAAGAACGGTGTTTCCAACACATATGGACCATATCTAGTCCAACTCTTCTTCTGAAACTGATACAAAGCAATGGTCCTCTAACATCCAATGCTTGTCAATTAGGATGAGAAACGTGTGAGCTTCGTGAATAATGTAGTTCATTTGAGCAGAAAAGTGACTGCCCTTACCTGAAACGAAGTCTTGCTTGTAGTAAGACACAGAGCCTGGGATTTAAGTCCATTTCTGAAGGGAAACACACAGCATAGTTCTCATCCATGGATCACACTCTGCTTTAGATCGAGAAGTACACTCTAGCTTTCTAGAGTCTCTAACACAGCAGGAAATCTGAGTGTGCACAGAACAAAAGAGCGGTGTTTCCTACACATACGGACCATATGTAGTCCAAATCTGCTTCTGAAACTGATACAAAGCACTGACCCTCTAACATCCAATTCTTGTCAGTTAAGATGAGAAACGTGTGAGCTTCGTGAACGATGTAGTTCGTTTGAGCAGAAAAGTGACTGCCCTTACCTGAAAAGAAGTCTTGCTTGTAGGGAGACTCAGAGCCTGGGATTTAACTCCAATTCTGAAGTGAAACACACAGCATCGTCTCATCCATTGATGACACTCTGCTTTAGAACAAGAAGCACGCTCTTGCTTTCTAGAGTCTCTAAGACAGCAGACAACGTGAGTGTGCTGAGAACAAAAGAACGGTGTTTCCTACACATACGGACCATATCTTGTCCAACTCTGCTTCTGAAACTGATACAAAGCACTGGTCCTCTAACATCCAATGCTTGTCTCTTAAGATGAGAAATGTGTGAGCTCAGTGAACGATGTAGTTCGTTTGAGCTGAAAAGTGACTGCCATTACCTGAAAAGAAGTCTTGCCTGTAGGAAGAGACAGAGTCTGGGATTTAACTCCATTTCTGAAGGGAAACATACAGCATAGTTCTCATCAATGGATCACACTCTGCTTTAGAGCAAGAAGCACACTCTTGCTTTCTAGAGTCTCTAAGATAGCAGAAAATCTGAGTGTGCCCAGAACAAAAGAACGGTGTTTCCTACACATACGGACTATATGTAGTCCAAATCTTCTTCTGAAACTGATAGAATGAACTGGTCCTCTAACATCCAATGCTTGAGAGTTAAGATGAGAAACGTGTGAGCTTCGTGAACGATGTAGTTCGTTTGAGCAGAAAAGTGACTGTCATTACCTGAAACGAAGTCTTGCTTGTAGGAAGACTCAGAGCCTGGGATTTAACTCCATTTCTGAAGTGAAGCACACAGCATAGTTCTCATCCATGGATCACACTCTGCTTTAGAGCAAGAAGCACACTCTTGCTTTCTAGAGTCTCTAAGATAGCAGGAAATCTGAGTGTGCCCAGAACAAAAGAACGGTGTTTCCTACACATACGGACTATATGTAGTCCAAATCTTCTTCTCAAACTGATAGAATGCACTGGTCCTCTAACATCCAATGCTTGTCAGTTAAGATGAGAAACGTGTGAGCATTGTGAATGATGTAGTTCATTTGAGCAGAAAAGTGACTGCCCTTACCTGAAACGAAGTCTTGCTTTTAGTAAGACTCAGAGTCTGGGATTTAAGTCCATTTCTGAAGGGAAACACACAGCATAGTTCTCATCCATGGATCACACTCTGCTTTAGAACAAGAAGCACGCTCTTGATTTCTAGAGTCTCTAAGACAGCAGGAAACGTGAGTGTGCTGAGAACAAAGAACGGTGTTTCCTACACATACGGACCATATCTAGTCCAACTCTGCTTCTGAAACTGATACAAAGCACTGGTCCTCTAACATCCAATGCTTGTCTGTTAAGATGAGAAATGTGTGAGCTCAGTGAACGATGTAGTTCGTTTGAGCTGAAAAGTGACTGCCCTTACCTGAAACGAGTCTTGCTTTTAGGACGACACAGAGCCTGGGATTTAACTCCATTTCTGAAGTGAAGCACACAGCATAGTTCTCATCAATGGATCACACTCTGCTTTAGAGCAAGAAGCACACTCTTGCTTTCTAGAGTCTCTAAGATAGCAGGAAATCTGAGTGTGCCCAGAACAAAGGAAAGGTGTTTCCTACACATACGGACTATATGTAGTCCTAATCTTCTTCTGAAACTGATACAATGCACTGGTCCTCTAACATCCAATGCTTGTCAGTTAAGATGAGAAACGTGTGAGCATTGTGAATGATGTAGTTCATTTGAGCAGAAACGTGACTGCCCTTACCTGAAACGAAGTCTTGCTTGTAGTAAGACTCAGAGTCTGGGATTTAAGTCCATTTCTGAAGGGAAACACACAGCATAGTTCTCATCCATGGATCACACTCTGCTTTAGAACAAGAAGCACGCTCTTGATTTCTAGAGTCTCTAAGACAGCAGGAAACGTGAGTGTGCTGAGAACAAAGAACGGTGTTTCCTACACATACGGACCATATCTAGTCCAACTCTGCTTCTGAAACTGATACAAAGCACTGGTCCTCTAACATCCAATGCTTGTCTGTTAAGATGAGAAATGTGTGAGCTCAGTGAACGATGTAGTTCGTTTGAGCTGAAAAGTGACTGCCCTTTCCTGAAATGAGTCTTGCTTTTAGGAAGACACAGAGCCTGGGATTTAACTCCATTTCTGAAGTGAAGCACACAGCATAGTTCTCATCCATGGATCACACTCTGCTTTAGAGCAAGAAGCACACTCTTGCTTTCTAGAGTCTCGAAGATAGCTGGAAATCTGAGTGTGCCCAGAACAAAAGAACGGTGTTTCCTACACATACGGACTATATGTAGTCCAAATCTTCTTCTGAAACTGATAGAATGCACTGGTCCTCTAACATCCAATGCTTGTCAGTTAAGATGAGAAACGTGTGAGCATTGTGAATGATGTAGTTCATTTGAGCAGAAAAGTGACTGCCCTTACCTGAAACGAAGTCTTGCTTGTAGTAAGACTCAGAGTCTGGGATTTAAGTCCATTTCTGAAGGGAAACACACAGCATAGTTCTCATCCATGGATCACACTCTGCTTTAGAACAAGAAGCACGCTCTTGATTTCTAGATTCTCTAAGACAGCAGGAAACGTGAGTGTGCTGAGAACAAAGAACGGTGTTTCCTACACATACAGACCATATCTAGTCGAACTCTGCTTCTGAAACTGATACAAAGCACTGGTCCTCTAACATCCAATGCTTGCCTGTTAAGATGAGAAATGTGTGAGCTCAGTGAACGATGTAGTTCGTTTGAGCTGAAAAGTGACTGCCCTTACCTGAAACGAAGTCTTGCTTTTAGGAAGACACAGAGCCTGGGATTTAACTCCGTTTCTGAAGGGAAACACACAGCATAGTTCTCATCCATGGATCACACTCTGCTTTAGAACAAGAAGCACGCTCTTGCTTTCTAGAATTTCTAATACAGCAGGAAATCTGAGTGTGCCCAGAACAAAAGAACGGTGTTTCCAACACATATGGACCATATCTAGTCCAACTCTTCTTCTGAAACTGATACAAAGCAATGGTCCTCTAACATCCAATGCTTGTCAATTAGGATGAGAAACGTGTGAGCTTCGTGAATAATGTAGTTCATTTGAGCAGAAAAGTGACTGCCCTTACCTGAAACGAAGTCTTGCTTGTAGTAAGACACAGAGCCTGGGATTTAAGTCCATTTCTGAAGGGAAACACACAGCATAGTTCTCATCCATGGATCACACTCTGCTTTTCAGCTAGAAGTACACTCTAGCTTTCTAGACTCTCTAACACAGCAGGAAATCTGAGTGTGCACAGAACAAAAGAGCGGTGTTTCCTACACATACGGACCATATCTAGTCCAAATCTGCTTCTGAAACTGATACAAAGCACTGACCCTCTAACATCCAATTCTTGTCAGTTAAGATGAGAAACGTGTGAGCTTCGTGAACGATGTAGTTCGTTTGAGCAGAAAAGTGACTGCCCTTACCTGAAACGAAGTCTTGCTTGTAGGGAGACTCAGAGCCTGGGATTTAACTCCAATTCTGAAGTGAAACACACAGCATCATCTCATCCATTGATGACACTCTGCTTTAGAACAAGAAGCACGCTCTTGCTTTCTAGAGTCTCTAAGACAGCAGACAACGTGAGTGTGCTGAGAACAAAAGAACGGTGTTTCCTACACATACGGACCATATCTTGTCCAACTCTGCTTCTGAAACTGATACAAAGCACTGGTTCTCTAACATCCAATGCTTGTCTGTTAAGATGAGAAATGTGTGAGCTCAGTGAACGATGTAGTTCGTTTGAGCTGAAAAGTGACTGCCCTTACCTGAAACGAAGTCTTGCTTTTAGGAAGACACAGAGCCTGGGATTTAACTCCATTTCTGAAGGGAAACACACAGCATAGTTCTCATCCATGGATCACACTCTGCTTTAGAGCAAGAAGCACGCTCTTGCTATCTAGAATTTCTAATACAGCAGGAAATCTGAGTGTGCCCAGAACAAAAGAATGGTGTTTCCAACACATATGGACCATATCTAGTCCAACTCTTCTTCTGAAACTGACACAAAGCAATGGTCCTCTAACATCCAATGTTTGTCAATTAGGATGAGAAACGTGTGAGCTTCGTGAATAATGTAGTTCATTTGAGCAGAAAAGTGACTGCCCTTACCTGAAACGAAGTCTTGCTTGTAGTAAGACACAGAGCCAGGGATTTAAGTCCATTTCTAAAGGGAAACACACAGCATAGTTCTCATCCATGGATCACACTCTGCTTTAGAGCGAGAAGCACACTCTTGCTTTGTAGATTCTCTAATATAGCAGGAAATCTGAGTGTGCCCGGAACAAAAGAACGGTGTTTCCTACACATATGGACCATACATAGTCCAAATCTGCTTCTGAAACTGATACAAAACACTGACCATCTAACATCCAATGCTTGTCAGTTAAGATGAGAAACGTGTGAGCTTCATGAACGATGTAGTTCGTTTGAGCAGAAAAGTGACTGCCCTTACCTGAAACGAAGTCTTGCCTGTAGGAAGACTCAGAGCCTGGGATTTAACTCCATTTCTGAAGTGAAGCACACAGCATAGTTCTCATCCATGGATCACACTCTGCTTTAGAGCAAGAAGCACACTCTTGCTTTCTAGAGTCTCTAAGACAGCAGGAAATCTGAGTGTGCCCAGAACAAAAGAACGGTGTTTCCTATACATACGGACTATATGTAGTCCAAATCTTCTTCTGAAACTGATAGAATGCACTGGTCCTCTAACATCCAATGCTTGTCTGTTAAGATGAGAAACGTGTGAGCTTTGTGAATAATGTAGTTCCTTTGAACTGAAAAGTGACTGCCCTTACCTGAAATGTAGTCTTGCTTGTAGTAAGACACAGAGCCTGGGATTTAACTCCATTTCTGAAGGGAAACACACAGCATAGTTCTCATCCATGGATCACACTCTGCTTTAGAGCGAGAAGTACACTCTAGCTTTCTAGAGTCTCTAACACAGCAGGAAATCTGAGTGTGCCCAGAACAAAAGAACGGTGTTTCCTACACATATGGAACATACATAGTCCAAATCTGCTTCTGAAACTGATAGAATGAACTGGTCCTCTAACATCCAATGCTTGAGAGTTAAGATGAGAAATGTGTTAGCTTCGTGAACGATGTAGTTCGTTTGAGCAGAAAAGTGACTGCCCTTACCTGAAACGAAGTCTTGCTTGTAGGAAGACTCAGAGCCTGGGATTTAACTCCATTTCTGAAGTGAAGCACACAGCATAGTTCTCTTCCATGGATCACACTCTGCTTTAGAGCAAGAAGCACACTCTTGCTTTCTAGAGTCTCTAAGATAGCAGGAAATCTGAGTGTGCCCAGAACAAAAGAACGGTGTTTCCTACACATACGGACTATATGTAGTCCAAATCTTCTTCTGAAACTGATAGAATGCACTGGTCCTCTAACATCCAATGCTTGTCAGTTAAGATGAGAAACGTGTGAGCATTGTGAATGATGTAGTTCATTTGAGCAGAAAAGTGACTGCCCTTACCTGAAACGAAGTCTTGCTTGTAGTAAGACTCAGAGTCTGGGATTTAAGTCCATTTCTGAAGGGAAACACACAGCATAGTTCTCATCCATGGATCACACTCTGCTTTAGAGCGAGAAGCACACTCGTGCTTTGTAGAGTCTCTAATACAACAGGAAATCTGAGTGTGCCCGGAACAAAAGAATGGTGTTTCCTACATATACGGACCATATCTAGTCCAACTCTGCTTCTGAAACTGATACAAAGCACTGAACATCTAACATCCAATGTTTTTCTGTTAGATGAGAAATGTGTGAGCTCAGTGAACGATGTAGTTCGTTTGAGCTGAAAAGTGACTGCCCTTACCTGAAACGAAGTCTTGCTTGTAGGAAGACACAGAGCCTGGGATTTAACTCCATTTTGAAGGGAAACACACAGCATAGTTCTCATCCATGGATCACACTCTGCTTTAGAGCAAGAAGCACACACTTGCTTTCTAGAGCCTCTAAGATAGCAGGAAATCTGAGTGTACCCAGAACAAAAGAACGGTGTTTCCTTCACATACGGACTATATGTAGTCCAAATCTTCTTCTGAAACTGATAGAATGCACTGGTCCTCTAACATCCAATGCTTGTCTGTTAAGATGAGAAACGTGTGAGCTTTGTGAATAATGTAGTTCCTTTGAACTGAAAAGTGACTGCCCTTACCTGAAATGTAGTCTTGCTTGTAGTAAGACACAGAGCCTGGGATTTAACTCCATTTCTGAAGGGAAACACACAGCATAGTTCTCATCCATGGATCACACTCTGCTTTAGAGCGAGAAGTACACTCTAGCTTTCTAGAGTCTCTAACACAGCAGGAAATCTGAGTGTGCCCAGAACAAAAGAACGGTGTTTCCTACACATATGGAACATACATAGTC
Organism: Onychomys leucogaster; assembly: GCA_949786385.1. Classification (NCBI taxonomy): domain Eukaryota; kingdom Metazoa; phylum Chordata; class Mammalia; order Rodentia; family Cricetidae; genus Onychomys; species Onychomys leucogaster. The sequence goes on from CATKUP010000278.1 coordinate 414,606, forward strand.
CAAATCTGCTTCTGAAACTGATAGAATGAACTGGTCCTCTAACATCCAATGCTTGAGAGTTAAGATGAGAAATGTGTTAGCTTCGTGAACGATGTAGTTCGTTTGAGCAGAAAAGTGACTGCCCTTACCTGAAACGAAGTCTTGCTTGTAGGAAGACTCAGAGCCTGGGATTTAACTCCATTTCTGAAGTGAAGCACACAGCATAGTTCTCTTCCATGGATCACACTCTGCTTTAGAGCAAGAAGCACACTCTTGCTTTCTAGAGTCTCTAAGATAGCAGGAAATCTGAGTGTGCCCAGAACAAAAGAACGGTGTTTCCTACACATACGGACTATATGTAGTCCAAATCTTCTTCTGAAACTGATAGAATGCACTGGTCCTCTAACATCCAATGCTTGTCAGTTAAGATGAGAAACGTGTGAGCATTGTGAATGATGTAGTTCATTTGAGCAGAAAAGTGACTGCCCTTACCTGAAACGAAGTCTTGCTTGTAGTAAGACTCAGAGTCTGGGATTTAAGTCCATTTCTGAAGGGAAACACACAGCATAGTTCTCATCCATGGATCACACTCTGCTTTAGAGCGAGAAGCACACTCGTGCTTTGTAGAGTCTCTAATACAACAGGAAATCTGAGTGTGCCCGGAACAAAAGAATGGTGTTTCCTACATATACGGACCATATCTAGTCCAACTCTGCTTCTGAAACTGATACAAAGCACTGAACATCTAACATCCAATGTTTTTCTGTTAGATGAGAAATGTGTGAGCTCAGTGAACGATGTAGTTCGTTTGAGCTGAAAAGTGACTGCCCTTACCTGAAACGAAGTCTTGCTTGTAGGAAGACACAGAGCCTGGGATTTAACTCCATTTTGAAGGGAAACACACAGCATAGTTCTCATCCATGGATCACACTCTGCTTTAGAGCAAGAAGCACACACTTGCTTTCTAGAGCCTCTAAGATAGCAGGAAATCTGAGTGTACCCAGAACAAAAGAACGGTGTTTCCTTCACATACGGACTATATGTAGTCCAAATCTTCTTCTGAAACTGATAGAATGCACTGGTCCTCTAACATCCAATGCTTGTCTGTTAAGATGAGAAACGTGTGAGCTTTGTGAATAATGTAGTTCCTTTGAACTGAAAAGTGACTGCCCTTACCTGAAATGTAGTCTTGCTTGTAGTAAGACACAGAGCCTGGGATTTAACTCCATTTCTGAAGGGAAACACACAGCATAGTTCTCATCCATGGATCACACTCTGCTTTAGAGCGAGAAGTACACTCTAGCTTTCTAGAGTCTCTAACACAGCAGGAAATCTGAGTGTGCCCAGAACAAAAGAACGGTGTTTCCTACACATATGGAACATACATAGTCCAAATCTGCTTCTGAAACTGATAGAATGAACTGGTCCTCTAACATCCAATGCTTGAGAGTTAAGATGAGAAATGTGTTAGCTTCGTGAACGATGTAGTTCGTTTGAGCAGAAAAGTGACTGCCCTTACCTGAAACGAAGTCTTGCTTGTAGGAAGACTCAGAGCCTGGGATTTAACTCCATTTCTGAAGTGAAGCACACAGCATAGTTCTCTTCCATGGATCACACTCTGCTTTAGAGCAAGAAGCACACTCTTGCTTTCTAGAGTCTCTAAGATAGCAGGAAATCTGAGTGTGCCCAGAACAAAAGAACGGTGTTTCCTACACATACGGACTATATGTAGTCCAAATCTTCTTCTGAAACTGATAGAATGCACTGGTCCTCTAACATCCAATGCTTGTCAGTTAAGATGAGAAACGTGTGAGCATTGTGAATGATGTAGTTCATTTGAGCAGAAAAGTGACTGCCCTTACCTGAAACGAAGTCTTGCTTGTAGTAAGACTCAGAGTCTGGGATTTAAGTCCATTTCTGAAGGGAAACACACAGCATAGTTCTCATCCATGGATCACACTCTGCTTTAGAGCGAGAAGCACACTCGTGCTTTGTAGAGTCTCTAATACAACAGGAAATCTGAGTGTGCCCGGAACAAAAGAATGGTGTTTCCTACATATACGGACCATATCTAGTCCAACTCTGCTTCTGAAACTGATACAAAGCACTGAACATCTAACATCCAATGTTTTTCTGTTAGATGAGAAATGTGTGAGCTCAGTGAACGATGTAGTTCGTTTGAGCTGAAAAGTGACTGCCCTTACCTGAAACGAAGTCTTGCTTGTAGGAAGACACAGAGCCTGGGATTTAACTCCATTTTGAAGGGAAACACACAGCATAGTTCTCATCCATGGATCACACTCTGCTTTAGAGCAAGAAGCACACACTTGCTTTCTAGAGCCTCTAAGATAGCAGGAAATCTGAGTGTACCCAGAACAAAAGAACGGTGTTTCCTTCACATACGGACTATATGTAGTCCAAATCTTCTTCTGAAACTGATAGAATGCACTGGTCCTCTAACATCCAATGCTTGTCAGTTAAGATGAGAAACGTGTGAGCTTTGTGAATGATGTAGTTCATTTGAGCAGAAAAGTGACTGCCCTTACCTGAAACGAAGTCTTGCTTGTAGTAAGACACAGAGTCTGGGATTTAAGTCCATTTCTGAAGTGAAGCACACAGCATAGTTCTCATCCATGGATCACACTCTGCTTTAGAGCAAGAAGCACACTCTTGCTTTCTAGAGTCTCTAAGACAGCAGGAAATCTGAGTGTGCCCAGAACAAAAGAACGGTGTTTCCTACACATACGGACTATATGTAGTCCAAATCTTCTTCTGAAACTGATAGAATGCACTGGTCCTCTAACATCCAATGCTTGTCTGTTAAGATGAGAAACGTGTGAGCTTTGTGAATAATGTAGTTCCTTTGAACTGAAAAGTGACTGCCCTTACCTGAAATGTAGTCTTGCTTGTAGTAAGACACAGAGCCTGGGATTTAACTCCATTTCTGAAGGGAAACACACAGCATAGTTCTCATCCATGGATCACACTCTGCTTTAGAGCGAGAAGTACACTCTAGCTTTCTAGAGTCTCTAACACAGCAGGAAATCTGAGTGTGCCCAGAACAAAAGAACGGTGTTTCCTACACATATGGAACATACATAGTCCAAATCTGCTTCTGAAACTGATAGAATGAACTGGTCCTCTAACATCCAATGCTTGAGAGTTAAGATGAGAAATGTGTTAGCTTCGTGAACGATGTAGTTCGTTTGAGCAGAAAAGTGACTGCCCTTACCTGAAACGAAGTCTTGCTTGTAGGAAGACTCAGAGCCTGGGATTTAACTCCATTTCTGAAGTGAAGCACACAGCATAGTTCTCTTCCATGGATCACACTCTGCTTTAGAGCAAGAAGCACACTCTTGCTTTCTAGAGTCTCTAAGATAGCAGGAAATCTGAGTGTGCCCAGAACAAAAGAACGGTGTTTCCTACACATACGGACTATATGTAGTCCAAATCTTCTTCTGAAACTGATAGAATGCACTGGTCCTCTAACATCCAATGCTTGTCAGTTAAGATGAGAAACGTGTGAGCATTGTGAATGATGTAGTTCATTTGAGCAGAAAAGTGACTGCCCTTACCTGAAACGAAGTCTTGCTTGTAGTAAGACTCAGAGTCTGGGATTTAAGTCCATTTCTGAAGGGAAACACACAGCATAGTTCTCATCCATGGATCACACTCTGCTTTAGAGCGAGAAGCACACTCGTGCTTTGTAGAGTCTCTAATACAACAGGAAATCTGAGTGTGCCCGGAACAAAAGAATGGTGTTTCCTACATATACGGACCATATCTAGTCCAACTCTGCTTCTGAAACTGATACAAAGCACTGAACATCTAACATCCAATGTTTTTCTGTTAGATGAGAAATGTGTGAGCTCAGTGAACGATGTAGTTCGTTTGAGCTGAAAAGTGACTGCCCTTACCTGAAACGAAGTCTTGCTTGTAGGAAGACACAGAGCCTGGGATTTAACTCCATTTTGAAGGGAAACACACAGCATAGTTCTCATCCATGGATCACACTCTGCTTTAGAGCAAGAAGCACACACTTGCTTTGTAGAGTCTCTAATACAGCAGGAAATCTGAGTGTGCCCGGAACAAAAGAACGGTGTTTCCTACACATATGGACCATATGTAGTCCAAATCTGCTTCTGAAACTGATACAAAGCACTGACCATCTAACATCCAATGCTTGTCAGTTAAGATGAGAAACGTGTGAGCTTCATGAACGATGTAGTTCGTTTGAGCAGAAAAGTGATTGCCCTTACCTGAAACGAAGTCTTGCCTGTAGGAAGACTCAGAGCCTGGGATTTAACTCCATTTCTGAAGTCAAGCACACAGCATAGTTCTCATCCATGGATCACACTCTGCTTTAGAGCAAGAGGCACACTCTTGCTTTCTAGAGTCTCTAAGACAGCAGGAAATCTGAGTGTGCCCAGAACAAAAGAACGGTGTTTCCTACACATACGGACTATATGTAGTCCAAATCTTCTTCTGAAACTGATAGACTGCACTGGTCCTCTAACATCCAGTGCTTGTCAGTTAAGATGAGAAACGTGTGAGCTTTTTGAATGATGTAGTTCCTTTGAAATGAAAAGTGACTGCCCTTACCTGAAACTAAGTCTTGTTTGTAGTAAGACACAGAGCATGGGATTTAAGTCCATTTCTGAAGGGAAACACACAGCATAGTTCTCATCCATGGATCACACTCTGCTCTAGAGCGAGAAGCACACTCTAGCTTTCTAGACTCTCTAATACAGCAGGAAATCTGAGTGTGCCCAGAACAAAAGAACGGTGTTTCCTACACATATGGACCATATGTAGTCCAAATCTGCTTGTGAAACTGATACAAACACTGACCCTCTAACATCCAATGCTTGTCAGTTAAGATGAGAAACGTGTGAGCTTCGTGAATGATGTAGTTCATTTGAGCAGAAAAGTGACTGCCCTTACCTGAAAGGAAGACTTGCTTGTAGTAAGACAAAGAGCCTGGGATTTAAGTCCATTTCTGAAGGGAAACACACAGCATAGTTCTCATCCATGGATCACACTCTGCTTTAGAACAAGAAGCACGCTCTTGCTTTCTAGAGTCTCTAAGACAGCAGGAAACGTGAGTGTGCTGAGAACAAAAGAACAGTGTTTCCTACACATACGGACTATATGTAGTCCAAATCTTCTTCTGAAACTGATACAATGCACTGGTCCTATAACATCCAATGCTTGTCAGTTAAGATGAGAAACGTGTGAGCTTCGTGAACGATGTAGTTCCTTTGAGCAGAAAAGTGACTGCCCTTACCTGAAACGAAGTCTTGCCTGTAGGAAGAGACAGAGTCTGGGATTTAACTCCATTTCTGAAGGGAAACACACAGCATAGTTCTCATCCATGGATCACACTCTGCTTTAGAGCAAGAAGCACACTCTTGCTTTCTAGAGTCTCTAAGACAGCAGGAAATCTGAGTGTGCCCAGAACAAAAGAACGGTGTTTCCTACACATACGGACTATATGTAGTCCAAATCTTCTTCTGAAACTGATAGAATGCACTGGTCCTCTAACATCCAATGCTTGTCTGTTAAGATGAGAAACGTGTGAGCTTTGTGAATAATGTAGTTCCTTTGAACTGAAAAGTGACTGCCCTTACCTGAAATGTAGTCTTGCTTGTAGTAAGACACAGAGCCTGGGATTTAACTCCATTTCTGAAGGGAAACACACAGCATAGTTCTCATCCATGGATCACACTCTGCTTTAGAGCGAGAAGTACACTCTAGCTTTCTAGAGTCTCTAACACAGCAGGAAAACTGAGTGTGCCCAGAACAAAAGAACAGTGTTTCCTACACATATGGAACATACATAGTCCAAATCTGCTTCTGAAACTGATAGAATGAACTGGTCCTCTAACATCCAATGCTTGAGAGTTAAGATGAGAAATGTGTTAGCTTCGTGAACGATGTAGTTCGTTTGAGCAGAAAAGTGACTGCCCTTACCTGAAACGAAGTCTTGCTTGTAGGAAGACTCAGAGCCTGGGATTTAACTCCATTTCTGAAGTGAAGCACACAGCATAGTTCTCATCCATGGATCACACTCTGCTTTAGAGCAAGAAGCACACTCTTGCTTTCTAGAGTCTCTAAGATAGCAGGAAATCTGAGTGTGCCCAGAACAAAAGAACGGTGTTTCCTACACATACGGACTATATGTAGTCCAAATCTTCTTCTGAAACTGATAGAATGCACTGGTCCTCTAACATCCAATGCTTGTCAGTTAAGATGAGAAACGTGTGAGCATTGTGAATGATGTAGTTCATTTGAGCAGAAAAGTGACTGCCCTTATCTGAAACGAAATCTTGCTTGTAGTAAGACTCAGAGTCTGGGATTTAAGTCCATTTCTGAAGGGAAACACACAGCATAGTTCTCATCCATGGATCACACTCTGCTTTAGAGCGAGAAGCACACTCGTGCTTTGTAGAGTCTCTAATACAACAGGAAATCTGAGTGTGCCCGGAACAAAAGAATGGTGTTTCCTACATATACGGACCATATCTAGTCCAACTCTGCTTCTGAAACTGATACAAAGCACTGAACATCTAACATCCAATGTTTTTCTGTTAGATGAGAAATGTGTGAGGTCAGTGAACGATGTAGTTCGTTTGAGCTGAAAAGTGACTGCCCTTACCTGAAACGAAGTCTTGCTTGTAGGAAGACACAGAGCCTGGGATTTAACTCCATTTCTGAAGGGAAACACACAGCATAGTTCTCATCCATGGATCACACTCTGCTTTAGAGCAAGAAGCACACACTTGCTTTCTAGAGCCTCTAAGATAGCAGGAAATCTGAGTGTACCCAGAACAAAAGAACGGTGTTTCCTTCACATACGGACTATATGTAGTCCAAATCTTCTTCTGAAACTGATAGAATGCACTGGTCCTCTAACATCCAATGCTTGTCAGTTAAGATGAGAAACGTGTGAGCATTGTGAATGATGTAGTTCATTTGAGCAGAAAAGTGACTGCCCTTACCTGAAACGAAGTCTTGCTTGTAGTAAGACTCAGAGTCTGGGATTTAAGTCCATTTCTGAAGGGAAACACACAGCATAGTTCTCATCCATGGATCACACTCTGCTTTAGAGCGAGAAGCACACTCGTGCTTTGTAGAGTCTCTAATACAACAGGAAATCTGAGTGTGCCCGGAACAAAAGAATGGTGTTTCCTACATATACGGACCATATCTAGTCCAACTCTGCTTCTGAAACTGATACAAAGCACTGAACATCTAACATCCAATGTTTTTCTGTTAGATGAGAAATGTGTGAGCTCAGTGAACGATGTAGTTCGTTTGAGCTGAAAAGTGACTGCCCTTACCTGAAACGAAGTCTTGCTTGTAGGAAGACACAGAGCCTGGGATTTAACTCCATTTTGAAGGGAAACACACAGCATAGTTCTCATCCATGGATCACACTCTGCTTTAGAGCAAGAAGCACACACTTGCTTTCTAGAGCCTCTAAGATAGCAGGAAATCTGAGTGTACCCAGAACAAAAGAACGGTGTTTCCTTCACATACGGACTATATGTAGTCCAAATCTTCTTCTGAAACTGATAGAATGCACTGGTCCTCTAACATCCAATGCTTGTCTGTTAAGATGAGAAACGTGTGAGCTTTGTGAATAATGTAGTTCCTTTGAACTGAAAAGTGACTGCCCTTACCTGAAATGTAGTCTTGCTTGTAGTAAGACACAGAGCCTGGGATTTAACTCCATTTCTGAAGGGAAACACACAGCATAGTTCTCATCCATGGATCACACTCTGCTTTAGAGCGAGAAGTACACTCTAGCTTTCTAGAGTCTCTAACACAGCAGGAAATCTGAGTGTGCCCAGAACAAAAGAACGGTGTTTCCTACACATATGGAACATACATAGTCCAAATCTGCTTCTGAAACTGATAGAATGAACTGGTCCTCTAACATCCAATGCTTGAGAGTTAAGATGAGAAATGTGTTAGCTTCGTGAACGATGTAGTTCGTTTGAGCAGAAAAGTGACTGCCCTTACCTGAAACGAAGTCTTGCTTGTAGGAAGACTCAGAGCCTGGGATTTAACTCCATTTCTGAAGTGAAGCACACAGCATAGTTCTCTTCCATGGATCACACTCTGCTTTAGAGCAAGAAGCACACTCTTGCTTTCTAGAGTCTCTAAGATAGCAGGAAATCTGAGTGTGCCCAGAACAAAAGAACGGTGTTTCCTACACATACGGACTATATGTAGTCCAAATCTTCTTCTGAAACTGATAGAATGCACTGGTCCTCTAACATCCAATGCTTGTCAGTTAAGATGAGAAACGTGTGAGCATTGTGAATGATGTAGTTCATTTGAGCAGAAAAGTGACTGCCCTTACCTGAAACGAAGTCTTGCTTGTAGTAAGACTCAGAGTCTGGGATTTAAGTCCATTTCTGAAGGGAAACACACAGCATAGTTCTCATCCATGGATCACACTCTGCTTTAGAGCGAGAAGCACACTCGTGCTTTGTAGAGTCTCTAATACAACAGGAAATCTGAGTGTGCCCGGAACAAAAGAATGGTGTTTCCTACATATACGGACCATATCTAGTCCAACTCTGCTTCTGAAACTGATACAAAGCACTGAACATCTAACATCCAATGTTTTTCTGTTAGATGAGAAATGTGTGAGCTCAGTGAACGATGTAGTTCGTTTGAGCTGAAAAGTGACTGCCCTTACCTGAAACGAAGTCTTGCTTGTAGGAAGACACAGAGCCTGGGATTTAACTCCATTTTGAAGGGAAACACACAGCATAGTTCTCATCCATGGATCACACTCTGCTTTAGAGCAAGAAGCACACACTTGCTTTCTAGAGCCTCTAAGATAGCAGGAAATCTGAGTGTACCCAGAACAAAAGAACGGTGTTTCCTTCACATACGGACTATATGTAGTCCAAATCTTCTTCTGAAACTGATAGAATGCACTGGTCCTCTAACATCCAATGCTTGTCAGTTAAGATGAGAAACGTGTGAGCTTTGTGAATGATGTAGTTCATTTGAGCAGAAAAGTGACTGCCCTTACCTGAAACGAAGTCTTGCTTGTAGTAAGACACAGAGTCTGGGATTTAAGTCCATTTCTGAAGTGAAGCACACAGCATAGTTCTCATCCATGGATCACACTCTGCTTTAGAGCAAGAAGCACACTCTTGCTTTCTAGAGTCTCTAAGACAGCAGGAAATCTGAGTGTGCCCAGAACAAAAGAACGGTGTTTCCTACACATACGGACTATATGTAGTCCAAATCTTCTTCTGAAACTGATAGAATGCACTGGTCCTCTAACATCCAATGCTTGTCTGTTAAGATGAGAAACGTGTGAGCTTTGTGAATAATGTAGTTCCTTTGAACTGAAAAGTGACTGCCCTTACCTGAAATGTAGTCTTGCTTGTAGTAAGACACAGAGCCTGGGATTTAACTCCATTTCTGAAGGGAAACACACAGCATAGTTCTCATCCATGGGTCACACTCTGCTTTAGAGCGAGAAGTACACTCTAGCTTTCTAGAGTCTCTAACACAGCAGGAAATCTGAGTGTGCCCAGAACAAAAGAACGGTGTTTCCTACACATATGGAACATACATAGTCCAAATCTGCTTCTGAAACTGATAGAATGAACTGGTCCTCTAACATCCAATGCTTGAGAGTTAAGATGAGAAATGTGTTAGCTTCGTGAACGATGTAGTTCGTTTGAGCAGAAAAGTGACTGCCCTTACCTGAAACGAAATCTTGCTTGTAGGAAGACTCAGAGCCTGGGATTTAACTCCATTTCTGAAGTGAAGCACACAGCATAGTTCTCTTCCATGGATCACACTCTGCTTTAGAGCAAGAAGCACACTCTTGCTTTCTAGAGTCTCTAAGATAGCAGGAAATCTGAGTGTGCCCAGAACAAAAGAACGGTGTTTCCTACACATACGGACTATATGTAGTCCAAATCTTCTTCTGAAACTGATAGAATGCACTGGTCCTCTAACATCCAATGCTTGTCAGTTAAGATGAGAAACGTGTGAGCATTGTGAATGATGTAGTTCATTTGAGCAGAAAAGTGACTGCCCTTACCTGAAACGAAGTCTTGCTTGTAGTAAGACTCAGAGTCTGGGATTTAAGTCCATTTCTGAAGGGAAACACACAGCATAGTTCTCATCCATGGATCACACTCTGCTTTAGAGCGAGAAGCACACTCGTGCTTTGTAGAGTCTCTAATACAACAGGAAATCTGAGTGTGCCCGGAACAAAAGAATGGTGTTTCCTACATATACGGACCATATCTAGTCCAACTCTGCTTCTGAAACTGATACAAAGCACTGAACATCTAACATCCAATGTTTTTCTGTTAGATGAGAAATGTGTGAGCTCAGTGAACGATGTAGTTCGTTTGAGCTGAAAAGTGACTGCCCTTACCTGAAACGAAGTCTTGCTTGTAGGAAGACACAGAGCCTGGGTTTTAACTCCATTTCTGAAGGGAAACACACAGCATAGTTCTCATCCATGGATCACACTCTGCTTTAGAGCAAGAAGCACACACTTGCTTTCTAGAGCCTCTAAGATAGCAGGAAATCTGAGTGTACCCAGAACAAAAGAACGGTGTTTCCTTCACATACGGACTATATGTAGTCCAAATCTTCTTCTGAAACTGATAGAATGCACTGGTCCTCTAACATCCAATGCTTGTCAGTTAAGATGAGAAACGTGTGAGCTTTGTGAATGATGTAGTTCATTTGAGCAGAAAAGTGACTGCCCTTACCTGAAACGAAGTCTTGCTTGTAGTAAGACACAGAGTCTGGGATTTAAGTCCATTTCTGAAGGGAAACACACAGCATAGTTCTCATCCATGGATCTCACTCTGCTTTAGAACAAGAAGCACGCTCTTGATTTCTAGAGACTCTAAGACAGCAGGAAACGTGAGTGTGCTGAGAACAAAAGAACGGTGTTTCCTACACATACGGACCATATCTAGTCCAAATCTGCTTCTGAAACTGATACAAAGCACTGGTCCTCTAACATCCAATGCTTGTCAATTAAGATGAGAAACGTGTGAGCTTCATGAACGATGTAGTTCCTTTGAGCAGAAAAGTGACTGCCCTTACCTGAAACGAAGTCTTGCTTGTAGGAAGACTCAGAGCCTGGGATTTAACTCCATTTCTGAAGTCAAGCACACAGCATAGTTCTCATCCATGGATCACACTCTGCTTTAGAGCAAGAGGCACACTCTTGCTTTCTAGAGTCTCTAAGACAGCAGGAAATCTGAGTGTGCCCAGAACAAAAGAACGGTGTTTCCTACACATACGGACTATATGTAGTCCAAATCTTCTTCTGAAACTGATAGACTGCACTGGTCCTCTAACATCCAGTGCTTGTCAGTTAAGATGAGAAACGTGTGAGCTTTTTGAATGATGTAGTTCCTTTGAAATGAAAAGTGACTGCCCTTACCTGAAACTAAGTCTTGTTTGTAGTAAGACACAGAGCATGGGATTTAAGTCCATTTCTGAAGGGAAACACACAGCATAGTTCTCATCCATGGATCACACTCTGCTCTAGAGCGAGAAGCACACTCTAGCTTTCTAGACTCTCTAATACAGCAGGAAATCTGAGTGTGCCCAGAACAAAAGAACGGTGTTTCCTACACATATGGACCATATGTAGTCCAAATCTGCTTGTGAAACTGATACAAACACTGACCCTCTAACATCCAATGCTTGTCAGTTAAGATGAGAAACGTGTGAGCTTCGTGAATGATGTAGTTCATTTGAGCAGAAAAGTGACTGCCCTTACCTGAAAGGAAGACTTGCTTGTAGTAAGACAAAGAGCCTGGGATTTAAGTCCATTTCTGAAGGGAAACACACAGCATAGTTCTCATCCATGGATCACACTCTGCTTTAGAACAAGAAGCACGCTCTTGCTTTCTAGAGTCTCTAAGACAGCAGGAAACGTGAGTGTGCTGAGAACAAAAGAACAGTGTTTCCTACACATACGGACTATATGTAGTCCAAATCTTCTTCTGAAACTGATACAATGCACTGGTCCTATAACATCCAATGCTTGTCAGTTAAGATGAGAAACGTGTGAGCTTCGTGAACGATGTAGTTCCTTTGAGCAGAAAAGTGACTGCCCTTACCTGAAACGAAGTCTTGCCTGTAGGAAGAGACAGAGTCTGGGATTTAACTCCATTTCTGAAGGGAAACACACAGCATAGTTCTCATCCATGGATCACACTCTGCTTTAGAGCAAGAAGCACACTCTTGCTTTCTAGAGTCTCTAAGACAGCAGGAAATCTGAGTGTGCCCAGAACAAAAGAACGGTGTTTCCTACACATACGGACTATATGTAGTCCAAATCTTCTTCTGAAACTGATAGAATGCACTGGTCCTCTAACATCCAATGCTTGTCTGTTAAGATGAGAAACGTGTGAGCTTTGTGAATAATGTAGTTCCTTTGAACTGAAAAGTGACTGCCCTTACCTGAAATGTAGTCTTGCTTGTAGTAAGACACAGAGCCTGGGATTTAACTCCATTTCTGAAGGGAAACACACAGCATAGTTCTCATCCATGGATCACACTCTGCTTTAGAGCGAGAAGTACACTCTAGCTTTCTAGAGTCTCTAACACAGCAGGAAATCTGAGTGTGCCCAGAACAAAAGAACGGTGTTTCCTACACATATGGAACATACATAGTCCAAATCTGCTTCTGAAACTGATAGAATGAACTGGTCCTCTAACATCCAATGCTTGAGAGTTAAGATGAGAAATGTGTTAGCTTCGTGAACGATGTAGTTCGTTTGAGCAGAAAAGTGACTGCCCTTACCTGAAACGAAGTCTTGCTTGTAGGAAGACTCAGAGCCTGGGATTTAACTCCATTTCTGAAGTGAAGCACACAGCATTGTTCTCTTCCATGGATCACACTCTGCTTTAGAGCAAGAAGCACACTCTTGCTTTCTAGAGTCTCTAAGATAGCAGGAAATCTGAGTGTACCCAGAACAAAAGAACGGTGTTTCCTTCACATACGGACTATATGTAGTCCAAATCTTCTTCTGAAACTGATAGAATGCACTGGTCCTCTAACATCCAATGCTTGTCTGTTAAGATGAGAAACGTGTGAGCTTTGTGAATAATGTAGTTCCTTTGAACTGAAAAGTGACTGCCCTTACCTGAAATGTAGTCTTGCTTGTAGTAAGACACAGAGCCTGGGATTTAACTCCATTTCTGAAGGGAAACACACAGCATAGTTCTCATCCATGGATCACACTCTGCTTTAGAGCGAGAAGTACACTCTAGCTTTCTAGAGTCTCTAACACAGCAGGAAATCTGAGTGTGCCCAGAACAAAAGAACGGTGTTTCCTACACATATGGAACATACATAGTCCAAATCTGCTTCTGAAACTGATAGAATGAACTGGTCCTCTAACATCCAATGCTTGAGAGTTAAGATGAGAAATGTGTTAGCTTCGTGAACGATGTAGTTCGTTTGAGCAGAAAAGTGACTGCCCTTACCTGAAACGAAGTCTTGCTTGTAGGAAGACTCAGAGCCTGGGATTTAACTCCATTTCTGAAGTGAAGCACACAGCATAGTTCTCTTCCATGGATCACACTCTGCTTTAGAGCAAGAAGCACACTCTTGCTTTCTAGAGTCTCTAAGATAGCAGGAAATCTGAGTGTGCCCAGAACAAAAGAACGGTGTTTCCTACACATACGGACTATATGTAGTCCAAATCTTCTTCTGAAACTGATAGAATGCACTGGTCCTCTAACATCCAATGCTTGTCAGTTAAGATGAGAAACGTGTGAGCATTGTGAATGATGTAGTTCATTTGAGCAGAAAAGTGACTGCCCTTACCTGAAACGAAGTCTTGCTTGTAGTAAGACTCAGAGTCTGGGATTTAAGTCCATTTCTGAAGGGAAACACACAGCATAGTTCTCATCCATGGATCACACTCTGCTTTAGAGCGAGAAGCACACTCGTGCTTTGTAGAGTCTCTAATACAACAGGAAATCTGAGTGTGCCCGGAACAAAAGAATGGTGTTTCCTACATATACGGACCATATCTAGTCCAACTCTGCTTCTGAAACTGATACAAAGCACTGAACATCTAACATCCAATGTTTTTCTGTTAGATGAGAAATGTGTGAGCTCAGTGAACGATGTAGTTCGTTTGAGCTGAAAAGTGACTGCCCTTACCTGAAACGAAGTCTTGCTTGTAGGAAGACACAGAGCCTGGGATTTAACTCCATTTTGAAGGGAAACACACAGCATAGTTCTCATCCATGGATCACACTCTGCTTTAGAGCAAGAAGCACACACTTGCTTTCTAGAGCCTCTAAGATAGCAGGAAATCTGAGTGTACCCAGAACAAAAGAACGGTGTTTCCTTCACATACGGACTATATGTAGTCCAAATCTTCTTCTGAAACTGATAGAATGCACTGGTCCTCTAACATCCAATGCTTGTCAGTTAAGATGAGAAACGTGTGAGCTTTGTGAATGATGTAGTTCATTTGAGCAGAAAAGTGACTGCCCTTACCTGAAACGAAGTCTTGCTTGTAGTAAGACACAGAGTCTGGGATTTAAGTCCATTTCTGAAGTGAAGCACACAGCATAGTTCTCATCCATGGATCACACTCTGCTTTAGAGCAAGAAGCACACTCTTGCTTTCTAGAGTCTCTAAGACAGCAGGAAATCTGAGTGTGCCCAGAACAAAAGAACGGTGTTTCCTACACATACGGACTATATGTAGTCCAAATCTTCTTCTGAAACTGATAGAATGCACTGGTCCTCTAACATCCAATGCTTGTCTGTTAAGATGAGAAACGTGTGAGCTTTGTGAATAATGTAGTTCCTTTGAACTGAAAAGTGACTGCCCTTACCTGAAATGTAGTCTTGCTTGTAGTAAGACACAGAGCCTGGGATTTAACTCCATTTCTGAAGGGAAACACACAGCATAGTTCTCATCCATGGGTCACACTCTGCTTTAGAGCGAGAAGTACACTCTAGCTTTCTAGAGTCTCTAACACAGCAGGAAATCTGAGTGTGCCCAGAACAAAAGAACGGTGTTTCCTACACATATGGAACATACATAGTCCAAATCTGCTTCTGAAACTGATAGAATGAACTGGTCCTCTAACATCCAATGCTTGAGAGTTAAGATGAGAAATGTGTTAGCTTCGTGAACGATGTAGTTCGTTTGAGCAGAAAAGTGACTGCCCTTACCTGAAACGAAATCTTGCTTGTAGGAAGACTCAGAGCCTGGGATTTAAGTCCATTTCTGAAGTGAAGCACACAGCATAGTTCTCTTCCATGGATCACACTCTGCTTTAGAGCAAGAAGCACACTCTTGCTTTCTAGAGTCTCTAAGATAGCAGGAAATCTGAGTGTGCCCAGAACAAAAGAACGGTGTTTCCTACACATACGGACTATATGTAGTCCAAATCTTCTTCTGAAACTGATAGAATGCACTGGTCCTCTAACATCCAATGCTTGTCAGTTAAGATGAGAAACGTGTGAGCATTGTGAATGATGTAGTTCATTTGAGCAGAAAAGTGACTGCCCTTACCTGAAACGAAGTCTTGCTTGTAGTAAGACTCAGAGTCTGGGATTTAAGTCCATTTCTGAAGGGAAACACACAGCATAGTTCTCATCCATGGATCACACTCTGCTTTAGAGCGAGAAGCACACTCGTGCTTTGTAGAGTCTCTAATACAACAGGAAATCTGAGTGTGCCCGGAACAAAAGAATGGTGTTTCCTACATATACGGACCATATCTAGTCCAACTCTGCTTCTGAAACTGATACAAAGCACTGAACATCTAACATCCAATGTTTTTCTGTTAGATGAGAAATGTGTGAGCTCAGTGAACGATGTAGTTCGTTTGAGCTGAAAAGTGACTGCCCTTACCTGAAACGAAGTCTTGCTTGTAGGAAGACACAGAGCCTGGGTTTTAACTCCATTTCTGAAGGGAAACACACAGCATAGTTCTCATCCATGGATCACACTCTGCTTTAGAGCAAGAAGCACACACTTGCTTTCTAGAGCCTCTAAGATAGCAGGAAATCTGAGTGTACCCAGAACAAAAGAACGGTGTTTCCTTCACATACGGACTATATGTAGTCCAAATCTTCTTCTGAAACTGATAGAATGCACTGGTCCTCTAACATCCAATGCTTGTCAGTTAAGATGAGAAACGTGTGAGCTTTGTGAATGATGTAGTTCATTTGAGCAGAAAAGTGACTGCCCTTACCTGAAACGAAGTCTTGCTTGTAGTAAGACACAGAGTCTGGGATTTAAGTCCATTTCTGAAGGGAAACACACAGCATAGTTCTCATCCATGGATCTCACTCTGCTTTAGAACAAGAAGCACGCTCTTGATTTCTAGAGACTCTAAGACAGCAGGAAACGTGAGTGTGCTGAGAACAAAAGAACGGTGTTTCCTACACATACGGACCATATCTAGTCCAAATCTGCTTCTGAAACTGATACAAAGCACTGGTCCTCTAACATCCAATGCTTGTCAATTAAGATGAGAAACGTGTGAGCTTCATGAACGATGTAGTTCCTTTGAGCAGAAAAGTGACTGCCCTTACCTGAAACGAAGTCTTGCTTGTAGGAAGACTCAGAGCCTGGGATTTAACTCCATTTCTGAAGTCAAGCACACAGCATAGTTCTCATCCATGGATCACACTCTGCTTTAGAGCAAGAGGCACACTCTTGCTTTCTAGAGTCTCTAAGACAGCAGGAAATCTGAGTGTGCCCAGAACAAAAGAACGGTGTTTCCTACACATACGGACTATATGTAGTCCAAATCTTCTTCTGAAACTGATAGACTGCACTGGTCCTCTAACATCCAGTGCTTGTCAGTTAAGATGAGAAACGTGTGAGCTTTTTGAATGATGTAGTTCCTTTGAAATGAAAAGTGACTGCCCTTACCTGAAACTAAGTCTTGTTTGTAGTAAGACACAGAGCATGGGATTTAAGTCCATTTCTGAAGGGAAACACACAGCATAGTTCTCATCCATGGATCACACTCTGCTCTAGAGCGAGAAGCACACTCTAGCTTTCTAGACTCTCTAATACAGCAGGAAATCTGAGTGTGCCCAGAACAAAAGAACGGTGTTTCCTACACATATGGACCATATGTAGTCCAAATCTGCTTGTGAAACTGATACAAACACTGACCCTCTAACATCCAATGCTTGTCAGTTAAGATGAGAAACGTGTGAGCTTCGTGAATGATGTAGTTCATTTGAGCAGAAAAGTGACTGCCCTTACCTGAAAGGAAGACTTGCTTGTAGTAAGACAAAGAGCCTGGGATTTAAGTCCATTTCTGAAGGGAAACACACAGCATAGTTCTCATCCATGGATCACACTCTGCTTTAGAACAAGAAGCACGCTCTTGCTTTCTAGAGTCTCTAAGACAGCAGGAAACGTGAGTGTGCTGAGAACAAAAGAACAGTGTTTCCTACACATACGGACTATATGTAGTCCAAATCTTCTTCTGAAACTGATACAATGCACTGGTCCTATAACATCCAATGCTTGTCAGTTAAGATGAGAAACGTGTGAGCTTCGTGAACGATGTAGTTCCTTTGAGCAGAAAAGTGACTGCCCTTACCTGAAACGAAGTCTTGCCTGTAGGAAGAGACAGAGTCTGGGATTTAACTCCATTTCTGAAGGGAAACACACAGCATAGTTCTCATCCATGGATCACACTCTGCTTTAGAGCAAGAAGCACACTCTTGCTTTCTAGAGTCTCTAAGACAGCAGGAAATCTGAGTGTGCCCAGAACAAAAGAACGGTGTTTCCTACACATACGGACTATATGTAGTCCAAATCTTCTTCTGAAACTGATAGAATGCACTGGTCCTCTAACATCCAATGCTTGTCTGTTAAGATGAGAAACGTGTGAGCTTTGTGAATAATGTAGTTCCTTTGAACTGAAAAGTGACTGCCCTTACCTGAAATGTAGTCTTGCTTGTAGTAAGACACAGAGCCTGGGATTTAACTCCATTTCTGAAGGGAAACACACAGCATAGTTCTCATCCATGGATCACACTCTGCTTTAGAGCGAGAAGTACACTCTAGCTTTCTAGAGTCTCTAACACAGCAGGAAATCTGAGTGTGCCCAGAACAAAAGAACGGTGTTTCCTACACATATGGAACATACATAGTCCAAATCTGCTTCTGAAACTGATAGAATGAACTGGTCCTCTAACATCCAATGCTTGAGAGTTAAGATGAGAAATGTGTTAGCTTCGTGAACGATGTAGTTCGTTTGAGCAGAAAAGTGACTGCCCTTACCTGAAACGAAGTCTTGCTTGTAGGAAGACTCAGAGCCTGGGATTTAACTCCATTTCTGAAGTGAAGCACACAGCATAGTTCTCTTCCATGGATCACACTCTGCTTTAGAGCAAGAAGCACACTCTTGCTTTCTAGAGTCTCTAAGATAGCAGGAAATCTGAGTGTGCCCAGAACAAAAGAACGGTGTTTCCTACACATACGGACTATATGTAGTCCAAATCTTCTTCTGAAACTGATAGAATGCACTGGTCCTCTAACATCCAATGCTTGTCAGTTAAGATGAGAAACGTGTGAGCATTGTGAATGATGTAGTTCATTTGAGCAGAAAAGTGACTGCCCTTACCTGAAACGAAGTCTTGCTTGTAGTAAGACTCAGAGTCTGGGATTTAAGTCCATTTCTGAAGGGAAACACACAGCATAGTTCTCATCCATGGATCACACTCTGCTTTAGAGCGAGAAGCACACTCGTGCTTTGTAGAGTCTCTAATACAACAGGAAATCTGAGTGTGCCCGGAACAAAAGAATGGTGTTTCCTACATATACGGACCATATCTAGTCCAACTCTGCTTCTGAAACTGATACAAAGCACTGAACATCTAACATCCAATGTTTTTCTGTTAGATGAGAAATGTGTGAGCTCAGTGAACGATGTAGTTCGTTTGAGCTGAAAAGTGACTGCCCTTACCTGAAACGAAGTCTTGCTTGTAGGAAGACACAGAGCCTGGGTTTTAACTCCATTTCTGAAGGGAAACACACAGCATAGTTCTCATCCATGGATCACACTCTGCTTTAGAGCAAGAAGCACACACTTGCTTTCTAGAGCCTCTAAGATAGCAGGAAATCTGAGTGTACCCAGAACAAAAGAACGGTGTTTCCTTCACATACGGACTATATGTAGTCCAAATCTTCTTCTGAAACTGATAGAATGCACTGGTCCTCTAACATCCAATGCTTGTCAGTTAAGATGAGAAACGTGTGAGCTTTGTGAATGATGTAGTTCATTTGAGCAGAAAAGTGACTGCCCTTACCTGAAACGAAGTCTTGCTTGTAGTAAGACACAGAGTCTGGGATTTAAGTCCATTTCTGAAGGGAAACACACAGCATAGTTCTCATCCATGGATCTCACTCTGCTTTAGAACAAGAAGCACGCTCTTGATTTCTAGAGACTCTAAGACAGCAGGAAACGTGAGTGTGCTGAGAACAAAAGAACGGTGTTTCCTACACATACGGACCATATCTAGTCCAAATCTGCTTCTGAAACTGATACAAAGCACTGGTCCTCTAACATCCAATGCTTGTCAATTAAGATGAGAAACGTGTGAGCTTCGTGAATGATGTAGTTCCTTTGAGCAGAAAAGTGACTGCCCTTACCTGAAACGAAGTCTTGCTTGTAGTAAGACACAAAGCCTGGGATTTAAGTCCATTTCTGAAGGGAAACACAAAGCATAGTTCTCATCCATGGATCACACTCTGCTTTAGAGCGAGAAGCACACTCTTGCTTTGTAGAGTCTCTAATACAGCAGGAAATCTGAGTGTGCCCGGAACAAAAGAACGGTGTTTCCTACACATATGGACCATATGTAGTCCAAATCTGCTTCTGAAACTGATACAAAGCACTGACCATCTAACATCCAATGCTTGTCAGTTAAGATGAGAAACGTGTGAGCTTCATGAACGATGTAGTTCGTTTGAGCAGAAAAGTGATTGCCCTTACCTGAAACGAAGTCTTGCCTGTAGGAAGACTCAGAGCCTGGGATTTAACTCCATTTCTGAAGTCAAGCACACAGCATAGTTCTCATCCATGGATCACACTCTGCTTTACAGCAAGAGGCACACTCTTGCTTTCTAGAGTCTCTAAGACAGCAGGAAATCTGAGTGTGCCCAGAACAAAAGAACGGTGTTTCCTACACATACGGACTATATGTAGTCCAAATCTTCTTCTGAAACTGATAGACTGCACTGGTCCTCTAACATCCAGTGCTTGTCAGTTAAGATGAGAAACGTGTGAGCTTTTTGAATGATGTAGTTCCTTTGAAATGAAAAGTGACTGCCCTTACCTGAAACTAAGTCTTGTTTGTAGTAAGACACAGAGCATGGGATTTAAGTCCATTTCTGAAGGGAAACACACAGCATAGTTCTCATCCATGGATCACACTCTGCTCTAGAGCGAGAAGCACACTCTAGCTTTCTAGACTCTCTAATACAGCAGGAAATCTGAGTGTGCCCAGAACAAAAGAACGGTGTTTCCTACACATATGGACCATATGTAGTCCAAATCTGCTTGTGAAACTGATACAAACACTGACCCTCTAACATCCAATGCTTGTCAGTTAAGATGAGAAACGTGTGAGCTTCGTGAATGATGTAGTTCATTTGAGCAGAAAAGTGACTGCCCTTACCTGAAAGGAAGACTTGCTTGTAGTAAGACAAAGAGCCTGGGATTTAAGTCCATTTCTGAAGGGAAACACACAGCATAGTTCTCATCCATGGATCACACTCTGCTTTAGAACAAGAAGCACGCTCTTGCTTTCTAGAGTCTCTAAGACAGCAGGAAACGTGAGTGTGCTGAGAACAAAAGAACAGTGTTTCCTACACATACGGACTATATGTAGTCCAAATCTTCTTCTGAAACTGATACAATGCACTGGTCCTATAACATCCAATGCTTGTCAGTTAAGATGAGAAACGTGTGAGCTTCGTGAACGATGTAGTTCCTTTGAGCAGAAAAGTGACTGCCCTTACCTGAAACGAAGTCTTGCCTGTAGGAAGAGACAGAGTCTGGGATTTAACTCCATTTCTGAAGGGAAACACACAGCATAGTTCTCATCCATGGATCACACTCTGCTTTAGAGCAAGAAGCACACTCTTGCTTTCTAGAGTCTCTAAGACAGCAGGAAATCTGAGTGTGCCCAGAACAAAAGAACGGTGTTTCCTACACATACGGACTATATGTAGTCCAAATCTTCTTCTGAAACTGATAGAATGCACTGGTCCTCTAACATCCAATGCTTGTCTGTTAAGATGAGAAACGTGTGAGCTTTGTGAATAATGTAGTTCCTTTGAACTGAAAAGTGACTGCCCTTACCTGAAATGTAGTCTTGCTTGTAGTAAGACACAGAGCCTGGGATTTAACTCCATTTCTGAAGGGAAACACACAGCATAGTTCTCATCCATGGATCACACTCTGCTTTAGAGCGAGAAGTACACTCTAGCTTTCTAGAGTCTCTAACACAGCAGGAAAACTGAGTGTGCCCAGAACAAAAGAACGGTGTTTCCTACACATATGGAACATACATAGTCCAAATCTGCTTCTGAAACTGATAGAATGAACTGGTCCTCTAACATCCAATGCTTGAGAGTTAAGATGAGAAATGTGTTAGCTTCGTGAACGATGTAGTTCGTTTGAGCAGAAAAGTGACTGCCCTTACCTGAAACGAAGTCTTGCTTGTAGGAAGACTCAGAGCCTGGGATTTAACTCCATTTCTGAAGTGAAGCACACAGCATAGTTCTCATCCATGGATCACACTCTGCTTTAGAGCAAGAAGCACACTCTTGCTTTCTAGAGTCTCTAAGATAGCAGGAAATCTGAGTGTGCCCAGAACAAAAGAACGGTGTTTCCTACACATACGGACTATATGTAGTCCAAATCTTCTTCTGAAACTGATAGAATGCACTGGTCCTCTAACATCCAATGCTTGTCAGTTAAGATGAGAAACGTGTGAGCTTTGTGAATGATGTAGTTCATTTGAGCAGAAAAGTGACTGCCCTTACCTGAAACGAAGTCTTGCTTGTAGTAAGACACAGAGTCTGGGATTTAAGTCCATTTCTGAAGGGAAACACACAGCATAGTTCTCATCCATGGATCTCACTCTGCTTTAGAACAAGAAGCACGCTCTTGATTTCTAGAGACTCTAAGACAGCAGGAAACGTGAGTGTGCTGAGAACAAAAGAACGGTGTTTCCTACACATACGGACCATATCTAGTCCAAATCTGCTTCTGAAACTGATACAAAGCACTGGTCCTCTAACATCCAATGCTTGTCAATTAAGATGAGAAACGTGTGAGCTTCGTGAATGATGTAGTTCCTTTGAGCAGAAAAGTGACTGCCCTTACCTGAAACGAAGTCTTGCTTGTAGTAAGACACAAAGCCTGGGATTTAAGTCCATTTCTGAAGGGAAACACAAAGCATAGTTCTCATCCATGGATCACACTCTGCTTTAGAGCGAGAAGCACACTCTTGCTTTGTAGAGTCTCTAATACAGCAGGAAATCTGAGTGTGCCCGGAACAAAAGAACGGTGTTTCCTACACATATGGACCATATGTAGTCCAAATCTGCTTCTGAAACTGATACAAAGCACTGACCATCTAACATCCAATGCTTGTCAGTTAAGATGAGAAACGTGTGAGCTTCATGAACGATGTAGTTCGTTTGAGCAGAAAAGTGATTGCCCTTACCTGAAACGAAGTCTTGCCTGTAGGAAGACTCAGAGCCTGGGATTTAACTCCATTTCTGAAGTCAAGCACACAGCATAGTTCTCATCCATGGATCACACTCTGCTTTAGAGCAAGAGGCACACTCTTGCTTTCTAGAGTCTCTAAGACAGCAGGAAATCTGAGTGTGCCCAGAACAAAAGAACGGTGTTTCCTACACATACGGACTATATGTAGTCCAAATCTTCTTCTGAAACTGATAGACTGCACTGGTCCTCTAACATCCAGTGCTTGTCAGTTAAGATGAGAAACGTGTGAGCTTTTTGAATGATGTAGTTCCTTTGAAATGAAAAGTGACTGCCCTTACCTGAAACTAAGTCTTGTTTGTAGTAAGACACAGAGCATGGGATTTAAGTCCATTTCTGAAGGGAAACACACAGCATAGTTCTCATCCATGGATCACACTCTGCTCTAGAGCGAGAAGCACACTCTAGCTTTCTAGACTCTCTAATACAGCAGGAAATCTGAGTGTGCCCAGAACAAAAGAACGGTGTTTCCTACACATATGGACCATATGTAGTCCAAATCTGCTTGTGAAACTGATACAAACACTGACCCTCTAACATCCAATGCTTGTCAGTTAAGATGAGAAACGTGTGAGCTTCGTGAATGATGTAGTTCATTTGAGCAGAAAAGTGACTGCCCTTACCTGAAAGGAAGACTTGCTTGTAGTAAGACAAAGAGCCTGGGATTTAAGTCCATTTCTGAAGGGAAACACACAGCATAGTTCTCATCCATGGATCACACTCTGCTTTAGAACAAGAAGCACGCTCTTGCTTTCTAGAGTCTCTAAGACAGCAGGAAACGTGAGTGTGCTGAGAACAAAAGAACAGTGTTTCCTACACATACGGACTATATGTAGTCCAAATCTTCTTCTGAAACTGATACAATGCACTGGTCCTATAACATCCAATGCTTGTCAGTTAAGATGAGAAACGTGTGAGCTTCGTGAACGATGTAGTTCCTTTGAGCAGAAAAGTGACTGCCCTTACCTGAAACGAAGTCTTGCCTGTAGGAAGAGACAGAGTCTGGGATTTAACTCCATTTCTGAAGGGAAACACACAGCATAGTTCTCATCCATGGATCACACTCTGCTTTAGAGCAAGAAGCACACTCTTGCTTTCTAGAGTCTCTAAGACAGCAGGAAATCTGAGTGTGCCCAGAACAAAAGAACGGTGTTTCCTACACATACGGACTATATGTAGTCCAAATCTTCTTCTGAAACTGATAGAATGCACTGGTCCTCTAACATCCAATGCTTGTCTGTTAAGATGAGAAACGTGTGAGCTTTGTGAATAATGTAGTTCCTTTGAACTGAAAAGTGACTGCCCTTACCTGAAATGTAGTCTTGCTTGTAGTAAGACACAGAGCCTGGGATTTCACTCCATTTCTGAAGGGAAACACACAGCATAGTTCTCATCCATGGATCACACTCTGCTTTAGAGCGAGAAGTACACTCTAGCTTTCTAGAGTCTCTAACACAGCAGGAAAACTGAGTGTGCCCAGAACAAAAGAACGGTGTTTCCTACACATATGGAACATACATAGTCCAAATCTGCTTCTGAAACTGATAGAATGAACTGGTCCTCTAACATCCAATGCTTGAGAGTTAAGATGAGAAATGTGTTAGCTTCGTGAACGATGTAGTTCGTTTGAGCAGAAAAGTGACTGCCCTTACCTGAAACGAAGTCTTGCTTGTAGGAAGACTCAGAGCCTGGGATTTAACTCCATTTCTGAAGTGAAGCACACAGCATAGTTCTCATCCATGGATCACACTCTGCTTTAGAGCAAGAAGCACACTCTTGCTTTCTAGAGTCTCTAAGATAGCAGGAAATCTGAGTGTGCCCAGAACAAAAGAACGGTGTTTCCTACACATACGGACTATATGTAGTCCAAATCTTCTTCTGAAACTGATAGAATGCACTGGTCCTCTAACATCCAATGCTTGTCAGTTAAGATGAGAAACGTGTGAGCATTGTGAATGATGTAGTTCATTTGAGCAGAAAAGTGACTGCCCTTATCTGAAACGAAATCTTGCTTGTAGTAAGACTCAGAGTCTGGGATTTAAGTCCATTTCTGAAGGGAAACACACAGCATAGTTCTCATCCATGGATCACACTCTGCTTTAGAGCGAGAAGCACACTCGTGCTTTGTAGAGTCTCTAATACAACAGGAAATCTGAGTGTGCCCGGAACAAAAGAATGGTGTTTCCTACATATACGGACCATATCTAGTCCAACTCTGCTTCTGAAACTGATACAAAGCACTGAACATCTAACATCCAATGTTTTTCTGTTAGATGAGAAATGTGTGAGCTCAGTGAACGATGTAGTTCGTTTGAGCTGAAAAGTGACTGCCCTTACCTGAAACGAAGTCTTGCTTGTAGGAAGACACAGAGCCTGGGATTTAACTCCATTTCTGAAGGGAAACACACAGCATAGTTCTCATCCATGGATCACACTCTGCTTTAGAGCAAGAAGCACACACTTGCTTTCTAGAGCCTCTAAGATAGCAGGAAATCTGAGTGTACCCAGAACAAAAGAACGGTGTTTCCTTCACATACGGACTATATGTAGTCCAAATCTTCTTCTGAAACTGATAGAATGCACTGGTCCTCTAACATCCAATGCTTGTCAGTTAAGATGAGAAACGTGTGAGCTTTGTGAATGATGTAGTTCATTTGAGCAGAAAAGTGACTGCCCTTACCTGAAACGAAGTCTTGCTTGTAGTAAGACACAGAGTCTGGGATTTAAGTCCATTTCTGAAGGGAAACACACAGCATAGTTCTCATCCATGGATCTCACTCTGCTTTAGAACAAGAAGCACGCTCTTGATTTCTAGAGACTCTAAGACAGCAGGAAACGTGAGTGTGCTGAGAACAAAAGAACGGTGTTTCCTACACATACGGACCATATCTAGTCCAAATCTGCTTCTGAAACTGATACAAAGCACTGGTCCTCTAACATCCAATGCTTGTCAATTAAGATGAGAAACGTGTGAGCTTCGTGAATGATGTAGTTCCTTTGAGCAGAAAAGTGACTGCCCTTACCTGAAACGAAGTCTTGCTTGTAGTAAGACACAAAGCCTGGGATTTAAGTCCATTTCTGAAGGGAAACACAAAGCATAGTTCTCATCCATGGATCACACTCTGCTTTAGAGCGAGAAGCACACTCTTGCTTTGTAGAGTCTCTAATACAGCAGGAAATCTGAGTGTGCCCGGAACAAAAGAACGGTGTTTCCTACACATATGGACCATATGTAGTCCAAATCTGCTTCTGAAACTGATACAAAGCACTGACCATCTAACATCCAATGCTTGTCAGTTAAGATGAGAAACGTGTGAGCTTCATGAACGATGTAGTTCGTTTGAGCAGAAAAGTGATTGCCCTTACCTGAAACGAAGTCTTGCCTGTAGGAAGACTCAGAGCCTGGGATTTAACTCCATTTCTGAAGTCAAGCACACAGCATAGTTCTCATCCATGGATCACACTCTGCTTTAGAGCAAGAGGCACACTCTTGCTTTCTAGAGTCTCTAAGACAGCAGGAAATCTGAGTGTGCCCAGAACAAAAGAACGGTGTTTCCTACACATACGGACTATATGTAGTCCAAATCTTCTTCTGAAACTGATAGACTGCACTGGTCCTCTAACATCCAGTGCTTGTCAGTTAAGATGAGAAACGTGTGAGCTTTTTGAATGATGTAGTTCCTTTGAAATGAAAAGTGACTGCCCTTACCTGAAACTAAGTCTTGTTTGTAGTAAGACACAGAGCATGGGATTTAAGTCCATTTCTGAAGGGAAACACACAGCATAGTTCTCATCCATGGATCACACTCTGCTCTAGAGCGAGAAGCACACTCTAGCTTTCTAGACTCTCTAATACAGCAGGAAATCTGAGTGTGCCCAGAACAAAAGAACGGTGTTTCCTACACATATGGACCATATGTAGTCCAAATCTGCTTGTGAAACTGATACAAACACTGACCCTCTAACATCCAATGCTTGTCAGTTAAGATGAGAAACGTGTGAGCTTCGTGAATGATGTAGTTCATTTGAGCAGAAAAGTGACTGCCCTTACCTGAAAGGAAGACTTGCTTGTAGTAAGACAAAGAGCCTGGGATTTAAGTCCATTTCTGAAGGGAAACACACAGCATAGTTCTCATCCATGGATCACACTCTGCTTTAGAACAAGAAGCACGCTCTTGCTTTCTAGAGTCTCTAAGACAGCAGGAAACGTGAGTGTGCTGAGAACAAAAGAACAGTGTTTCCTACACATACGGACTATATGTAGTCCAAATCTTCTTCTGAAACTGATACAATGCACTGCTCCTATAACATCCAATGCTTGTCAGTTAAGATGAGAAACGTGTGAGCTTCGTGAACGATGTAGTTCCTTTGAGCAGAAAAGTGACTGCCCTTACCTGAAACGAAGTCTTGCCTGTAGGAAGAGACAGAGTCTGGGATTTAACTCCATTTCTGAAGGGAAACACACAGCATAGTTCTCATCCATGGATCACACTCTGCTTTAGAGCAAGAAGCACACTCTTGCTTTCTAGAGTCTCTAAGACAGCAGGAAATCTGAGTGTGCCCAGAACAAAAGAACGGTGTTTCCTACACATACGGACTATATGTAGTCCAAATCTTCTTCTGAAACTGATAGAATGCACTGGTCCTCTAACATCCAATGCTTGTCTGTTAAGATGAGAAACGTGTGAGCTTTGTGAATAATGTAGTTCCTTTGAACTGAAAAGTGACTGCCCTTACCTGAAATGTAGTCTTGCTTGTAGTAAGACACAGAGCCTGGGATTTAACTCCATTTCTGAAGGGAAACACACAGCATAGTTCTCATCCATGGATCACACTCTGCTTTAGAGCGAGAAGTACACTCTAGCTTTCTAGAGTCTCTAACACAGCAGGAAAACTGAGTGTGCCCAGAACAAAAGAACGGTGTTTCCTACACATATGGAACATACATAGTCCAAATCTGCTTCTGAAACTGATAGAATGAACTGGTCCTCTAACATCCAATGCTTGAGAGTTAAGATGAGAAATGTGTTAGCTTCGTGAACGATGTAGTTCGTTTGAGCAGAAAAGTGACTGCCCTTACCTGAAACGAAGTCTTGCTTGTAGGAAGACTCAGAGCCTGGGATTTAACTCCATTTCTGAAGTGAAGCACACAGCATAGTTCTCATCCATGGATCACACTCTGCTTTAGAGCAAGAAGCACACTCTTGCTTTCTAGAGTCTCTAAGATAGCAGGAAATCTGAGTGTGCCCAGAACAAAAGAACGGTGTTTCCTACACATACGGACTATATGTAGTCCAAATCTTCTTCTGAAACTGATAGAATGCACTGGTCCTCTAACATCCAATGCTTGTCAGTTAAGATGAGAAACGTGTGAGCATTGTGAATGATGTAGTTCATTTGAGCAGAAAAGTGACTGCCCTTATCTGAAACGAAATCTTGCTTGTAGTAAGACTCAGAGTCTGGGATTTAAGTCCATTTCTGAAGGGAAACACACAGCATAGTTCTCATCCATGGATCACACTCTGCTTTAGAGCGAGAAGCACACTCGTGCTTTGTAGAGTCTCTAATACAACAGGAAATCTGAGTGTGCCCGGAACAAAAGAATGGTGTTTCCTACATATACGGACCATATCTAGTCCAACTCTGCTTCTGAAACTGATACAAAGCACTGAACATCTAACATCCAATGTTTTTCTGTTAGATGAGAAATGTGTGAGCTCAGTGAACGATGTAGTTCGTTTGAGCTGAAAAGTGACTGCCCTTACCTGAAACGAAGTCTTGCTTGTAGGAAGACACAGAGCCTGGGATTTAACTCCATTTCTGAAGGGAAACACACAGCATAGTTCTCATCCATGGATCACACTCTGCTTTAGAGCAAGAAGCACACACTTGCTTTCTAGAGCCTCTAAGATAGCAGGAAATCTGAGTGTACCCAGAACAAAAGAACGGTGTTTCCTTCACATACGGACTATATGTAGTCCAAATCTTCTTCTGAAACTGATAGAATGCACTGGTCCTCTAACATCCAATGCTTGTCAGTTAAGATGAGAAACGTGTGAGCTTTGTGAATGATGTAGTTCATTTGAGCAGAAAAGTGACTGCCCTTACCTGAAACGAAGTCTTGCTTGTAGTAAGACACAGAGTCTGGGATTTAAGTCCATTTCTGAAGGGAAACACACAGCATAGTTCTCATCCATGGATCTCACTCTGCTTTAGAACAAGAAGCACGCTCTTGATTTCTAGAGACTCTAAGACAGCAGGAAACGTGAGTGTGCTGAGAACAAAAGAACGGTGTTTCCTACACATACGGACCATATCTAGTCCAAATCTGCTTCTGAAACTGATACAAAGCACTGGTCCTCTAACATCCAATGCTTGTCAGTTAAGATGAGAAACGTGTGAGCTCAGTGAACGATGTAGTTCGTTTGAGCTGAAAAGTGACTACCCTTACCTGAAACGAAGTCTTGCTTGTAGGAAGACAAAGAGCCTGGGATTTAACTCCATTTCTGAAGGGAAACACACAGCATAGTTCTAATCCATGGATCACACTCTGCTTTAGAGCAAGAAGCATGCTCTTGCTTTCTAGAATTTCTAATACAGCAGGAAATCTGAGTGTGCCCGGAACAAAAGAATGGTGTTTCCTACACATATGGACCATATGTAGTCCAAATCTGCTTCTGAAACTGATACAAAGCACTGACCATCTAACATCCAATGCTTGTCAGTTAAGATGAGAAACGTGTGAGCTTCATGAACGATGTAGTTCGTTTGAGCAGAAAAGTGACTGCCCTTACCTGAAACGAAGTCTTGCCTGTAGGAAGACTCAGAGCCTGGGATTTAACTCCATTTCTGAAGTCAAGCACACAGCATAGTTCTCATCCATGGATCACACTCTGCTTTAGAGCAAGAGGCACACTCTTGCTTTCTAGAGTCTCTAAGACAGCAGGAAATCTGAGTGTGCCCAGAACAAAAGAACGGTGTTTCCTACACATACGGACTATATGTAGTCCAAATCTTCTTCTGAAACTGATAGACTGCACTGGTCCTCTAACATCCAGTGCTTGTCAGTTAAGATGAGAAACGTGTGAGCTTTTTGAATGATGTAGTTCCTTTGAAATGAAAAGTGACTGCCCTTACCTGAAACGAAGTCTTGCTTGTAGTAAGACACAGAGCATGGGATTTAAGTCCATTTCTGAAGGGAAACACACAGCATAGTTCTCATCCATGGATCACACTCTGCTCTAGAGCGAGAAGCACACTCTAGCTTTCTAGAGTCTCTAATACAGCAGGAAATCTGATTGTGCCCAGAACAAAAGAACGGTGTTTCCTACACATATGGACCATATGTAGTCCAAATCTGCTTGTGAAACTGATACAAACACTGACCCTCTAACATCCAATGCTTGTCAGTTAAGATGAGAAACGTGTGAGCTTCGTGAATGATGTAGTTCATTTGAGCAGAAAAGTGACTGCCCTTACCTGAAAGGAAGACTTGCTTGTAGTAAGACAAAGAGCCTGGGATTTAAGTCCATTTCTGAAGGGAAACACACAGCATAGTTCTCATCCATGGATCACACTCTGCTTTAGAACAAGAAGCACGCTCTTGCTTTCTAGAGTCTCTAAGACAGCAGGAAACGTGAGTGTGCTGAGAACAAAAGAACAGTGTTTCCTACACATACGGACTATATGTAGTCCAAATCTTCTTCTGAAACTGATACAATGCACTGGTCCTCTAACATCCAATGCTTGTCAGTTAAGATGAGAAACGTGTGAGCTCAGTGAAAGATGTAGTTCGTTTGAGCTGAAAAGTGACTACCCTTACCTGAAACGAAGTCTTGCTTGTAGGAAGACAAAGAGCCTGGGATTTAACTCCATTTCTGAAGGGAAACACACAGCATAGTTCTAATCCATGCATCACACTCTGCTTTAGAGCAAGAAGCACGCTCTTGCTTTCTAGAATTTCTAATACAGCAGGAAATCTGAGTGTGCCCAGAACAAAAGAACGGTGTTTTCTACACATATGGACCATATCTAGTCCAACTCTTCTTCTGAAACTGATACAAAGCAATGGTCCTCTAACATCCAATGCTTGTCAATTAAGATGAGAAACGTGTGAGCTTCGTGAATGATGTAGTTCATTTGAGCAGAAAAGTGACTGCCCTTACCTGAAAGGAAGTCTTGCTTGTAGTAAGACAAAGAGCCTGGGATTTAAGTCCATTTCTGAAGGGAAACACACAGCATAGTTCTCATCCATGGATCACACTCTGCTTTAGAACAAGAAGCACGCTCTTGCTTTCTAGAGTCTCTAAGACAGCAGGAAACGTGAGTGTGCTGAGAACAAAAGAACAGTGTTTCCTACACATACGGACTATACGTAGTCCAAATCTTCTTCTGAAACTGATACAATGCACTGGTCCTCTAACATCCAATGCTTGTCAGTTAAGATGAGAAACGTGTGAGCTTCGTGAACGATGTAGTTCCTTTGAGCAGAAAAGTGACTGCCCTTACCTGAAACGAAGTCTTGCCTGTAGGAAGAGACAGAGTCTGGGATTTAACTCCATATCTGAAGGGAAACATACAGCATAGTTCTCATCAATGGATCACACTCTGCTTTAGAGCAAGAAGCACACTCTTGCTTTCTAGAGTCTCTAACATAGCAGGAAATCTGAGTGTGCCCAGAACAAAAGAACGGTGTTTCCTACACATATGGACTATATGTAGTCCAAATCTTCTTCTGAAACTGATAGAATGCACTGGTCCTCTAACATCCAATGCTTGTCAGTTAAGATGAGAAACGTGTGAGCTTTGTGAATGATGTAGTTCATTTGAGCAGAAACGTGACTGCCCTTACCTGAAACGAAGTCTTGCCTGTAGGAAGAGACAGAGTCTGGGATTTAAGTCCATTTCTGAAGGGAAACAGACAGCATAGTTCTCATCCATGGATCACACTCTGCTTTAGAGCGAGAAGCACACTCTTGCTTGTAGAGTCTCTAATACAGCAGGAAATCTGAGTATGCCCGGAACAAAAGAACGGTGTTTCCTACACATATGGACCATATCCAGTCCAAATATGCTTCTGAAACTGATACAAACCACTGACCATCTAACATCCAATGATTGTCAGTTAAGATGAGAAACGTGTGAGCTTCGTGAACGATGTAGTTCGTTTGAGCAGAAAAGTGACTGCCCTTACCTGAAACGAAGTCTTGCTTATAGGTAGACTCAGAACCTGGGATTTAAATCCATTTATGAAGTGAAGCACACAGCATAGTTCTCATCCATGGATCACACTCTGCTTTAGAGCAAGAAGCACACTCTTGCTTTCTAGAGTCTCTAAGATAGCAGGAAATCTGAGTGTGCCCAGAACAATAGAACGGTGTTTCCTACACATACGGACTATTGTAGTCCAAATCTTCTTCTGAAACTGATAGAATGCATTGGTCCTCTAACATCCAATGCTTGTCAGTTAAGATGACAAACGTATGACCTTTGTGAATGATGTAGTTCATTTGAGCAGAAAAGTGACTGCCCTTACCTGAAACGAAGTCTTGATTGTAGTAAGACACAGAGTCTGGGATTTAAGTCCA